>BGPR01000327.1:55714-222713 GCA_013235015.1 Araneus ventricosus
TTTTTAAAATAAAGACTTTCTTATATTTTTAAAATAAAGACTTTCTTATATTTTTAACAAAATTTTTGCTTATCATTTAGTGAATAATACTTAATTTTAATAAAAATTAAAACACTTTAACTTCTGAATTGTAAGCTTTATTTTAAAATCATTCCATCTGTTCTGAAATAAATCTTTTAATGATTATTTTGTTATGTTGCTTTTTTGATGTGTTACTATTGTGTGAAATTTAAATAACTATATATTTTTTAAAAAAAGTGTATGTTACTCTGTTAAAATTCTAGTAATTATACTGTAAAAAACTATTTTTAAAAAATATATTAAAATTTGATTCTTATTGTATTACTTTGATTCAAGAAAAACATACTGTAAAAAGTTCTAGAATATTCAATTGCTATACTGTAAATTATCCGGATAAGGAAATGCTATGGAGCCACTGATTAGATAAGTCATGGCACAGTAAACTTCAATTAGTAATGATAAAAATATTCCTGATGTGGCCTTGCTGTACTTCTACCAGTATTGCTTAAAAGTATTGATCGATGACATTTATACTTTCGTAGTAGTTGCTGTCCTGCTAATCTAATAAAAACTTGGGGTGAACGGCAACCTTTCCTAAAATTATTTCTTAGTGTGATGGCCATCTTTTATGTATGCATTTAAAAATGGCATTCCTACTTTTTACAGTATCAAACCTACTGTAGATAAAACTGTTATTGTAAAAAATGAAATATTTCAATTACTGCAATTATTCTTCTCACAAATATGAAATAAGGATCGTGATCTTTCAAGCTGATTGTTTATCGTGATCTTTCAAGTGGTTTATTTTTGTGGGGAATCTCTTAAGATCTCTTAATTGCTGTGATATCTATGAATGTAACCTCATATGTTTATTTCATGAAATAATATTATGATTCTAGATATATAAGAAAACTGATGGTACATTATTTGTTATATTGAAAGCTTGTTATATCAAAAATTATTACATTGCAAGTCTGTTTTCAGGTTGTATACATGCATTTTCTTCTATTTATTTATCCTGAAATTTTTATTAGGTTGAACATAAGTCTTTTTTTTATTATTATTGACTTATCCTACATTCATTTTTTTTAGGTTCGAATTCTTGGCTATGTGATTGTATTCTGACCTCAAATTTGAGCTTATAGTTAATGTATGCTGTTACCTGCCAACATGTCGGGAACAGCGTACGCTGCAGAACATGGCCCCACATCTCCTGATAATGACTTTTCTTCCAACGATATTTCTTCAACTGGAATTTTTTCCACTGAATACAGAAAGTTAGTGATATGTATTGTGTATACATTTTTTTATGTACATAAGATTAAAATGAGCTGATTTATAAGATTAAGTATTAAAAGTTTGAAATTATTTATATTTTCTGTCATTTTTAACATAAAGCTACTCTATTAAAAATTTGACTCTACTTAAAAAATTAATAGAATGCCTAATGTTCTGTATTGCATAATATGATAGTATAATTTTTCATCCTTTTTCACCCTCTCAGAGAGGATATGTAAAGGTCAAATGGTCAAAAAACAGATTTAAATGTAGAATTCTTAACCCCGAGGATGCGGTGCCTGCAAGTATTTATTACAAAAAATAAACATCTCGACGAAAAAATTCCAGATTCACATTAGCTGCATACAAGGTCATTTATTAGCTGACCACAGGTATTTCAAGCATTTCCCCTCATTTGTTATCTCGGAAAACAGACTGTCAGGTCTCTGAAGCACGATGCGCGCCCTCGTGTTTCTGTGTAGATTGCTAAAAATAACAGATAGATTGTGACAATTTATCGCTATTCAAGCTACAAATATGAGATGTAAAGATTGGAAAAGCTTTTAGCTGAAAATCAATAAATTAAGAATCGATTAATAAAGAAATTGTTGCTGTTGAATTACTTAGATGTCGTAAGTTGAATTCTTAAAAGGAATTGGACAATGAATTTGATATTTGTGAATCCACTGATTATTTAGAAGAAGGATGGAGTTGAAAAATTGTGTAGCAAATGGTAAGATAGGTGGTATTAACAAAATGGTGTAAAATAGAATCTTTCAAAAATATGAGAACTTATACACACAACATCGTCATACAACTACCAAAAACTGTGGTGAAGCAAAAGTTGTATAATCAGTTCAAAATTCTTGGAAATGCTTATCGATGAGACTGATGCATTAATACTTATATCCAGGAGAATTCAGGTAATTTTGGACGGGAAAGCCAACATTTTCTTAAATACCTTGGAAGTACAAGCATTCATCAATCTTCTTCCATTTAATGCTCTTCCTAGAAGAGATTTATCTGAAAATTATTTTAATAATATTTCATTTTCTGTACACTAATGCAGCAAATGTTTCCTATTAAAGTTAATGTAATCTTCTGTACGTTTTGTTGAAAAAACAGGCCTGCGAGGTCCGATGTGCATCCTCACTGGTTAAATATGTGCATGATTATATATGTCTGTTTCATATGTTTACTGCATGAAGAACTTATCTTTCATTTCTTTGTTTCTTAAGTTAAACTTTTGCTAATTTTATGGTTAAAAAAAAGTACATCAGTTTAAAAGATTGTATATCAAAACTTTCACTATTTCTTCATGGGCAATACAGATATTATGCCAGTAAACTATTAGGGTTTCACTCCCCTTTCATGAACTAGTTTGTGTCTCCTCTAATCACTAAGCTGATCATTTTACTCCCCTGTCTTTCTCGGTCACTCCAGGTATAATCGGTAGGTTGTTTATGAGACAAAACAAGGATGATACTTCTACAAGCAGTCAAGGGATGTCACAAACCTTATCTTCATTAAAAAGATTGGAAAGCACTTTTTTGTTGTTAGAGTTTATTTAGGTTTTTCCTATAGCCAGTAATTTAAAGTCTAATTATCTAAAGACATGATGTGTGATTTGAAGCAATTTCAAAATTATAACATCACTAACAATTATGAAAGTATTACTTTGCATGCAAATTAAAAAAATTAGAATAATTAATGCCTGTGAAATTCTCATCATGCAACAAGGATTTCATAAATTACTTTAAAAGTTCTTATAAATATTGACTTTTATAATTTTGTAAGTTTTTTTAAAGTGCTGAACAAATGACATTTTATGGTATGTGAAAGCTCTTGAATAATCACAAAAGGCTGTTGTTGTATGTGACTTTCTTTTTTGAAAGCTGATACTTCAAAGATTCTGAATTCAGTTATGTTCGAAATATTTTCTGTTTAAAAAGTAATCCTGACTATGGTTTTAATTTTTAGACATGAAGACTTGAAAAATATGCTTGATGGCAACAAAGATGTCTTGAAACTGGAAGCTATGAAAAGGATTATAGGAGTATGTAATTTTTAAATTTCAAAGTTTGTCATATTTTTAAATGTTTGTCTTGTAATGATTATGGCCTTTTTTATTTATTTTGGTACAGCTTTGATATACGGCATCACTGGCGATAATTTTGTTTCGCCGACTTTTTTCAACAGCTTCAATGTAAGACCCCATTGGCGATATTTTGTTTTGGCGACTTAATGATACGATGTTCAGTTAAGCGACAAAAAGTCGCCAATACAAGATTATCGCCAGTGATGCCGTATATCAAAGCTGTTCCTTTAATTTTCTAAATTCTGTTAATGAGATATTTCTAAGATCATATTACCATAATTTTTTTTGTTAACTGCTTATATTATTAACATAAATTTGCATTATTCCAGATGATTGCTAAGGGAAAGGATGCATCTGATCTTTTTCCTGCAGTTGTGAAAAATGTAGTGTCAAAAAATATTGAGGTAATTTTCTTTTCAGTATATGTATTTACAATATATATTTCCTACTTCTTTTCATGTTTGAAGTTAAGCCAAAGTGTCCAATTTGTTTCTTTTAGGTTAAAAAGCTTGTGTATGTATATTTAGTGAGGTATGCAGAAGAACAACAAGATTTGGCTCTATTATCCATTAGTACATTCCAAAGGGCTTTAAAGGTAAAATTTGGGTCCTAATTCCTTTATCAGCTTTCACTGATCTCACTATGTTTATTATCTATAAGAAATTCTAAGTCAAAAGTGTGCTTTTCAGTGATTTTTTTTTCCCCAATTGGAAGAAAATACAGTAAATAGCAAATTTTTAGCATTCAAATTTGCATTATCAGCAAAATCATTCTATGTGAAAGTGAATCAATAATTCATTATTGATTCACTTTCCCCAAATATATCCTTTTTATTTTACGTAACAACCCTTATTATTTTATTTTGTACTTTAGAACAAATGGTCTTTTTGATCACTTAGAGAGATGGAAAGTGTTTTTTAATACAGATTTTTGTTGTAAACCACTGGATACTGCATGAAAAAATCTGATTGTTGCTGATTTTTTATTACCAATTTAGTAAAATCTGTATTAATAGTGTGCAAGTTATTTAATGAAACTACAATCCAAAATATAATTTTATGAAGAGCTTTTCCTGGAAAGTGATTGAAATCTTTATCCTGCTTTATAATCTAATAATTTTAAAAACTGTGTCATAGATGCAAAGACATACTAGTACACTGTATTAAGGGAATTAAATTTTATAGAATTGAATTCTGTTTAGAGGTAACTAGTATAAACTGAATTCTACAAAATTTTTGCTTTAAATTGTCTTTAAAAAAAACAATCATTTTTAGAATTTGCTATCTTATTTTAAATACTTGCATGATTAAACAGCATTTTGTACCAGTAGAAGTTCTCTGAATTTTGCAATATTAGGTTATTTTAAATGTTTAAATGGTCTTATTTTGTTGATTCAATTTATAACTATAAACGCTAATGGAATTGAAATATTTTGATATTTTCTGTATCTCGTGTGATTTAATGGTTTTCTTTCAAATTTTATTTACATTTAAGCAATTTTTTAAAAATATATAGGATCCAAATCAGCTAATAAGAGCTAGTGCATTGAGGGTTTTGTCTAGTATCAGAGTTCCAGTTATAGTTCCCATTATGATGCTAGCAATCCGTGATGCTGTGAATGATATGTCCCCATATGTACGAAAAACAGCAGCACATGCTATTCCTAAACTATACAGGTGAGACTTTACAAAATAATCAGTTTATTAGCTTATTTTCATTTAAAATGCTGAAAAGGATACATAAAAACAAGTTTTAAATGCTCATTCAGTTATTTTTAATATACTTTTATGACTGTTATCTTTTATGTTGTGCAAATGTTTAAGATGTTCTGTTTATATATTCATTTCATTTACAGCCTGGATCCTGAACAGAAAGATCAGCTCATTGAAGTTCTTGAAAAATTATTGTCGGATAAAACAACTGTAAGTTTTCTAATTTTGTATTCCTAAAGAAATTGTTCTAATTAGGAGGCCCTGCTCGCTGCCACTTACTAACCCCCAAGAGGATTGCTACGCAAACCTTGCTCACTTAGCTTGCTATAATGTGGACACTTTGCGTCATAGTAGAGTTACTGTAAAAAAAAAAAACCAGCGGGAGTGGCCTCCCCTAAACTTTCTCGTATACTTTCCCAAAAAGGTGCTGTTTCCCCTCCCACCGCATGGATAAATTAGAAGACCACATACCCAATTTCAATTATCTAATGTAAGTTACTAAAAGATTTGCACACATCTAAGCAGCCTTTTAGCTTGCCAGCAATATCTCCGATCTGATTGTTACAAATTTACTACCAATAGCTGTAGTTGAAAATATCATGCACATTGGCAGAGTGCTTAAGAAATTAAAAAAGCATGAAAAACCGAACTGATGAATCAATTGACACTAATTTTGGTTTGTTACTTTATAACTTTGCTTTTAACAACTACTCTCGTTCTGTCAGAGTAAAAATATTGCAAAATCCACTCAGAAAAAAATGCATTACGAAATATACAAAATAAAACTAACCGCAATCAAATATGCAACTCTTGAAAATGTTTCGGCGTGAAAGAAAAATTAAAAGAAAACACTCCATAATTAATTCACTTTTATTCGAGAAGAATTTGGCGGTGAGCCAAGATGACCGTATTACGGGACCAGAGGTAAGCAGTACGTATGCGTGTAGAGACGACGGATTCTCTTCAAAAGTAAATTATACGGACCGACAGACAGTCAACCCTTTGACGGATTTGGCCCAAAATTTTATACGGACCTACATTCATGACAATAAAACTGTGTATTAAATTTTATCCATCTGGCTTTTCAAGTTTTTGAGTTATAGCGTTCGCATGACCTCGAACATGCAGACAGACAGACTTCCCGTTGACGGATTTTGTCCAAAATTTGATAGAAACCTACAAATTCTGTTTGAAGATCACATACCAAATTTCATCCCCGTAGCTCTAATAGTTTTCGAGTTATCGTGTTCACAGACAGACACACAGACAGATATAATTCCAAAATTGTGTTTTTCGGACTCAGGAAGGTCTAAAACGTGTAGATTCGTCAAAATCTCGAGTTCGAATTTTTTGACGATTACAATACTTTCTCTTTGTATACTTCGTATACGAGAAAGTAAAAAATGATGGTTGAGCTTCTTCTGATGCTCTTACTTAAAGGATAGCATTATTTGCAGGTAAGGTGCAAGCAGATAAAACGTTTTTTACATGTAGGAACCAACACATGAAATTTTATTCTCAGATACTGTGCATTCAAATAAAATGTTATTTGCGGGTACGATCTGTTAGAATAAAACGTTATTTGTAGGCACTGTGTGATCAAATAGAATGTTATTTGCAGGTACTATGCATTTGAATAAAACGTTATTTTTATGTACTGCACGAATACCGATTAACTTATTTTATGCCAGTGGCGCCATCTGCTTATGAATTTAAGAAGAAATTATTAAAAAAATTACTTTTTAGTACACTAATGAAAGAGTGCTTTTAAAAACAGTTTTTATTCTTTTCTTAATTTTAGACCACTAGTAAATTTGAGAGATGGAATTTACATTAGGAATTATTTTAAATTTATTGGATAATATACCATGTTTGGATAAAAGAATAAAATGTAGTAAATTTTTTTCCCATAAGTTTTAGGAAAATATTATCTGAAACTTAAACTATCCAAAATATTAGTCACGTGGCAAAGAGGATGGAGGGAAAAATAGTTAGGAATATGTGAGAAAAATGTGTTAAGATTTTTTGAAGGTTTTTAATTTTCAGGGATTAAGGTGATACTAAAATGATGAGATAATTATGGGAGGCAGAAGACGGTAATAATAGTGAGTGAAAGCACTCGGAGAAAAAGTTTGTCACCCAGGGACCCAACCCCATAACATTGAATTGGAAGCGTAATGCCTTGACAACTGTACTATCAGAACACACGGTTTGAAGATGAAACAGGTTTTTATTATTTCAACTGTCATTTATATCATAGTTTGGAATTTTAAAGATTGCTGAATTTTAGATTGAGGGGAGGGTTTTGATAAAATTTATTTGCAAGTTTTGATTAAGCTTTTTTTTTTTTTTTTTTTTTTAAAGAAAAATCCAAGTCACTGACTTAAACTCTTTTGACTTTAACCTGAACGTTCTCTGGCTCTCATAAGCCATCTTCTTCATTTCTAACTTATCTCTTTTGAATCATTTCATCCAAGGTTTCATTATATTGTCAATTCTACATCTTAAACTCTTTTTTTTTGCGAGAAAAAGTTGTTTTACACTACAACGAATATAGCAACAGGCTATTCCTGTGAAGTTATGCCTAACATGGCGGAGGCTACTGGTTTTGTTTTGTAAATAATCGTTACCATTGGCAAAGGAGAAATTAACCCCTTTTTTCCGCCTTAACATTATATATATATAGATATATAAAATGTATTCGTTTTTATAGTCGTTAAATAACAAAAACAGACCGAATTATATTCTAATTTTCATTTTATTATGGGAGAGTGACGGACATACGTGCATATTAGTTGAAGTTTTTTTAAGCCAAAAAAGAACTGAAAATCCCTGCTTTTTCTCAGGTAGGGATTTAACAGATATACACGTGATCAAAGTAAAGGGAATAATAGCTGTTTTTAGTATATTACGTAAGTGTTTTAGGGAAAATGCATGGTGGCAATAAGTTGCTGATTTCGCGATTTGTGTGCACATGGAAACGATTAAAATATTCTTTTAGTAATAAATATGCCAAAACGAGAGATTTAATATACCTCCAGCACGGGAAATAGAACGAAACTGGAGTTTAAGGAAAGTGATTTTGGAATACATTAAGACATTAAAATATATAATATTAGAATTTGAAATAAAATTAAGTGAGATTATTTCATATATATATTTAGCCATTCTGAAATAATATAGCTTTAATAATTTTCTAAACGTTTGAAGAATTTTGTATCTATATTCGTGTAATATTGATTTTAAAAGGGGGTTTTTTTCATTGTCATGACAAGCAAAATACAGCTGGTGTTGCTAAAGTTATATTTTAAACATAGTTTCTGAGGTGTGCCAATTATATTCTCTTTTTTGACATAGATTACTGTTACAGACATTGTTCTTTCATTTTTTTTACTCGTGACAATTTGTTAATTGCTATGCATGCAATAATTTGTTAATTAAAGTGTTTTTCTTTCAGTTAGTAATGGGAAGTGCAGTCATGGCCTTTGAAGAAGTTTGTCCAGAGAGAATTGATTTAATTCATAAAAATTACAGAAAGTTATGTAATCTTTTAGTTGATGTCGAAGAATGGGGTCAGGTGATAATAATAAATATGCTAATACGCTATGGACGTACACAGTTTGCTGATCCAAATAAATATGTAAGTTTTTAATATTTTTGAATTGTGCAATGAATTTTTATATGGAATAGTTTTAGTAAACAAATGTTAGCATTTCAATTATCTTTTTTTATGGAGGGAGGAGGATTTTCCAGCCTTCATTGTTTTAAGCTGAGTAAAATAATTTATTCATTTGCTATTTCATGAACTATGCTTAATTTGTTTTTAGGATGATGGTAAAGATGAAGAAGATAAACCATTTTATGATTCTGATAACTCTCATAGTAAAGATGAAGAGGAGGACAAAAATGTAAAAAATTATGTCATGGATCCTGATCATCGTTTATTACTTAGGAACTGCAAGCCATTATTACAAAGCAGAAATTCAGCTGTAAGAATTTTGCTTAAAATTTTTTGATCAGTTAATTAAATTGTAATTCTTTATAACATAATTTTTTTTAATGTTCCTGTTATAATTTAAGGTGTTATAGTTTATAACCTTTGTAATCTGATTTCCCAGTCTTTTTATTTTAAAACATATTAAAGAAGGTTGCTATTTAAAGTTTAAAACAATGTTTCACTTTGCTTCATTTAATGCTTGAAACTTGAAAATAGAAATGCTTTATAATAGAAAAGTGTGTTGATTCTTGTATGCGTTGTTTCTAATGTGTTCGTGAGCATCATAAATTTTTCCTTTGAATTACCATTGTTAACATTTATGCCACATTATTATTTTTTTAGAAACTAGATATTCAATCTTTCTTCTTCTCTTAGGTTGTGATAGGTGTTGTTCAGTTGTATTATTATTTAGCTCCTCGGTCTGAAGTCAATATAGTAGCCAAAGCCCTGATTAGGTTGACAAAAAGTCACAGGTAAAAACTTTTTATGCATGTTTTTCTAATAAATGATACACAAATGTTTAATATTGCAGATATTTACAATTGGATAATTCTATATCCTCGTACTACTTTTCCTAAAATATTAAAATTAATAACAAAACATTACTTATTCTTTGAAGATAATATATAATTTGTATGTTTATTAATATATCAGTTTAAATAATAAAAAGTTCTAATTATTAATATATCTTTTTGGAAAAATTAAAACATTTGTTTTCTTTAGTTGTTGCACAGTGGATTGAAATAAGGTTAATGTTTTGATGATTATTTTAACCTTTCTTAAAATCTTAAACTGTTTCTCAGTGTCTTTTATTTATGTTATTGTTTTCTAATTTTAAAGACACATTTTCAAAATTTCAGTGAGATTTCTTGAAGCAGATTAATGTGCTTATAAACAGAAGTGGCTGAAAAATTGCTTGTGGTGTTGCATGTCGATTCAATATCGCATGAAACCAAAACACATTTTTCAGAATTTTAATCTTTAGCATTATTTAGAATATATACATATTTTTTAATGCTTTTTTATAAAATGATAACAAAATTTGACTTTTGAAATATATCGCAGTGCAGCTTTCTATTTTTAATTATAGGGAAATCCAGTCGGTTATTTTAAGCACAATAGCAACTCTTACTACTAGGTATAAGGTATGTTTTACTACTGCTTGATATTTTGATATATTGCTTTATGCTCGTAACAAACCATTTATATAAATTTAAATCTTTATTCATGCTTCATGGGAAAAGAACCATGTAAGTTGCAAAATTTTGTTCTAACAGTTATCTTGTAATGCACTAATTTATATATTGCATTATAAGCATATATTATATTGCATAAAATAACTAAAATCCCACATATTCGTAGCTGAGTGTTGTTAGACAAAACATTTGTATTTGGAAGCATCATAAACATGCAAGATTTTTATGAATGATTTGATTTTGCTATTTTTGTTATCTTTTGTTGCCCTAGGAATTTCTTTGATGCTTTGGAAATTTTTTAGAACTAGAATACTTCATTTTGTCACAAAAAAAGAAATCCAGAAATTTTATCAGGTCATAAAAAATTCAAAGCTTAGGGGGAAATTTCCATCTTTTTCATCACAACTGTTTTTAGATGAACATGATATACATATTGAAAAACGTGTTTAGTGTCAAATTTAAACAAATTGGTGCACTAAATACCACTGTATTGCTAAAATTATTGTATAATGTTGTATGTCATGCTGATTCATTAAGTCTTTATGCATTTCAGAATTCATCTTTATGCATATTAAACAGGATTTTAACTTGATTTAGTTTTTGCCTGTAATTTTTATGTTGTCTATTTCTTATCTTCATATTTTAAGACTAAATGCATGAATAATTATTCATACTATTTTCTTACTGTCATTTTCATAAATGTTATTTTTTATGTTTATAATATGTGGTTGCATGCATGTGAATCAGATAGGTCCCTTCCATATTGGTAATATTTTCTCTAAAAAATATAATGAAATATGCTTTAATGCACTGAATACATTCCCTTGTTGTGTTTTTAGAAATCTTGAGTCTGTTCATTGTCAGATTTTAAACATTAAATGTAATGAAATTTTTTCAGCATTGATTTCTTTTTTTTGATGACTTGAATGCAATGTTTATTTATTTATTTTTATTAAAAATAGTTTTAAGTTCAAATCTTGCTTATTTTTTGAAGGGATGTTGCATCAGGCTACTTAGACCTTCTTGTTCGAAGGTACCTTATTCTGAATTTTGGTCTTCAGAGTATATAAATAAACAAAGATAGCATCTAAGAATATCAAGTTTTCAATCATAACTGCATGTTCATAACCATCTTTTTATCTTTATATTGTAATCAGAATATTTTTGTGAACTGTAACTGTGTCTTGCATTAATGTTACAACCCAAAGTAAAATGTTAAGTATTCAGACATTCAAAACATTTTTTTTTTCTCATTCTAGATTCTAATGTGGTTATGTTACTCTACATTCATTTTACTGAAATAAAATGCATGTATCAGTATAATATTGTAGAGTGCTGGAATAATTCTTTTAAAAATATCTCATAAGTAGTTATTGCTCTATATTGTAATATGACGCATCTTGAAATATTTTAACTTTTTCTTGGTTCATTTTATATATATTGAAGCACGAAGTAAAAAAGTGAATTACTTTTCAGGGTATGTTTGAACCATACTTGAAGAGCTTTTTTGTTAGATCTAGTGATCCAACTCATATAAAATTACTTAAGGTAAGGTAATATTGCTTTCACAACATGATTTAAAATTATTATATAACTATATTTTATTTTTCCAGTGTAATCTTTTTTTTTTAAATATTTTTAGCTAGAAATTTTAACCAATTTGGCCACTGAAGGAAATGTATCTTTTATCTTAAGGGAATTTCAGGCAAGTATACTACTTGATTCTGTGTTGATAAAAATGCTTAGAAAGATATTTTAAACTACATTCATAAAATTGAGATTCTGTGCATGACCTTATTAGTATTGCATTGTTAATTTCAAAAAATTAGATTAAATAAAGTATTTAAATTAGTTGTTTAGGCAAATTAATTACTTAGGATCCTTCATGGTTTATTTGTTTGCATTTTTGTCCTGGGTATTCTTCATGTTGAATATTAATAAAATGCTGAACTACACTGTTTATGTCTTGTCCATTGAAAATGTATTTTTTCTTTCTCTTCAGTCTTACATATCCAGTTCAGATATGGATTTTGTAAGTGCAACAATACAGGCTATCGGCAGATGTGCCAGCTCAATTTCAGAAGTCACAGATACCTGCCTTGGCAAACTTGTTTCCTTATTATCAAATAGAAATGGTATTTCAGATGTTTTGATGATGATTATTAACATTCCTTATTGCTTGATTTTTGTAATATGCTTCTTTTAAATATGTTCTTTTTCATTTTATTGTTTTTTACTTTTTTCTCACACATAGAAATTATTGTTGCTGAGAGTGTTGTTGTGATAAAGAAACTATTGCAAATGCAGGTATGTTTGATTAATTATTGAAATTAACTTTCTTAAAAAATAAATAAAAATTTTTATTATTAGTTTTATTTTTCTTTTAAATATATTTCATTGTATTTAGAACAACAAATGGTATCTTTCATTTTTAATATGTATTTTGATCACTCTCATGAGTAATCTTTAGATGTGCTGATTTCTCTTTGTGGAGAGAATTTTAACATTTTATTAAAAATGCATTATACTGTCAAAGATTTTTTTTTATTTAACTCTACAGTTAAATTACATCAGTGGTTATTTACACTGTCTAAAAATTCTGTCCAAGGAAAACATTAATGGTATGAAATATTTATTAAACACTTGACTGTAATCCAAAAGTAAATTTCAATTGTCGGTGCATAATTTTCCTTTTTGTGAGTGTGTGTCTGGTTTGTAATTTGTTTTTCAGTTTCGAAGATCTTTTCCTAATTTTTTTTTTCTTTCCATTTAGATTGCAGAGCATAAAGATATAATTATTGATATGTCTCGCTTAATGGACAGGATAACTGTACCCATGGCAAGAGCTTCAATATTGTGGCTCATTGGAGAATATGCTGACAAAGTGTCCAAAATAGCTCCTGATGTCTTACGTAAAGTTGCTAAATCTTTTTCAAATGAAGTATGTTCATTATAATCAGTTCTATAATTCTCTAATAGTGTCTCTATAAAATCAATTTAAAATTGTTAGATATGTGTATAGCTTTAAAAACTTAATATATTTTTTGATGTAGACAATATTTTTGCTTTAATTAGTCTTTTGTTTTTAAGAGAGTTCAAAAAGAAAATATGTAGCATTTTATTTCTGCATCAAAATAAGTAAACATTAATTGGAAATTCATATTGTTGAATTCAATATGTAGAATAAATAGAAAAAGAGAACTACAAATGCAAATATATTTTACCCTTTTCTTGTAGAAAACCAAAAATCTAATAAGGTCTTGAGAATAAGAAAGATCATGCAAGTGTGGAGGTTAAATATAAGTATTGATTTTTTTTAATGCCCTTATATAAAAGAGTCATATCTGTTGATGGTTCATGCAACAGATTGCATAGATAGATGTATGTACATACTTTTTTTCTGTTAAGGAACATCTCTAAAATGCATTTTTAAAAGTTAAGGTAAGAGATCTGTCTACTTTTCTGAAACTAAAAAATTAAATATGTTAGGAGTTTTCATTGTTTGAATAGTCTTATTGGCTATTTAATATTACAAGCAAACTTCCAATTTTATGTAAATATTGTTTATTATACCAGAAAAGATATTTGGCTTCTTTCATTATATGCCTGTCTGGTGTTAATTTCTGAAATGTAGATGTGAATGAGTTACTCAGTTTTATGGGCTCTTTGAGTTGGCAATTCAAATAGTGTGTGTGCATACATGCTGCTATTTATTAGGGCTGTAACGAATAATGATTTGGTCGAATACCGAATATTCAGCAAAATTTTAGGCTGAATACCGAAAACCAAATTTTAAAAAAACATTTCACTTTTAATTGTAAATGAAATATTTTTCAAATTTTAATTGAAAAAAATTAAGATGAAATAAAATACATTTTTTATTATTTATATATTTAAAAAAATGTTAATGCTTTTATGTATATTTGTAATATTTTAAATGCCTCAATTCCAATAATAAGAAATGAGAAACCGTCATCGTTTTTGGGTTTCTTCAAAGAAATAAACGAACCATCATTGCAGAAAAGGACGAAGACAAACACAGAAGAAAATTGAATGGATGAATTAAAATTACTAAAAGTAAATTCCTATTTTGGTAAAGAATTTTTAATAGGTAGGATATGCACTTGGTGGAAAAAAATGCAGGAAAATTTCTGAGGTTTGCAAATTTAACAAGAAAGTATCTTTGAACACCTGCAAGTATTATATAGTGATCGTTTATTTTCTGAAGCTGCTAATATATATGAAACCATATTTAGTAGACTGCTATAAATGATATGCAACATTATTAAATGTTGTTATGTATTATGCAACTTAAAATTGGATAAATATTAGATTTTTTTTTAATAAATTTACCAGAATGTAATTCTGCAATATTCTTTATTAAATATATTTAAAACAACTTTTTTAAAAAAATGTTATCCTGAATTTATTCTGCCGAATACCTGTGTTGCATTCAGCCAGACTGAATATCTGGGTAAGGGTAGAATAGACCTAATACTGAATATTCATTACGTCCCTAGTTGGTATCATATGTATATGAAACCAAACTGAACAGCCATTCCACCTGAAAAATTATTGTTCTTGCATCGTAATTTCAGGCTTTGCAATAGTAAATTATATGTAACTTTATTAAATATGCACTATGTAAGTGATAGGTAATTCTGCAATGTTTTTTGTTAAATATGTATATAAAAGCACATTTAAAAAAATATTATCTGAATATATCCAGTCGAATATCTGCTTAGTATTCAGCAAAAGGGCCAAATTGTTGCCGAATATTCTTTACATACTTGCTATTTATGTATAATTTCTTGTGATTTTACGTTATATTTGCAAACATTAAGAATTTTTCAGTTTTTCATATTAATTTATTGTGGTGAAAATTTGTTCCCTCTTTGCAGAAAGATATTGTCAAGCTACAGACCATCAACCTTGCAGCCAAACTTTACTTAACCAATTCAAAGCAAACAAGCTTACTAGTTCAGTATGTTTTTAATCTTGCAAAATATGATACAAACTATGACATTCGTGACAGGGCACGATTTTTACGACAGCTAATTATGCCTGCTGGTGATAAGCCCACATATTTGTCAAAGCACGCTAAAAAGATTTTGCTTGCTTCCAAACCAGCACCTGTATTACAATCAAAATTTAAAGGTAGGCTATTCTTCATTATTTAGAAATTTAGTTTTTGTGAAATTTTATAGTTTATTATTTTTTATATATGTGTGTTAATCATTACATTATATGTTAAATTGATAACGATAGGTATTATTTTTTGTGAGTATATATGCGGTCTGTATTATTGAATGAAAAGTACACTAAGAATTCCAATTACTTCTGTTTTGTAAAAAGGTATAAACAGAATGTTATAAAAAATATACCTTTTTAATGATTCCCAATACATTTGGATAAATTAATTTTCTTTTAGGAATAAATGTTTCAAAATAATTTGCACCAGGAACTGTGTAAAAAGAATTAATTACAAAATTAATACTTTAGAATGTACTGAGAATTTACAATTGATATATACAGTGATATATACATATCTCGAAAACCTTGATATCTCGAAAAAATATTTTTCCCCTTGAAATTTCGTATTTCTCTAATGTTAATTTCAGTTCCTATCTCGAAGTGTTTTTACTCAAAACCTTGATATGACGAATTTTTTTGGAAGCGAAAAATATTTTTTTTCCTTGAAAATCGCTGTTTAGTCGCATTGTGACCTTCATTAAGATCTCACGTAGGGGATGCTTCCCAGAATTTACTGCAAAACAGACAATACAACTCATTTTACACCCAAATGGATATTCAAGGTCGCATAGTATCGGCTGGATCCGATGAGTGTCATTCTCACCAATTCGTTACGCAAGCCTATTAGCTGTTGTGTTTATGTAACAGATTGAACAAACTTGACTACTACACATGTTAAATCAGTCTGCGAAAAATGTTTGTGAGGTGTAGTTGCGATTAAAAAGTGTGTGAATTGCAAGTTCGTGTTGCAAAAATGGAAGGTGGTGCCATGGAGACAAAAAAAGTAAGTGTTAAACGAAAGTTGAATGTGTTGACAGTAAAGAAAAAGGTTGAGATTTTTGAAGCTGTTGATAAAGGTGGGAAGAAAGGACAAATCGCCAAGGATTTTAAAATTCCAGCATCGACTTTATCTACAATACTAAAGGACAGAGAGAAAATTAAAAAAACTTTTTGAACTGAAAAAAGGATCTATGAAGAAGATTCGAATTGAGATCCTGAATTAGAAGAATGCCTCATAAAATGGATTAAACAATGCAGAGATTGTAATTTAATTATTGGAGGCAATGAGTTGAAAGAAAAAGCGGAACAATTTGCACAGAAGCTGGGTTACAAAGACTTCAAAAGCAGCAATGGATGGCTGAAAATCTTTAAAAACCATCATAACATTGTTTTTAGAAAATTGTGTGCCGAAAGCCAATCAGTGAGAGATGAGCTTGGTTCGGAATGGATAAAAACTCTTCCTGATCTTCTGCAAGAATATTCAATGCTGATGAGACTGGGCTTTTCTTCAAAGCATTGCTAGACAAAACTACAGTTTTCCAAGGAGAAACCTTCCATGGAGGGAAACAAAGTTAAGAGCGAGTAACGTTACTTTTAGCTACCAACATTGAGTGGGACTAAGAAGCTTACTCCATTAATGATTGGAAAATCTAGAAACCCAGTGTGCTTTAAAGGAATTAAGTCATTTCCACTTCATTATAAAGCAAATAAAAAAGCTTGGATGACGAGTGAATTTTTCTCAGAGTGGTTAAAACAAATAAACAAGAAAATGTGTAAAGAGAAGAGGAAAATTGTTTTATTCATTGATAACTGCACGGCTCACAGCCTTATCCCTGAAACGAACACAGTATAGGTGGTTTTCCTCCCACCTAACACAACTTCTAAGCTGCAACCTCTAGATCAGGGGATAATAAAAAGTTTTAAAGTTTTTACAGGAGGAACGTGTAAAGAAGGTTGTGGATTCAATTGATAAAAAACAGAAAATGAAACCGTTTAATATGCTTGATTATGAGGATGGCAGACAGAGATGAACGTTACACAAAAGAAAATCAGAAACCGCTTTGAAAAAGCTTGTTTTTCTAGTGTAGAAAGTGAATCAGATGAGGAGCAGGAACTCCACACAGAAACACACCAGTGTGAAGAATGGGAGAAGGTTTCAAAATTCCTAAAACGCCAATGTTTGAAAAATTTACGGAGTTTGACTCGGAGCTTCAAGTGTGTGGACTGATGATGAGATCTTTTCTCAAACAATTTCTTCGAGTGATGAAGAGATGGATGTTCCAGTAGACACCAACATTACTGCGGGTCAGGCTAAAGATGCTGTTCACATCATGTTCATGGAATGTTCAGAAAACATGGAAAAAGAGGATTTCGCAGCTATTTTTTGGATTGAAAACTTAGTAGAAAAGTAATTTGAAAAGAGGTGTCGCCAGGTCACTATGCTGGACTTTTTAAAGAAATTCTTAGTAGTATAATTTATTACAAATACATTCTGTTTTAAAAAATTTATATACTTCTATGTAAATTAATATCACTGCTAAGAATTAATATGGAAATTATTGCTGTTTTCAGACATTTAGCTCTATCTGGCTAAAATATTTTACAATATATTCCTTATCTTGTAATTATGTGTAATTTTTAATGCTTGGAAGGGTAACCTCGTTATCTCGACTTTTTTTCCGGGTCCCTTCGATTTCGAGATATTGAGAGTTTACTGTACAATTATAATTTATTACTTTTGGCTTACCTTTATATTGTACACTTACGTTGATTAATTATTACATTTTAATTTAATTTCTTAGGTAGTATTTAATGCAATTGAATTTTATATTATGTCCATTTTGAAATAATGTTTTTAACTATAGAATTCCTTAGCTTAGTTTCAAGGTTGAATATGAATTTTGTGTGTGATGGAAAGCTTTGTATTTTGTTTGTGTAATCACATGTTTTGTTTTCTTTGTTCTCATTCTGCTATTTACTTGAATATTTTAAATGTTAACACTGTGTTTATGATAATCATTGAAATTATTCTTCTGCTTCCCGTGTGGGAATTTGTTTCATATTCTCTGTATTTCTATAATGAAGTCATCACACCTCCAATTTGGTATATATTTCTTTTGCTATTATTTTGTAATTCTATATTATAAAAGTATATTTGAATGATTTAGTATTTTTAGTTTTTGTTAATTTTTCTAATTTCTTTTCTAAATCAAAGTTCTGTTTATGGGTTAAATTTGGTTTTATAATTATGTTAATTTTTTTGTAATTTAAAATCTTGCTTCGAGTTTTAAATATATTATAATATTTCCAGTTGCTTGTCCTTATAGTTCATTAACATGACATATGAACTGTTTGTTGTCATTTTCTCACATAAGCACTTAGTTTTATAAATGCTAATGAGAAAATAAAGAAAGAGTTTTAACCTTATTAGCATATATATGTAAATTTCACTTGAAAGCAAAATGCATTTTAATGACTAACTTTATTATGTAATATTCAACTGAGCAGAATACTGTAGTTTTATCTTCTTTTTAATAGATCGTGATCGTTACCAGTTGGGATCTTTAAGTCATTACATCAATTCCCGTACGACTGGCTATCATGATCTTCCAGAATTTCCTGAAACTGCTCCTGATCCATCTGTCAGGAATGTTGAAACCCAAATGCCTTGGCAAGAGTTCAACATAAATAAGAAAAAGAAGAAGAAGAAAATGGTCAAGAAGAAATCTTTCTATTCAGAAACTGAATCTAGTTCTCCAGAAGAAGGTAAAATGCAAAAGATATCTCTTTTATTATTATCATTTACTCTATTTTCTAGCAATATAGATATAAATTATAAAACGATTTGCTGAAATTGTAATTTATCTAAAATATTAAATAAAAATAATTAGATTTAGTTTCTGATTGGTTAAACAAAATTAAGACAAAAACCAAAAACATGTTATTATTATCGAAGACCCTTCATATACATATGTTTAAAAGAGTAATACAGTCTTTTGAAGGGAAGCCTTTAATTTTTTTAATAATGAGTCTGGAGTATATATATAGTTAGAAAACACTGAAATTTTGATACATATAGTTTTTTTCTAGGAATAAAAGCAAATCATTTTAACATATTGTGTATACTGACTAATATTTATTGCATCATGTGCAGAGAGAATGAGAATCACCACTCAAGTTTCATAAGACCAGAGTTGCCATTCATAAGATTTGTTTATTTAATCAATTGTATTATTACTTTTTACAATTTATAAATCTATTTATACTGCAATTCTGTAAATTTCATAGTAGATACATTCCTGTGTTTGGATTTCAAGATGTTCTAGTGCTAAAGCACAAATGAAAAAAGTTAACATTTATTTAGATGAGGATGATGAGCTGACATGTTTTAATCTTCACTCAATTAATATTTATTATTATGAAACATGAGAATTTTTTTCACCTTCAAATAAGATTTCCAACAGTTCTTTAATGCTTTCTTTTCTAACTTAATAAATCACTGCAACTAAAACACATCATACAGTAATGCTGTATACAGTGATATAAAGTTAGCAGTCTATATTTGGTGTTGTTAAAAGTGAGTAAAAAAAAATTGGTTTGATGTTTAAGAACAGTGTATGTTGCATACTTGTTTCCATTATTGTAATTATTCTGAATTATCAGGGATCAAAAGGAAAATCTCTGAATTGTCAACTGTCTCTTTTTGAAATCTCATGAAAATTAGTAGAAGTTATCATATCTGTTATTAATGGTTAATCTCTGATTTCAAATAATAATTGTATTGAAATAAACTTGCATTTCAGGCTCACCAAGTGTTGTGTATTTATTCTGTCTTAATCTTGTCTCTTCCATTTTTCAAAATTTCAGTAAAAAAAAGGCTAAGCACTTCTATTCTATGAGATTTTTCAGTAACCAATTCTTTTACTTTCACATTTACAAAGAGAAAGTATTGTAATCGTCAAAAAATTCGACCTTGAGATTTTGATCTCCACATTTTAGATCTCCCTGAGTACGAAACACACAATTTTTTAATTATGTCTGTCTGTGATTACAATAACTTAAAAATGGTTTAAGCTGCAGGAGTGAAAGTTGGTATGTGGTCTTTACACCAAATTTGTAGATTTCTATCAAATTTTGGGTGAAATTCATCCAAGGAAAGTCTGTCTGTTTTCTTGTCAACACAATGGCTCAAAAACTTAAATAGCTAGATGGATAAAATTTGGTACACAGTTTTATCATCATAATTGTAGATATGTAACAAATTGTGAAGCAAATCTGTCAAAGGCTTGTCTGTCGGTCTGTACGTTCACATACATATGAACATGATACCTCCAAAATGGAACGACTTAAATAAATGAAATTTAGTATGTGGTCTTCCAATCATCTGTGTTTCAAGTTTTTGTTTCATTCTGTGAAATAAAAGGCATTCAAAATGCATACTAGATTTTCATCATACACTGGTTGTAAAAATTACGGACCATTTCGTAAAATGCAAGAAATATGCAATTAATATGAAAACTATGGTCCAAAATCAGTTCTGGAGAATCATGTGACATTCAATCGAGTATCATACACATTTTACTGTTAAGATTCGGTCACAAGGGCAATTGGGGGGGGCACCAGAAGGGGATGAATACGGAAATGGAGTTTGACCCAGATTGTTTCACAGAAAGCTGATGACGAGATGCGATTTTCATCAATAGTTATATTTGATGTGCATAATATTTACATGTATTTTCGTAAACACGGCACAAATATTCGGGAAGATATAAAGGTTTTCTTTAAAAAATTGCAAATTTGTCTGGATGTTTTTGCTTATAACGTGCAGAGTTTTCATTCAAATTATATGAAATTTGCAGAAAACTTGACAATATGTTGCAGAAGTATTGTATTAAAATTTGAAGTTAGAACATTGAATATTAGAGGAATTATGAATGTTTGCACTAAATAATTTTTTTACTACGCATGTATGAGACGCAGCAGAATTTTTCTTTTGCAACTTCAATGCCAGATATATAGCGCAACTTAGGAAAAAATTCCAGATGAATAAAAATTCATGCGGATATCGGCATTTCAGTGAGGTGAATTTAAATTTCTCTTTAAGAGAAGCTAAGTGATGAGGGTTCTCGCACAAACTGTTATTTTTTGAATTTTAATCTTCGAATGGTATTCAAAGAAATGAAATTTAAATGATGTATTTAATTTATAAGTGTACATGGGTATTCAGGATATTCAACTTTCCTAAAATTTAATGTTACTGTTCAAAGATTAAAATTCAAAAAATAACAGTTTGTGCGAGAACCCTCATCACTTAGCTTCTCTTAAAGAGAAATTTAAATTCACCTCACTGAAATGCCGATATCTGCCTGAATTTTTATTCATCTGGAATTTTTTCCTAAGTTGTACTATATATCTGGCATTGAAGTTGCAAAAGAAAAATTCTGCTGTGTGTCTCATACATGCGTAGTAAAAAAATTATTTAGTGCAAACACTTGTATTTCCTCTAAAATTCAATGTTTTTACTTCAAATTTTAATACAATACTCCTGCAACATATTGTCAAGTTTTCTGCAAATCTCGTATAATTTGAATGAAAACTCTACACGTTATAAGCAAAACGCATGCAGAAAAATTTGGGATTTTTTAAAGTAACATTTATACCTTCCCGAATATTTGTGCTGTGTTTACGAAAATGCATGTAAATATTATGCACATCAAATATAGCCATTGATGAGAGTTACATCTCATCATCAGCTTTCTGTGAAACAATATGGATCAAACTCCATTTCCGCATTCATCCCCTTCTGGTGGGCACCCTCGTGACCCCAAATCTTAACTGTAAAATGTGTATGATTCTCGATTGAATGTCACACAATTCTCCAGAACTGATTTTGAACCATAGTTTTTCGTATTAATTGGAAATTTCTCGCATTTTATGAAATGGTCCTTAATTTTTGCACATCAGTGTTACTATGATGCACAAAACATGCCATATTGTGTATTGGTGTCTGCTTGGCGTTTTTTACTTCCGAGTGTATTGTGGCCCATTCGCCTTACACAGTCTCTGAGGGCAATATAAATATGAGTACTTGAGATGGTCCCACCCTTGGCAAAGGTCCACAATTTTTGTGTGAAGGGGGGATTGATATATTAGAAGGATTATTAGTTGATACATTAACACCTTTGTTAGGGAGTTTACAAGAAAGTCTAAAGGGGAGCTCTACCACTGGTTATAAATTGAGATAATATGTATCGGAGAACAAAAGACCATTTTTTTTAACCAGTAAAGTTAATTTTCATTAGATTGCAACTCGGTTGAAAATTTGATATCTCGACCATTCATCTGTTGTCCTATAATACATATTTAAAGCTAAAATGGAGTAAGCTTTTCAATAGTATTCTGCTTATGTGCTTTATAATTTTATTTGAATGCCTATTAAGTTGCAAATGTTAAAGCATGTATATCTTTAAATGTTATAGCTGCTTCTGTAAGTTCTGCCTCTGAAGCTGGTAAAAGTGACGTGAACGGAGAAAACTCAGCTTCTGAATCAGGTTCAGAAGTGTCATCTGAGTCAGAAAGTGGAAGTAGCAGTGGTAGTGAATCTGAAAGTGAAGAATCGGGCTCTGAATCTGCCAAAAGTGAACCTGAATCTAAAAATATTATTGATTTAGAACCTACTCCCATTAAAGAAGAAAAAATACCTTCCAAACCTAAAGTGACTGAAAATTCAGTATCTAAATCGAAGAAAATTATGAATTCTAAACCTGAAAAAGTAAAGAAAAAGAAAGTTACCTCTGAATCTGAATCTGAAAGTGAATCGGAAAGTGAGGAAGAATCTGAATCAACAGAATCTGAAGAGGAAAAGAAAGTAAGTAATTGTCTATCTGACTTTATAGAATTCTATTTATTTCTTTCAAAATTAGAGATGTACCAAATAGTGATTCTGCCGAATACCGAATATTCGATCAAATTTCAGGCCGAATACCAAATTTTTTAAAAACATATCACTTTTGATTGAAAATGAAATATTTTTCAAATTTTAAATGGAAAAAAATTAAGATTAAATAAAATTAAGTTTTCATTGTGTGTATATTTAAAAAAATGTTAATATCTTTTTATATATTTATAATATTTTAAATACCTTAATTCCAATAATAGAAAAGGAGAAACTTCCTTCATTTTGGGATTGCCTCAAGGAAATAAGAGAGACATCATTGCAGAACATGATAATGAAAAACACAGAAGAAAACTGAATGGATAAATTAAAATTTCTAGAAGTATATTCCTATTGTGATAACGAACTTCTGGGTCATTCCATGTCAAGTGATCCAGAAAAAAAATAATTGGTTGCTTCACCATTTTGTAATCAAATGAATTTTTGTTTGTTGATTCCTACTTGTTTATAGAGTCCAAAAAGACTAATTTTAAATTTTTATCTTTTTCTGAATTCCGATAGCAGAAATTTTGTTTTACAAAACATGCTGATTTTTGGATTTGTAGGGGTTTGCGTTAACTTATATTACTCGGAACCCGAGGTTGATGAAACAAAAGCCAGTTTATTCAGGAAGATACAGCCTTTATCATTCCCAGTACACATTTAAGGAAAATTGTATCCCAAATAGCAAATGTCAACCTAAAAGTTCAACTTTAAAAATGACAAATTTCCAGTTTTAGAAGGCATATCATTCCTGGTAAGAGTTAAGTTTAAGGTACACAGCCATTCCACTCCACTTTGCATCACCAACTTTTTGTCTCCAAGTGAAAGATGGCATGGAAATATGAGAACATTTGTTTTGGCTGCACAGTGAACATTTTATTGTTCTCTTGTCTTGTGCACGCAATGCCTGCAGCATTGTAAGTGGGTTCCAGGAAAACTTTTTAAACTTAAAAAAACGTCAGCCGCTTCGCTTTCAGCAAAGTGGGAACCTAGTAGCTACGCTTTTTCATTAAATGTTAGGAACCTAGATTTTTTTTTTTTTTTAATTCCAAAAACGAGAATTTCCGCAATGTATAAACACATCGCTAAACCGTTTTCCTCTTGGGGGCTATGATTTGGTGATGCAAAGTGGAGAGGAATGGCTGCGTACCTTAAACTTAATATTAATTGTTGATGAAACAAAAACCAGTTTATTCAGGAGGGTACAGCCTTTATTACCTCCAGTACACATTTAAGGAAAATTGTATCCTAAACAGCAAAAATCAACCTAAAAGTTTTAAAAATGACAAAATTTTTAGTTTTCGGAGTCATATCATTCCCAAAAGGAATCTATTCCCCATATTACTTTTGAGAGGAAGTGTAGCTAGTTACCTTAATGAACTGTATGTACAAAAAATTTCAACCCTGAGATTTGCTTCTTTTAAGAGTTACAGGCTTTCAAAATCAGAATTATTTTTTAAAAAATCCAAATTTTGACACCTTATATCTTTTTGGGACAAAGTTTAAAAATCTGAAATTTGTACAGATAAACCCTCTATAGTGTATTACACTGCTGTAAAAATTTCATGTTTGAGATTTATCTACAAGTTGAGTTAGAGGACTTTAATAATCCCATAAAAAAACTTATTTTTTACCAAAAATGACAGCATTAATTTCACTGTGTATTATTTTTATCATTTATAAATTATAATATGATTGCATTAAAAAACATCACTATGTGTCAAAGATTCAAACAAGATTTCTGAAAGAGAGAAAAAAAAATCTTACCGAAGAAGAAACTATTATTTTAGCTGATTTTTCTGAAAATTATACTTTTCTTGTACAAAATGAGGCTCAGGGCCATCACTGGGTCAATCGACAAACCACCCTTCATTCATTTGTCTATTATTTGAAAAAAGATGGTAAAGTAAAAAGCCAATGTTTTTGTGTCATTAGTGATACTTCGGAACTCAATACATCTACAGTCCATTGCTTTCAGCAGCATCTGGTAAATCACATCAAAAGATAGCATCAGCATATTAAAGAGATCATTTATTTCCCTAACGGAGCTTCTGGTCAGAGAACAAAAAAGAACAAAAAAATTTTCTAACTTATGTCACCATAAGACAGATTTTAATTTGGAAGCTGAGTGGCATTTTTTTGCTTTGTGTCATGGTAAAAACGCCTGTAATGGTGTTGGTGGCACAACAAAATGAGAGGTTACCAATGCAAGTCTCCAGCGACCGTACACTAAACAAATATTGACACCAGCAGAAATGTTTGAATTTTGCCAAGAAGATTTAAAAGGAATCACAGTCACTTGCATAAAAGATGAAGAAATCATTCAACATCGCAACAGTAAACTTCTTGACTGATTTGAAAACTGTGGCAATTACTGGTACAAAGAATTTTCATTGTTTTGTTCCTGTGTCTGAGAGTAACCTGAAGTGCTTCATTATTTCACAAGCTACGGAATATGAAATTCATTCCAGTACAAAAGCTGTACAAATAACACTTCACAGAAGAGATTCTATCACATCTGTATATGATGGCCAATTGTGGCTGGCAGAGGTGAACATTAGTGATATAAATAAAGATGTGCATGTAACATTTTATCTTCCTGTCTTACCGAGGACAGCTTTTAAGAAAAAGGAGAAAGACCAGACTTGGGTGCCCATGAACAATGTTTTAAGGATACTAGTGTCTTAAAGCTTACAACTACTGGAAGGACACATAACATTTCCCCAAAACTAAGTGAAGAAATATCGAAACTTCTTAATGAATACAAATCAAGGTGAAACGATAAATCTGACTCGAGTGTATATATAGTATATCAATACTTTTGTGATGTGTTAGTTGTAAATACTATATCAATACTTTTATTTGGAGTTTTGAAGTGTTTTAACAATGGTATCCATAGTAAAAACAGTGTTATAAAATAGTGATTAAAGAAGCCTCAATTATACTGTGGAACCTGAAGTGACCATGAAACATATTCAAATTATTCAAGTTCATTATACATTTAAAGTGTGCACAAGCTACTTCTTGTCAAAAAGGTAAGTTTATATGTAATAGGTAATATTAGTTGAGATCATATTATAATTTATTAATGATAAAAATGATACATAGTCAAATTAATGCTCTGTCATTTTCGGCAAAAAATACGTTTTTTATGGGATTTTTAAGGTCCTCAAACTTGACTTGTAGATAAATCTCAAACATGAAATTTTTACAGCAGTATAATACTCTATAGAGGGTTTATCTATAAAAATTTCAGGTTTTTAAACTTTGTCCTGTCAAAATTTGGATTTTTTTTTTTTTTTTTTTTTTTTTTTAAATTTTCTGATTTTGAAAGCCTGTGACTCTTTAAACAAGCAAATCTCAAGATTGAAATTTTTTGTAAACACAGTATATTAAGGTAGCTACGTATCCCCACAAAAGTAATATGGAGAATAAATTCCTTTTGGGAATGATATGCCTTCAAAAATTGAAAATTAATCATTTTTAAGTTCAAACTTTTAAGTTAATTTTTGCCATTTGAGATACAATTTTCTTAAATGTGTACTGAAATGGTTTTTGTTTCCTCAACCTTGGGTTCATCAGTTCCAAGTAATATATATTAACGCAAACCCCTACAAATGCAAAAATCGGAATGTTTTGTAAAACAAAAATGGCTGCCATCGGAATTCAGAAAAAGATAAAAATTTAAAATTAGTCTTTTTGGACTCTCTGATCATATAGGAATCAACAAACAAAAAATCATTTGATTATAAAATGGTCAAGCTCTGGAATGGCTCTGGATCACTTGACATGGAATGACCCTTCTAATAGGTAGGATGGAGTTTACATTTAATTGGTGGAAAAAAAAATCCAAAAAGATTTCCAAGGTTCACAAATTTAACAAGGAAATATCTTTCAGCATCTGCAAGCAATATATAGTGACCGTTTATTTTCTGAAGCTGGTAATATATATGAAACTATATGGAACAGATTTCTATAAATAATATGCAACATTATTAAATACACTTATGTACTATGCAACTTAAAATTGGATAAATGTTGGATTTCTTTATAATAAATGTACTGTAATGTAATTATTCTGCAACATTCTATAGTAAATGCATTTAAAACAACATTTTTTAAAAACATTTTATCCTGAATTTATTCTGCTGAATATCTGTTTAGCATTCGGCCAGACAGAATATTCAGGAAAGGGCTGGATAGGCCTCATACTTAATATTCGCTCCCTAGTTGTATTATACATGTATGAAACCAAACAAAACAGACTCGCTCCTGAAAATACTGAAAAATATTGTTCTTGCATAAAAATTTCAGGTTTTGCGATGATAAATATTATAAGTAACTTTAATAAATATAACTGAACTGCAATTCTGCAATATTCTTTGTTAAATGTGTGTTTAAAAGCATATTTAAAAAAAATTATCCTGAATATATTCGGCCGAATATCTGCTTACTATTCTGCCTTCCGAATATGTGGCAAAACGGTCAAATACCAAATATTCGTTACATCTCTACTCGGAACACTTTCTTATTATTTGTTGAAACATGTAACAGTATCGTTAAATTGATAGGTTTTTTCCTGGTTTTTAAAATGTTGTATTGTGTGAGACATAAATTTCATGTTGAGGTATTTAAGGCCGCCCCCCCTTCCCAAAATATTGAAGTACTTTAAATTCTGATACTTTTGCATAATGTACCTGTGTTGGAATAAAAAAAAAATGTATAGTTTCTAGTATAATTTAATGCAGATGATTCATATATTCATGTGACTTTATTTTGTATGTGTTTTAAAAGTAGCTTATTTTTATAAGAGTTATAATTAACAAAGTTTAATAAAGATATTAAATATAAATTAATTAATCAAAAATTAATTAAAACTCTTTGTATTATATAGAATGGCGCATATGCAGCTATTTCTAATATAATACAGATACAAGTAATAGACATACTAAACAAAAAGTTAAAAAAGAAAAAAGTGTAAATAAGAAACAGAAGATTTAAACAAAAAAAAACGATAACAATACACCTTTTAGCGCGCTCAATGCAGCAGCCTCAAGTGATTGCATTAACAAAAATTTACAATGATTAATATTTAAAACACATAAAATATAATTTAGAAAGTAAAAGAAAAATATTCAAAATGTGGAAGGAATGAATGAGAACCTGAATGATGAACTTTTTCAAAGCCCACTCGCCATAGAAGTTCTAAAATGGACAAAATTTTCTGTCAAGGGTAAGATTATAAATCAAGAGTATACCCCTTGTGGCTTGAATCCTGTCCAATAATCTTACCCTTGACAGAAAATTTTGTCCATTTTAGAACTTCTATGGCAAGTGGACTTTGAAAAAGTTCGTCATTCAGGTTCTCATTCATTCCTTCCATTTTGAATATTTTTCTTTTACTTTCTAAATTATATTTTATGTGTTTTAACCATTAATTGTTGTAAATTTTTGTTGATGCAATCACTTGAGTCTGCTGCGTTGAGCATGCTAAAAGGTGTAGTTATCATTTTTTTTGTTTAAATCTTCTGTTTCTTATTTATACTTTTTCTTTTTTAACTTTTTGTTTAGTATTTCTATTAATTATTTTTATAAGGGAATTGAAAGCATTATTTGTTGCCAATAGCCAGCAAATGTTTAATTCTGTTCGATTAACTGTATATATATTTATAATTTAATTTTACAAAAGGTGAATGCAGATTACAGTATGTTATTTAATTTGCTTAATATTTCAGAGAGAGGTTTATTTATAAATTCATTAAAAAAATTCAATGCAATCACCACATTAAGGAACCATAATTTCTAGCTAATGGAACTATACTTTCATTCATCAAATTAGGTGGCTGGAAAAGAGCAGCAGTATTCAGAAATGGGCAAGCTATGCAAATTTTTCATTATTTCTGAAATTTGAAATTAAACCTTGATTGTAATTACTTGAAACTTTAAAGAATCAAAATTTCATTAAAAACTTCAAGCATCTTTAAGCTTTAGTTGTTAAAAATGAAGGAAACACTTGCAATTAAAGAATTGTAGAAATAATGAAAAGGCTTTGAATTTCCTTACAACATTGAAATGCATTGTTGTATGGATTTATGTTTAGAATAAATTTTAAAGATTATTAAAATTAAGAAACATTGTCTGAGAACTAAATTGATACCATTACAAAAAAGATGGTTTTCTGAATTTTAGTATGGTATTAAAATAATTTTCATGTGATAATGTTTTTCGAATTATCTCTGAAAATTGTTCACTTGGTTTTACATTATTTAAAATTTCAAAGCATTGCCCCATGGAGCACATCATCACCTTAATTATGTTTATGTCCTATTATGGTAGATGTAGGTCCAGCAATTTAGTCTTAAGTC
The DNA here is from genome assembly GCA_013235015.1 of Araneus ventricosus. Classification (NCBI taxonomy): domain Eukaryota; kingdom Metazoa; phylum Arthropoda; class Arachnida; order Araneae; family Araneidae; genus Araneus; species Araneus ventricosus. The sequence goes on from BGPR01000327.1 coordinate 85,352, forward strand.
CCTTTAGAAGGCTACCAGGTGCAGACAGACACACGTTTACTTTTATTGTTATTAAGATGTAGTTAATGTGTATGCAAAACTATGTGTTAATTTAGCTGTGCACCAAAACTGTTTTCATGACTCGGATCCATCTGAACCTTAAAAACTTACTAATTACCTATTTAAGCAATTGAATTATTTAAGTAAATTTTATGAACATATTTAATTATTTTCAGGTTCCTGCTAAAAAGAAGAAAGGGCAAAAGCCAAAAAAAGAAGTTGATTTGCTTTTGGATTTAGATGATTGTAAGTACTTTTTCTGTTTTATTCTGTTTTGTAAAACTCTTTGTAATTTGCTTACCTATGATATTTGCATTTATGTATTACAGTTTCAACTGAAGTTGTGCCGAATCCAGTACTACAACCTGCAGTATTTACTGATATGCTCACACCAACAGCAAATAATTCTATAAAGCCCACAGAAAAGTCCAACATGGTTATTCCTAATGATTTAAAGGTAACCTTTCTAACTAAATTTTCCAACTTTAAACATGAAATACCTTTATACTCCTTATATGCTAGAGGAAATAAAAAATAGTTGTTATTTAAAAAGAACAATGAAATTCATTTTGAATACAAATGAATGTGCCAGTGGTTTTTAAACTTGATTAGATTGCTAGTTAATGTTTTTTTTTTTTTTTTTTTAATATACTGATCACTCCAAATTTATTTCTGCTTTTAAAATTGTTAAATCCATAGAATAAGCTAAACTCATAATTGATTAGTATACAATTATAAAGCCTATTTTAAATGCTATGAAGATCAATCTTCGGATGGATATTTGAAAGAATTTTTATTATGCATAACAAATACGTACTTTTCTCATTTGTTACCGAATATGCATTTTTGCAAATCATATGATTCAGCTAAGAAAACTGTTGAAATACATTAATGCTATTAAACCTAAAGGCTTTGATGCTTTAAAATTCCAGTCATTTATGAATGTTTCATGTCATAAACAGTAATTGCTTAATCATTCTTTTTACATTCAATGATTAAATATATTGATGAGTATTGTTCTGCTCTGAATATTTCTGGATGATATTCTAGGAGAAATTGTTAAATCCATAGAATAAACTAAAATCAATTGATTAAATACTCACATAAAGGATGACCATTTAGAAAACGGCTAATGATTGATTGTGTACTTATAAGAAAAAGTTAATGAAAGGAACTTAGCAAAATCCCATGACAAATTTCAGAATAAATTTACAGCCTAATTATAATGAATTCAGAGTGCAATTTTGGGCCTTATTAAGGATATAAATTTCACTTATAGCATAAATTAAAGTATTTTTAAAGTATTATTAGTAAATTAAATTATTTTATTAGAAAAATTCTCTTTACAGTTTAAAAAATAGTGTACAATGATTTCTATTGCATTTTTTTGGAACAAAATAAATGCGACATTTCAGAAATGCCTTTTGATCCTATAGTCCTATTATTTTTTATTCTCATTGAATTGAACAATGTTTTATTTGCAAATACAAATGGATTCTTCCTTCAAGAATATATTCAAGGATCACACACTTAGAATAAATTTATAATTTTCATCATTTGATTTATCAGTTTCCATACAAAAGGTATAAAAATTTAGCAGATTGCTACTTCAGGCATAGAGGTAATTTTTTAAAAATGACTTTCAGGCATTTCATTCTGGATGCTGGCCTATGTAAGGTACTAATAAACTATGTATATTTGAAATAGACTGTACCAAGTATTGAAAGAAAATGCATAAATCATAACAACTTTCTAAAAAACAAAATATAGATTTTACAAAGCAAATTCTCTTATTATTGCTTTCTTATTTTCCAAATAATTGTTTGTACTTTTGTTGAAATAGAATCCCTTAACTGATTTTTCAAAAAAAAAATCCTTGAATGTTAACTTTGTTCTTAATGTCCTGGAATTAAAATTTTGCTTAGATATTCCTTTTAACTGTAGTCATTTCAATTTTAATTGTCATCTCAAAAATGTTTACTGACTTGTGCTTTTATGTCAGAAAAGCTCTTTCAAATATGCTTGTTATTAATGATTTTTTTTTAAATTAATTTTCTCATTATTTGGGGGTTTGTTTTAAATTTCAAAAGAATTTTATTGGAAATGTTATCAGTAAAATTATAACTAATATGTTTGCTTTTTTTTTTTTTTCCTTTAGACAATTTCTGCTGTGCATGTGCCAGTTAAAGAGTATGAACTTTTGAATAAATTTAGCGGAAAGGGTTTGTGTGCCTCTTATCGCTTCACTCGTAGTCCTAATTTATACTCAGCTAAAATGACAACAGTGGAATTGATGCTTCATAACACATCTGAAAAAGAAATAAATGGAATTCATGTTCCGAACTCGGTAATTATTTTATGCTGTTATTATTTTTGTGATAAATGTAATATTTTCACTTATTATTACTTAGTTTATTATACTAATAAAGGTTGTAATTTCTTTAGAAAATTGGTAACATTGAAATCCATGGATGTCTTGATAATAGTAAGTTTATTTTCATTTTCAAAGAAATTATGAAATTAATATAACTATTGCTATTATTCCCCTTTATTTTTTCATATAAAATTCTTATCTATCATAATTTATTGCAGTTTAGGTAATGTTTTTGCCTTATACATGAAAAAAACCTTGGGGTTTTATTTTAAATCATATATTTAAAAGTGCTGTTATATTATATCTGTAAATCAAAAGAATTATTGGCAATATTCCATTGTGAATTTTTTTTTATTTTATCCTTAATTAAAACTAATCATTTTATTTTATATTTTGTGTGGCTACTTTTTCATTTTCACAAGATTTCGTCCATAGCTGTGGTTTGAATTAACTTAAATTTTCATCAAATGCTTCTCCTTATAAAATGGTTGCTCTATACAACACAAAACTTTTTACATTATATATATTACTTGATTTTCTTTTCAGGAACCCTTCCCCCTAATGCCAGGTGTACCATAAGTATAGGTGTTGATTACAATGAAAGTACTCAGCCAGCCAAATTTGAACTTAAGACAGGTGATAACGCTTACAGTTTAACAATTAAAGCTTCAGTTGGAGAAATGATTCAGCCTGTTCTGTTATCTGAGGGAGAATTCACTGCTGCTCAAAGTAATCATTTGTATTTTGAAAATTATCTTGTATATGTATAGTTTATATTTCTGTAGTATAAAATCGTTGCATTATATTAAAAAACTGAAAAATCGAGATTTTGCTTTCAAACTCTGAAATTCTTGAGAAACTTAAGAATTTTAATCCTAAGTCCATTGAACTTTTTTTTTTCCCCTTGTCAAGTGTATTTCATTAACAAATCTTTTAATTTTTGACTATTTATTTCAGAATTATTCCAAAAAATGTCTTTGTATAAATATTTGCATTTTTTTTTGTATAATAATTTTACTTTTTCATTGCACAAATACATTTTAGTCTTTAATGAAAAGGTAAAGTTTAGCAAATAGTAAAAAAGAAAGAAAAAAATGTAAATTTTTTTGCAATGATTTTATTAAGTTCTTATTAGAATTTCTTAATCAATTCTTGTGATGGCATGTTCTAAATTGTATATAAAAGTTAAGAAAAAAATTAAATTTCATGTATTCAGTTGTTTATCATTTTCTGTACAACACATTTTCCTCCTTGCATAAATTAAATATAGTTGTTCCTATCCCCCCCCCCCCATTATAGCTTTGTTCAAAAGAAAAAACAAAGTTATAGTATTTATTGTCATATGACATGATTTTCATTTGTCAAATATACATTTGATTACTAATTTCTTTAGGTATATATTATCACATGTGTATTACTATTGTTGTTCTTAAAATTATGGTTCGTATTTCTAATTGTAGGTAAACTGAAAGGCATGAATGAAAATTCTGGGACAGTTGATCTGTCTTCTGGGCACTCTGACGAAAAGGCCGTTATTCAGTATGTGTATGAAGCTGCAAATGTAGTGCAAGTACAAAATAATGATATAAATGGCAAAATTATTCGGTAAGTTGATCTGAAACATATGTTTGTAGCTTTATTTCAGTAATGCCTTTGCATTATTTGGAGGTTTTGCAATAGCAACAATTATGACTGGTGTAATAAACTGTGCGGGAAAACTATATATGCTTTTTTTTTTCTCTCCATGGGTATTGTATAATTTCAAAAACATTGTCTGAAGAAATAAAGGAGATGCTTTATTTTTTAAATAGGAGATAAGTATATTCTCATGAACAAATAAAATTAATATCCATTTTATGCAAATCTTGCATTTCTAATCTTGTAGTAAAATATATTACTAACAACTGAATGTGGCCATTATGCTTTTATTGTTAGTCAGAAATGTCAACTCAAGACACGATTTAGTTGTGCCCGATTTACTCAATATTTCCTCTGGTAGTGTTGGAAAGTTATTAAAGAGTATTATGCTAAGAGTTTATTGGCAAATTGCATTAGTTAAATGGTGCTATATATGTGTTAACTACAGTTATTGTGATAATGTAAAATATTTAGCTACTAGTTTTCATCACTTTAAAACAAAAAGAAGTGTTCCTTTTTAATTAATTAATTATAAATGGTATTTTCAATTGTTGATATAAGACCAATAATTAAATTAATTTTTCTTGGATCAAAAGAAATTGTAGCTTGTTCATTCTTAAATGATAAATATTTTACTTATTTGTATGTTTATGCAACAATTCCAATATATTCATGTTCCAAATTCTTTTTGAAATCATCATAATAAACTTGCTTTTTCAACCACAATGGCTCTTATTGTGAAAAGAAATGGATGATCTCTCATCTACTGATGTTGTAACAAATTATAATATTATGTAAAAAATAATTGCTTTGAAAAATCTCCTTTCTCCTAAATTTAGTGCAATTGTTATTAACTTTTACAGGTTTGCAGGTCAAACACCTGCTTCCAAATGTTTGGTCCTGGTCTCCATCCAAGTGTTTGCTAATGGTAAAGCAACCATTACTGTGAACTGTGAAAAGATGATAATTGGTTCTATGTTTTTTAAAGAATTAAAGGATGCATTAGCAAAATGATAATAGTGGAAATAGAATTTTTTTATATGTGTATTTCTTAAAAGTGTTGTCTGGATGGAGAGCAATACATTGTCATATGAATATACACAGGCTTTCATAGTGTAAAAATGTACAGGGAGAACTATATTTTCATTAGTAATTATTTCTTAATTGCTCATGCCTCTTGATATATGAATTCCATTTGCTATTTTTGCATTGAACAACATTCTATTTTGTAGGATTGAATCCAAAATCTCAAGATATGTAAATTCGTTTGGTTCCTCTTTATATTTGGTTATCCCATAACTTTGCTTTTGTGCAGTTTTTATTAAGATACTCGCTTTTTTTTTATTGAAATTTGCTTTTTTTTTTTTAAATTAACTTATCTTTAACAGTCATTTTGAGTAATAACTATAATTTTAATTGGGAGTCATGTAATCAGTTATGTTATCAATTATGCCTTAAGTTGTGATGCCCCTTCAATTTTGTCAAAGCAAATGTGCATTACTTATAAATGTGATAAAGAAATTATTACGTCATGAAATTTCCTTTCTGCTTACTGTTGTAATAAATAAATCATTTGTATTCCACACTCACGATTCATAATTGCTATTTTTAATAATTTGGAATCTTTTTCTGGATTTTCTTTTATTGTCTAAAAACAGTAATAATTTATGATGTATAAATAATGGAATGTGAAAAAACTGTACCTGAATTTTAAAGTAATTACTGATTAGTAAACATTTGCTGCAGTAATAGCTAACTTATATTTTTATTTATTTAATTTGTGTGTTTCTGAATCATTTCAAATGATTGCATTTTTCTTTATTACAATTGCATGTTCATAAATTTTATTCGAGAATGTAATTAAAGACTTTTTGAAAGAATTTATCTTAACAATTTTTCCTTAATTAAATATAAATATATTTTTTTACATTCTCTTGGTTTCAGCTATCAATAAGTTTGAAAGTATGAAAATTTATATTTAAATTGTAGTATTTGTACAAAATATCTATTCTTAATTTTTCATCTGTGTTTATTGATTGAAATGTGGAAAAGAGATGTTTTTTCATAAGGTGAGGGTTTGGACAAAGGATTAAATTTGTGTTTACTAACCACACTGTTTTGAAGAGTCAGATGCACAGAGGTTTCTTTAATTGAAATAATAATCCAGTACTTTTTATCTTGCTCTCTTCTATATTTCCTTTTTGTTTTATGGATAAAATGTATATTTTGTGCTTAATTAGACTGAGTTTTTCATTTTGTGTATTGCCCCAAGATTGTTACATAATTTTTATTCAGTATGTTTTTATATGCATGATCATGACATTTTCAGATTGCATAAAAATGAATATGTGAAACATCAAAATGTGGTCTATGATTCTTTTGTATTTAATAAATGAAAGAAAATATTTATCTTGTGTTTAAATGTGTAGTATGTTTGTTGTGTAATCCTATTTAATTTTCAGTTTTGCTACTTTTGGTAGAATAGTTTTCTCTTTATTAGGGAAATATATATAAAAAGTGCTTCTTAAATCAAGATAAAATTGTTTTAATTGAATTAATTTATAAAAAAAGTGTTATGTTTATTTAATGGAGCTTCTCCTAAATGTCCATGTTTTAAAATCTCAAAATTTAAGATTATTTTTTTAATAAAAATTATTACAAAATGCCTGTGGGAATGTTATTTAATGTGCATAAATCAACTTAATGTATAAAGAATTTCTTGTCTTCCATTCATTTTATAAACACTTTACTTTATGAAATTACGTCTCAGTTATCATTGACATAATTGCTTTCTGCATTTTTACAATTTATAACTAAATTTTCTTCATTATGCCCTATTACTGATTAGTATGTCTTTTAAACTTCATTTTTGCATAAATGTTCCTTTTCAGTGAATTCGCAGCATTATCGTAACATATATGCAAAAATTGTTATGTTTTGAGTACAAAAAATAGCTAAAAATTTCTAAAATATTTTCCCTTATTATTTTGATTCTTTGCTTATTCAGTACAGTTTATATCTCTACTATTTGCTTTCTTTTTTCCTTTCTTAACTCAAAAAGAATTGCATGTCTTTCATTTGTCATACAATAAACATCTCAACTGAAATCAATCATTTATCAAATTGATGCAGCATATCCATAATCACTTTAAATTCAGATTTCGATTTTTGACCTCCATGACATTTTCATGTAATATTTGTCCCTTGAAATGCAATATTCAGGACAAATCTCAGATTTTTAACAACTCACCATGTGAAAAAGTGTAGGTGACTTTTAATCTTTGGGATGAAGTGGACAGGTTATCAGCCATTTTAAATTAATCCCATTAATAAGGAAAATGCTCATTGTAGTAACGATAAATATGTCTAATGTAGGACAATGCATCATCTTGTATAGATTTAAAGAATCATCTCTAGCCGTCTGACTTCATTTGTATTTGAAATGAAGTATTATATAAACATACATATTAGTGATGTGTCGGATTCATTCACTTCGTGGATTCAGACTCATGGATCCGAATCCAGCTGCAGATTCGTTCCAAATCCGAAACGCAAATTATTGCTCATAATTACCTTAGTAATAACGTCTTTACTATTGGACTTTTATTTGAATCATAATTAATAGTATTGTAATTTTAATTAGTAATTGATTAAATTGATGATATTTTTTATTAGTTATAATTAAATCCCAATCCTGGTGAACTCCATGTAGTAAAATATGTCTTACTTATCATCAAGGAATATTAATAAACTATCTGCAGTTATCGGAGATCAAATGCCAATAATTAAAATCTTTTAATATTATCATTGATAAAATGTAATTTGTTATTGAACCCTGCCAATTGAATTAACTACTTTTCAATTTTAAGCAAACTTTAAAGTTTATGTAAATGTGCCGTAACCAAGTGCTCCTGTGGCAAGGTTGGAAGAACACCGGCTTGCAAACTCTAACATCGGAGGTTCTAATCTGCCCAAGGGAGAGTAACAGGATACTTCTTTCTGTTTGCTTTTTATAAGAATTCAAATTTAAGGGAATCTGTTTAAAAGGGTTTTTTTTATAATATTCTGCATTTTATTCTATTTTACTCTTCATTTTCAAACCTAATTTATGATTAGAAAAATTTCAAATAATTTATATTCTAATTTAATTCTCCCCATACATACAAGAGTTTTAAAGCAAAAAGTAAATATTCTTTTTGCAGACCTTTAAATTACTCACGTAGAAAAAATATTATTTATTAGTAATTTTTAAACTTCCTTCCTATTTGTTTGCTTATTTTATGAAATGATTTTTGATATTGTAATCTTGAGTTTAAACCAAAAAAAAATTATAAAAACGTTTTATTTTATTTTACTAAGAAGTATGTCAAAGAAGGTAGTTTAGCAATTTTTAAAATATATTGCAAATGCAGATTTTTTTCTTCAAAGCATCAGATTTTTTAAATTTATTTCTGGTTAGAAAAAAAAGTTATTTTGATAGTAGATTCTAATTGATATATAATTCACTCCCAAATATGTAACGAAAGATTCAACAATTTTATATTAACCTCCATTAATGCTATAGAATTCTAAAAATTGGTGCCTTTTGCATCAAACAATTTTAATAGCACAACAGGACAATTTCTTCTTGCGAGGAAACAAGAATTAATTTCTCCAAATGTTTGGAATTGCTGATTCCGATTCTGCGGATTCGTTCCTTTTGGTCAGCATCAGATTCAGTCACTCCTTTTGTGGATTCGTTCCGGTGTGAACAACACATCACTAATGCACAGTGGATGAGTTTTTAATTTAATGTATTAACTTTCACCAAAATTTACAGTATGATAAATCTTGATATAAGCAACCACCAAACCCATTTGGTTGCTGTTTTGTGTGTCAAATTCACATTTGTTCTGTCTTTTATACGTATCCAATTGAATGTGTACAAAATAGAATGAAATCGGTGCTTTGAATTGTCTTATTTTCATTACATACATTTTATCTATTGATTTTTTAAACAATTAGTTATGAAATCCCATAGCATCCAACCTACTCGAATTCAAATTGAGGGGGGGGGGGGGTTTGTTTTTCTTTGGTATGCATATTGCTAAAAAGCGCTATAACATAACTATAAACTAGAGCAGTTACAGCAGCCATTCTATAAAAGGATACTTAAACTTATACCATGCAAATCTGCAAAAATAAAAACATCAAATTTGTCATTTTCAATGCATCTTTAAACTAGGAGGGGGCAATTGAATACTCATAAAGGTTTTCAAATATTATGCAGAATACTTGAAGAATCTATTGACAAAGTATTATAATCTGAAATCAAGCTGATTTGTTGGAAGTTAGGTGGTCTTTTATAAACAAATCTTGCATAATGTCATCAATAAGTCAGAGTAATTTAAAACTTGTTAAACTCTTCAATCTTCACTTAGAACACAACTAAATATATTCACTTTTAGCTATTACAAATGTTATGGAAAGATTTGAGTAGCCCTTAAAAGTCTTATTCAATAATAAAGTACAATAATGTCTTGTCCTCCTTCTGATATTATGTGCTATATGAATCCAATCAGAGCACCTTAGCAGTTTAATGAGAAGGAAAGTATGTTGATTGTGTAGGGTACAAGTGAAACTATCCCTTGTTTCATTGGTTATGCCAGAAACGTGGTTATATGTGAGATTTGTTAAAGCTAATGACCTCTGAACTTAACAATAATAAAATGTTTTAATTTTTTACCAAACTGTTTGTAATACTTATGTGAAAAACTTGCATATTTAGTTTCTTTCAATTGAAACATTTGGCGCATTTGAAAACTTCCATTTTACTATGAACACCCTGGACCATTCATGATAAAAAAAAATAAAAAAAAAATCCAGTGACACATATCTATATGAATGTGAACTTAATTAAATGTACAATTGGTTGGCATTAAAATTAATTATACAGGTCTGGATAAATTGCCATGAGTTTAAATTTTGGTGCCCCTTATGAAATGTTACACTTCCTTACAAATTTTTATTAAACGTAATGATAAATTTGCATTCATAAGTCTTTGCTTTCATAGAATTTCCAATAAATTTCCATTTTTAAAATTTCGTATTAGCATATTCTAATAACCTACATTGTTTCATAGTATTCTTTTTCATTTACTCAAAATTAATTGATTGCACTATTATATTTTTTTGTTGTTGACAAATTACATTAGTTGGTTACATCAGTGAAATTGATTGGTATTTTATGAATTTAATGATAAAAATAAATTAATAAAGAATTGGGTGCGGTGGTGCTTGGTGGTTTTTACTTCTTACAGAATTCTTATTTTATTTACTCACATTGAAAATTAACTGTGCATTTTACATGAGGAATTAGAAAGTCAAGTTGCAGCAGTGCATTTTTTAAAAAATGCTGATAATCTTGTACTCTAAATTTGTTTCTTAATATCTCTACTCATAATAAAATCTGAATGTGTGTCTGTCTGTTGCCCCTCTATAGAAGTGACCACTGGATCTAGGGCTACCAAATTTGGCATGAATATGGAGTGTGAAGAGTGCACCTAGGTGCGATTTTTTTTTTTTTTAATTTAGCAACATTTGGGTGTTTTTCCTCAACTGCTTTCTAAAATATCGTACAAAAATAATTTTTATTCACCTTAAAATTTAAAGTATTTTTTTTTCATTGATAACAATTTAAGTGTCTAATTTCTTCCCTAATTTTAATAACTTTTTAAAATTATTTTTATGGATCATTTTCAACAACTTTACATTGCTGCAACATTGTTTCTGTAAATATTTAATCACATGTTTTTCTTCCATTGTTGAAAGCTAAGTAGCTTTATGTGTATACTTTTTCTGTGGTAATGCCATATAAGTTTTTACTTTCTTGGTGCGGTGGTTTTTACTTCTTACAGAATTCTTATTTTATTTACTCACATTGAAAATTAACTGTGCATTTTACATGAGGAATTAGAAAGTCAAGTTGCAGCACTGCATAAAATAATGTGGATTAGATGTTAGATGTGTTTTTCATATGACTGTGATGTCACATTACCTGACTCCAGGAGCAGGGTTGCGGTGATTTAAATCAGTTGATTAAAATCACTGATTTAAATCAACTGATTTAAATCAACTGATTTTGCGGCGCAAGGTAATAATTTTTTGAAAATATGATGAGAAAACAACATGAATGGGTTTAGTTTATTGACATAGAATCTACAAAAAAAAGTTTTTTAAAAAACTTACTTCATTCCGAGGGGGGGAAGTCCCCCTTTCGAGTCACCCCCCTCATGAGAACCCCCTTAGAAACAGCCACCTTGATACACTCAAAAATTATTCTTGAATCTTACAGAAAATTATAAATTAAAACTTCAAGAATATTGGAGCAAAATTTTCGAGTTACTTTGCTAAAATTGTTAAACGTCCAGAACTGAAAAATTTCTAATCTCCGAGTCAAGGAATTTTTCCAAACTTTATCTCTAATAATTCCAATTCCGAAACAAAATTTCATAAAACTGCTATATACATTCTAAAAGGAGTACTATTAGCCCTATCCTAAACCTATTATTTTCCTATAAAAACCTATTATTTATAGTTGAATTTAACAGTTGAGAAGCGAGTGAAATTAGGTGTGCCATTAACTGGCACACTTCGCCGCAAAGGGTTAAATAAATCTCTAATGAGCAACACAATAAAATGCAAAGTATGAAGTGCTCCTTTTTTTATAAAATAAATAAATATTGTGAAAGGATCATGTTCAGAAAGAAAGAACATAGTAAAATGCAGTGAGTTTCATTTTAATACTGGAAAAAACTAAATAGTGTTGGGACAACAAAGTTTTTATATTGCAATAATGTTCAAATGTAAGATAATTAAGTAATGCATATAAGTGTTCCAAAAGAAATACAAACATCTACATTGTGCAATTTAAACTATGATCTATACTTATAAAAGGCAATGTTTGTGAGCGTGTGTGCAATGTCCAGACGAATCTATCGCACTTACAGTCATGAAATTTGGCACGCAGGTTTGTAGTCCTGATGGTGACTCAATGCACCTCAAAGCCTGAATTTAAAAATTTTATCTAGAAAATTTTTTATTTAATGTTTTTGGTGAAGCAGATTAGGATTAGAGAAAGCTTCAAAACTTGTTTTTGTAATGAAACAAATGAACAGCTGAGTGTAAAATTCTCCAATATTTTAACATACAATAATATATCTATAGCCAAGAAATGACAATTTTTTATTATAGTTTTCCTTTTTTACTTAATAAAATTGTCTTATATTTCAAAAGTATATAATTTTTATATTTTAGTTCACAAATATTTTTTAAATAGTTGTTACATTTTTGAATTATTTTTTTTAATTTGTTTTTTTTTAAGTACAGCTTAATGACTGGTATGTTGTTATATATATATAATTCTATGACTGTAGGGCTCATTGTCTAATATACAAATGTTAAATATATATATGTAGTTTTAAAAAAATCATTAAAATCAAAAAAATCTTGATTTAAATCAAAAAAATCCGATTTAAATCAAATAAATCGATTTTTTTGAAAAAAATCGACAACCCTGTCCAGGAGGGAGGTTCATGTTCACAATAAACAGAACATATGTAAGGCTACTAAAATAATGCTACTTAAATATCTATCACCATTTGATTTTAAAAATATTTTGTTGAGCAGACCATGAATATCAAGTTATGCATAAGAGATTTAATTGAGATTAAACACAACCAATAATCCTGGCGAATCAGCTGATCACCAAAGGTGGCTAGTTGGAAATAAAGATTGTTCTGAAAAGTATTGATAGACAATGCTGAGACTGCGTAAATGAAAAATTATGTTTTTATTATTATTATTATTGCATTGTGTTTCATTTTCTCAACTCTATAAGAACAAACCAAACATTTTTCTCGCACCTGTTTTATGAATAAAATACATTTGACTTAACAAATATCAATCGAAGTTTCATTACAATATGGGTTATTGTAATAATTAATAATCATCTACAAAACGGATACCCTGTATTTTGGCATTTGAGATGAGTGAATGCATATATTTCTGGAATTCACATTTGTTGTATTTAGGAAGCATTTTCTTCGTGAAAACATTGCTAGAATTTACATTAAAGAAAATTTACTTTGCTCAAATTAATAGCACTTCTAGTCAGAACAGTTTCATTATTGTTTTACATCTATCGATCAAAGCTACTTCTTGTATCTGTAACAATTAGATACTTTTACTCAAAATTTGCTTTAAGTTGCTTAAAAAAATCGTTCTGAAGTTGTATACAGATGATTGCATTTCGCACATAGTTTTATTCAGTGTCATTTCGATTTCTATGCACTCCTCCCAACCCTGAAAGTATTTTATACTATTAGTGAGATTTTGTACTTTCTTAATTTTTTTAAAATGACGTAGAAAAGATAGAATTTTAATCATTTTCTAAAATGAGGAATTAACAGTTCATCATGCAAAGTTTTCTTCTGTCTAAATTCACTTATCTTTGTCAGTTGATATTCAAATGCTGTTCTAGGATTGATCCCACTTATATCAAGTGAGGCATACCATGTTTTCTAAGCATTGAGTTGAATGTCTTCATTGAGTTTTTTTAACTCTATCACTGTGACAATGCTATTGAGCAAAATATGACCTCTGGTTGGCACCAAGCGTAGAAAACAAGAATTAAATAATCCCTGTGAAACGCCATCTGTTTTAACTTTTGGCATTATGGTTTTTGCAAGACGACACAGTATCGCAGCTTTTATCTTCCTCCAATATTTCGTGTTGCTATATTCAGAAGTGTCCCTCATCATCCAGTATGTAACCTCCATGGTGACCATGATGATGTACCCTAAATAAAAGTCATAAGTAATCATTTTCAAATTTGTATTTAAATATATCTCTTTAAAAGGTTTTTTTGTTGTTAAATTACGAAGTTGAAATCTATTCTTTCAAATAAACAAAATCTGAAAAATTAATAGCTTAGAATCTATATTAAAATTTTGCTTGTATATTTTATTCTAAATAAATGAGTGGAGAATTCCAATTGTACCTCGCTTTAAAACTTTTAGAAATGAAATTGCTTCGAAAATCGTCTGGTACCGAAAATTATTAGTTAACATCAAGCAGAAAATAGGATTTTATATATTTTGAATCTTTAAACTTAGAAATTTTCATACTCTGAAAGCAGTTATTTTATAATTCGAAATATTTCTCTACTGCCTTCAAAACTACCCAGCAAATTTAAATTCATCATTCACGATGTGAATTCATACTGGAAATGAGACAATTTATGAGTCTCTCTAACGATCAGACCCACTCCTCCAGCAATGCTGTTTTCAGGTGTCAGGGAGCAAGGAGGCGAATTGCAGTTGCCCTCTGAAGTGTCTCCCAGAAACACACTACAGGATTATGGTTTGGCTGGCTAATCTATCCGGCAGATACCCTCACTTCTCGGAAATTCATCAAACTATGTCGTCTGCATAAGTGAAAGTAGAGGCAACTACACCTCATAAAGGGCGTAGGGCCTTTAAAGGCACAGAGCCTCTGCCAAATATGATGAGTGTGCAAATTCAATATGATGCTTCCCCTAACCATCAAACGTCTGATTATATGGTGGTCTCTTTCTCGAACGAATCCCTTGTTTTCGTCCGATAAAAGCGTTCCTCAAGTATCGTGGTTAGGTTGAAGCAGGTCTCATAAGTAAATAGAATAAACCTCCCACCAGTGGCGTAGCTGAAGGGGGAGGCAAAACCAGACATGCAGGAAAATAATTTTATAACTAAGAGGAGCTGTGACACTAGCTCAATCACTATGTGCGTAAAAAAAATTAACTAACGTAATTATTTCGAATGTTTCGCCTATTGTCGGTAAATTGATGATATGTGAACTAGAGATAAGTGTTGAACGCGCAATTTCGCTATCTGTCTGCAGAAATCAAGGGCGCCAAAGACGAATTGCGTTACTAATATATATATATTATAATACTTATCTTAATCTTATATATATATACCCAGATAGCAATTTTAGTTTGCAGCAAGCTTGTCACAAATTTGTCATGACAAGAGTGCAAGTTTGCGACAAATTTGTCGTGACAAGAGTGCAAGCTTGCAGTAAGCTTGCAGCAAGTTAACGAAAGCTCCGAAGTCACCATGAAACGAACTTGCAGCAAGTTTGCCGTGTCAAACTCATTGCAAATTATAGCAAAAACAGAACACGAACACAACCCAGGATAGAACTCGCGACCTCCCGGTTCCGAAGCGGGGACGCTAACCGTTGAGCCAGCTGAACTCTGAGAGGAGAGGATAGATTTCGCTAAAACATCGTTCGATGCGATTCGTATACGATTTATTTTAAATTATTTTCTGGTTTTCATTAATTTTTTGAGTTGAGAATACGATTTGAAGTCAAAGAGAGAGCGATTTTCGCTAATAACTACGTTTTGCTAGTAGAATAAATTATGAAATTAGAGTTCAAAAGTAATTACTTTAAAATGGGACAAAATGTCTAGTTATTATTTTTCAACAAACACCGACTGTTTTTTAGATTTAATTTTGTTTATAAACGTTAAAATTTCAAAAAAAAAATAAAAAAAGAAAAAGGCGATATAGTTTTCTTTAAAGTGAGAGTGATATATTTAGTAAAAAGATGGAAAATGCTTCAAAAAATTTTTTTATAAAAAAGTTATTTTTTTCACAAATTATCATTGATTTATTGAATTAATAAAAAAGAATTACGGTCTAGGAGATGCTATTAAAAAACGGATGTTTTTTAAAACAGAGACAAAGATAATTATCTCTTTATTGTGCTATCTTTGCAGGAAGCTTGTTTTGCATACTTGCTGCAAGTTTGATTTGCAAAGAGGTGGCGCTACTTGTCACATCGAACTTGCTACAAGTTCGATTCAAGTTTGACGCGTCAAATTTTGCCATGACAAGTCAAAATCAAACTTGCTGCAAACTTACGTGCTATCTGGGTATTATTGTTCAACAAACACTGACTGTTTTTTAGATTTAATTTTGTTTATAAACGTTAAAATTTCAACAGTAAGAAAAAGGCGACATAGTTTTCTTTAAAGTGAGAGTGATATATTTAGTAAAAAGATGCAAAATGTTTCAAAAAATTTTTTTATAAAAAAGTTATTTTTTTCACAAATTATCATTGATTTATTGAATTAATAAAAAAGAATTACGGTCTAGGAGATGATATTAAAAATCGGATGTTTTTAAAACAGAGACAAAGATAATTATCTCTTTATTGTGCTATCTTTGCAGGAAGCTTGTTTTGCAAAATTGCAGCAAGTTTGATTTGGAAAGAGGTGGCGCTACTTGTCACATCGAACTTGCTACAAGTTCGATTCAAGTTTGACGCGTCAAATTTTGCCATGACAAGTCAAAATCAAACTTGCTGCAAACTTACGTGCTATCTGGGTATATATATATATATATATATATATATTCCTGTGATTCGTTTTTCTTTTAAGTTTGAAGTTTATGTGCCTTATGTAACTTGTAAAGGAAGGGCGGCATGTTGCAAATTCGCCCCGGACAAAAGTTTCAGTTACGCCACTGCCTCTCACTCATCTCTGATCCGAAATCAATATCCTCTGTTCCATGCTAAACGGGTTGTCATGTGCGAAGAAGTAAGGGGGACGAGAGTATATTCCTGTTACTGGAAACACCATTGTTCATCGCTGCTCGGGAATTTGGCTATGCGTAGACCTTTAACAAAATACAGTTCATATAAATATGCTTTATTTTAAAAGCAGGTTTTTAAATGGGTGAATCATTTTCACATAAATTTCAAATTTCATTCAATTTATATTTTTCATTCCTATCAAGCAAAAAAGAGGTAATTTTAAACTAGTTATGCATTACATATTAATAGTTGAACAGACAGGAAAGCCAATATTCCAAGCAACCAAGTTGGTCGCTAAAAGCGACTCTCATAGTATATTATAATTATGAGCAAAATTCCAATTTACTTAGAGTATTTCTATTATCGCCTCACGCTTTTACGATTTTGTTTTGGCCTTCTTTTTTGGAGTTAAGTATAGAAAGTGATATCTAAAAGAGACAGAAAATAGAAGCAATTTTACTGGTGCGCGCAAACGCTGCTGCATCCAGGAAAAGTTGCGAAGACAAAGATTTAAAATAACCGAAGGTAAAAACAAAAATGTAACAAAATTAGCGACATACGATTGGAATAAGCCAAGGAAAAAAGAATCCAAATGGAAAAACGTCATCGGAGGCCATTCTCCATTATGGATTCTATTTGGTTTAGGTTTTCTGTCGAGGAAATTCCGGGATAGGTTCAGGCCACAGAGGAAAATTCTAATTTTGACCTTAAAGTCATTTTTCTCGACAGAACACCTATTCCAATTAGAATCCATAATGGAGAAGTGGCCACCGATGACGTTTTTCCATTTGGATTCATTTTTCCTTGGCTTATTTCAATCGTATGTCGTTAATTTTGTTAAATTTTAATGTCTTTTACATTGTTTTTTGTCCTTCGGTTATTTTAAATCTTTGTTTCGACTTCCATATTTTTTATAAAAATAGTCATCTTTTTCGTATATTAATAAAAGGTTGTTTTCAATTTTTTTTTACTGCGTATTATTTGCATGAGACTTCACTTATTTTCCGCGAACAAAATTGTGTAACTTTCAAATTCCTATTAATATAAAATTCTCCCGACAAATACAAAGTCAAAAAATAGCGACAAATATAAGAGTTTCAAGGTATATATATTATTTTACTTACGGAATAGGTACGTATTTTACATGGTGGTGATGATGATGGTGCGAATGATGATGCCCTTCAAGCAATTTCGCCAGCAGACCCACTCCTAAAAGAATTCCCAAACCGCCACCTCCTCCGCCATGATGGTGGATTCCGGCCACCACTTGAAAGATGAGACAGGATACTAGGCATACAAGTGCAACCCGAGAAACCAGCATATTCGTAAGGATTTTCAACAATCACCACCTTTCTGAAAATGAAAATTTAGAAATGCGTGAAAATCCTATATATATACGAAATTCGCGCTTCAGGCCAAAACATTGAAATCTGGTAGCCTATACGATGTACAAGTCTCACCCTCCTGCTTTTTGGTAATTCAACAGAAACACACTTTACTTATCATGGCAAAAATTTTCGTTTCAGTGGTTACATATAGAAAACGTATATTAAAGTAAAGCTCATCAACTGGTGTTTTACAGAGAAAATACGTAAAGGCAATATATATTTATATTAACGCGTCCTATCGCCTTCTCTTTATCATTGACACTCACCCTTCTGCATGATTTCTCTAAAGCAATGGTGCGTTAACTATTTTAATTTCCGACCCTCCAATTGTTTGTAAAATTTTGTGTGACCTCTCTGGGGTTTTCGGCCACTGTTTCTGAAAAAAAGCTTTATATTTTTTTAATTGCCAAATAAATTTCTTAGAATTTGGAGATCCACAAAAATTTTCTCGCAACCCCTCTGGGGATCACTACTCACGGTTGGCGCACCACTATTTCAACACAACTAGATTTTAAAAAAAGAGCTATAACAAATGCACCAATCTTACCTTCCATTTTTTTTTTTTTTTTGTGTGTGCCCCGTCCCCTCTTTTGTGTGTTTTAATTTGATTTCCGTTACAGTTTTTTCAGCCTCACAACCTTCGTTATTGAAATCTCGTTTCAAAAATTGTTTTATTATATGCTGCAGGAGATAGAAGAATGTTCAGTATTCACTGGGATAAAATAATTTTATTTTGATACATAAGTTTTTCAAGAGAAAATAAAAGTAAAGAGTCTATAAAAATATCTTCCGATGAATCTGTCCATAGTGGATGTAAATAATGGAATTTCTTTAACAATGTTGTGACGGTGGTAACCCTTTTTTATGGTGTGGGTTCTTTTGAAAGGATTATCATGCTCCAGTGATGTAACACAAACAAGTTTATTTAGATGACAACACAGAAGACTAGACAAACACTGAATACGGACAGAATAGCAAAATGGAAATAATTGTTGAGGCCCTTCACGGCTAGCAACAACACAGACAGAAAGATACGTCTGGACCCTACGTCAAATCAAAATAAGCGTTGCGATTCAGGCCTCACTCGCCGACGCTTTCCGACAAGACCCTCCATCCTTCAAGTTTGCAACTCGACTGATTAAAAACCAATCCCCGACCCTCGGGGGAGGAGAGCGCCCTCCATCGGCGAATGCGTGTTGAGAATCTCAACACTACAAATGTGATGTAAAATTCCTAACTAATCTTAAAGATAAGATTAAATTTCTGTTTTTCTTATATGCTGAAGTTTGATGTGTCATAAATAATCAGAATAATATTTCTCAATCTGTCTCCTTAAAAAAATCATATTCAAAAAGTTTTAAAAGATAATTATGGTATTTACTTATTTCAAATTTTAAAAAATATCATTCTTTTTTATTCAGTGTCGCTTTTTAAAATAAGCAAATATTAATTAAAAATAAACGATATTTTTATATTAATTAGGGGAGAGACGCCGTAATTGCGAACTTGCGCCTAGATTGGGCCGGTATCATAATTTCAATTCTATTAAATATTTGGGCGCAAATATCATTCCCAAATATTTAAATTCTATTAAATATTTGAGCAAATTATGTTATAATGATGTAAATAGGGTGTATGATATCCTTTTTAGGAGAAAGCACGTGATTACAGTTAGGAAACAAAGGTTTAGATTTAGGCATCAGCAATCGCTTATTTTAACAGAAGACAAAAAGCTCTTATGCAGTTCTAAATTAAGTAAGAGAATATGTTATTATATCCTCGGATAGGAAATATTTTTAGCTACAGTTTACTGTAATCCTTTTATGAAAATAGTTTAAAATTAAGGTTTGAGGAATTTTTTTGTTGTTGTTGTCCAAAGGTTGCCTATACTTAAATTGAACCATTTAAATCAATGGCATTATTATCTTAAACTACAGGAAATAACTCAGAAAGCAGTTCATCACCTCTAGCAAACCTCATAAATTGAAGTTGAAAATCAAAAAACTATAAAAAGATACTAAAGCCATCAAACGTTGGATCAAAAATTATAAAAACTTAGGATACGTAACATTTGCATCATTTGTTAGGAAATAAAGGGAGAAGAGGAAGTTATACAGTGCATATAATGTCATACTTGAGTTTATGCATTGCATGCTGTTGTGAATTTGAGAGCCAAAAAAAATATTTTTGCTTCAATTGTGCTTAAAGAATTTGGCGGTCCAATCTAGACAACCGGTTTCCTTGATTTGACCGATGACACATTTTTTTTTTTTTTTGAAATCTGCTTTTTTTTCTCATTTAAACTCTCTTTCATTAAAAGTTAATTACATTTTACTGAAGATAAATAATCTGGAAGAAATTCTACTACTTGCTTTTCGTTAAAATTATTTCTCCATCAATGTGCATCTTAAAATGTCCAAGTTGCCCTCTTCATAAATTATTGGAAAGGGAGTTATAACTGATATGGAAAATTGAATTCAAAACACTAGAATATCGAGAACAGCTGGAGTAAAGTAAATTTACATGATTTAAACATCATTTTAATTAGAATGTTTCATTTTCATTAAGAATTGCTAATGTTCGTGAATACTTTTTGGAACCTATTCAATAGAACTTGATGATTAACTTTTTTTCATGTTTAAGTTGTAAAGCTTACTAACACATTTTTGAATACGAAATGAAAATTATTCTTCTAAAGATCTTGGAAACATTTTTTTATCTCATTGCAACATTTGCCATCTCCGGGTATTTTTTAATGAGCATTATCCTGTAAGAAATTATGTTTACGCTAATGATATTCTTCACATAATCGAAGGAATTTTAAGATAAATATTTACATTACATCTTATTATTAAAACACATTTAGTATCTTGACAAAGGAGTAGTTATCAAGTAGTAATATTATAAGACTACCTGTGAAAGAGACGTAATTACAATTGATAGGGAAAGTTGATTTTGAAACATTCGAAGATCGAAAATCGCTGGAGTAAAGATTTAAATCCGAATGTTACATTTTCATTAAGCACTGCTATTAATCATCAATAATTTTTAGTAACTTGTTGAATGAATCGTTTTTTTATATTTAAACCATAAATCTTACTAATAGATTTATTAGTATCTAAAATGGAAATAATTCTTGCAAAGTATCTTGTATTTTTTTAAAAATCTCACTGTAATATTTGCCTTCTGAGTATTTGTTAGCATTACTATGTTTTTTTCTTACGTTAATGATATTCTTCACATAATTGAAGGAGTTTTAAGATAATTATTTACATTACATATTTATTACTAAAAGACATTTAGTATATTGACAAAGGACCTGCTATCAAGTAGTAATGTTATAAATATTAATAAAAGACGACTACCTTTGAAATTCTGTAATGAATACAGAACTTCAATAGATTCTCGTTTAATACAAAATAAATTTAAGTTGTTTAAGATTTGACGTACCCGTTTATACTTCCTTTGAAACTGTACGATGGTTTGATACAGTGAAGGCTTTTCTAAGGTAAATGCAAACTAAGGATTAGAATTATTTGCTTCTGGATGAAACTGATATCAATTAGATAAGTGAGCTTTAAGATAGAACAGATAAGATATTTTGGATTAATTGGAGTTTCTGTATTGTGTCAGAGGAACTTCAATGGAAATATCTGTGAACGAATATATTTCCCTAGAGCAGCAGTTCCCAACCTGTGGGCTGAGGCCTACTTGTGGACCTCGGATAGTGTTTCAGTTAGGGTTTCTGATTTCCCGGCCTTTTTTCCTTCCCGGGAATTTCCGGTAAATCCCTGGAACATAATAGTCATTCCCGGAAATGCATCAAAATTTGAAAAAATCTAAAAATTGACTATTTTTAATTGATATCAATAATAATTACACAAAATAAGGATATTCATATATTCCAAAATTTCTACTTCTTTATATATTGAGCTAAAAAATACAAATAAAGTATATTAGTTATTCATTTTAAAAGTATGATTTAGGAAAACATAAGCAATCTATGCTTTTGTCATTCAGCCTAGTTCTTAGCTGTTATGAAGAAACCGGCAGCAGAAAATACTCTCTCAGCTTCAGCTGATGTGGGAGGAATTGTTTTCAAAGCATCACCTAGTTTTATAATATTTGCTGATCGATTTTATGTTGCGTCAAATAACTGTAATTCTTGCCTCACTATCTTTTTCAAGCTAAAACTCTTGCTAGTTGTACAACGTAGGACCTTTGTCTTTGAGTGAATCGCTTTTTCTAATTTTACGTATACAACGTTAGATTTCTTTTCCAAAATTTCCGTGCTCTCTTCTTCTGAGTGATAGAATTGGATAGTGATTCGTCTTCCTCGCAAAAAAGCCTTGTCATAATTATTTTAGCTTGTTGAATCAAAGAGTATTTATTTGGCAAACGTGAAAGATCGACAGTAACTGCAGCGTCATCATACTTTCTCCCAAAATTTAATATTGCATTAGTCCAATTAAACTAACATTGTGTCTCGCACTAATTTTTTAGACCAGACAACATTTCATATTCTTAGCAAATTCTGAATTTTGTTGGTTCAACTCTCCAATAATGAAAGCAAATATTCCTTCGGCAGTTAGCAAAGTCGCGTTTCGACTGCATAATTTTTCTAAGTCAATTTTTACGGGCTTCACGCCTGCTACAATTGCAGTCAGAGTTTCAAATTCTACATTAGCCAAAATTTATTGTTCTTTAATATCAATTAATGCTTTTGAAATTGCTGGTTTTATCACTAAAAATATTTCAAGCATTGCCAACAAGCTATTCCAGCGTGTTTTGGTGTCTAAACAAACCATCTTTTCACAGCCAAATTCGGCTATAACATAATTTGGTAAAATATCATTCTTGAGAGGTGATTATTTGATAATTTTACAATTTTTTTCCCAGGTATTCCCGGTAACCAAGTAAAATTCCCGGGAATACAAACAGTATGAAAATCTTACGTTCTCGGGATCCTGGGAAAGAAACCCTAGTTTCAGTGCTCCGCGGAACGCTAGTCAAGATTCGAAGTCATAGGAGCATCAGGAGTTATAACTCGTTTTTTGCTTTATAAACAATATATTTTTAATCCTTTTACAGTAAGTTTTACTAATTACTGACATATGCGTGCATCTAATATAAAAATGTATTATAAGTGTTTATATTTTTTTACTTGTATATTTAACTAGTGGGCCTCAAAATATTTTTTACGTAACAGGTGATTCGCACAACCAGAAAGGTTGGGAACCTCTGCCCTAGAGGATATAAAATATTTTATAAATAGCTGATTAATTTTTAATGTCAATTTCATATTTTAAGAATTCTTGAAAAAAAAGCATTTGCTTTGTATCATTCTTATTACTGATTTTTGACACAAATTTTTATACACTTTGGGAATGTAATACTCATTTATAAATAATATCTTTTGCAATAAAGTAAATTCATAGCGCGCAGTTATTTAAGGTAGTATTGCGTCTCAAAAACTTGAAAAATCTTAGAAACTAATAATGAATCATGATCTTCTAAATATTTGATCGAATTTGGAGACATATTTTGCTAAGTATATCAAAAAACAAGTTATTCCTTTCATAAATAAATTACCATTTTTAAACACTCCTAGATGATGATGAAATTCAATTTTTTAGTTATTTTCACAATAAAAAAAATTATCATTTTATCACAACACACCACAAACTATGCTACTATGTAACTACTGTTTTATAAAACATGAGCACTTACTTACCAGTAACTTTCATGAGAATGATTGAGTAAAAGTTGAAGTACGCTTACTAATTGCCGGGCCTTTTTAAACCGCGAATGAATTTTTCGGTTCATTTAGCATGACGAAAAATAACAAATTTCCGGTGTTTTTCTCAATTATTTAAGTTGGCCGCTTAAAAAGAATCAGCACTGATTAGGGGTTTTAGTCTAGCCCACTGACATACATCGAAGTATTTAATGCTGTTTTTTCTAGAAATGGCATAAATTTATTCTAAAACGTTTGAAATTTCATTCTATGTCGTCGTGTATTATCTTTTTTTTAACACGAATTTGATGGAGAAAGATTGTAATACACTGTTTAATGCACTTTTATGATTGATGTTTACCAAACATCAATCAAATAGCTAAATTATTATTTTTTTTCTTTTACAATTGAAAATTTTTTTGTAATTATAAATTAAACTACACGGTCAACGCTCAGTTGGTGCAGATTTCACTTTGTTAATGAAGTTAAGAGTAATTAAATCGAAGTACATATTAACTTAACAGTTTAAATATTTTCTTTTTCCAGGGCGAGGATAAAATGTTTTAAAAAATAAACTATTTGTTTTCAAGTTTTAGATTAGTAACTTGTAACGTTAAAAACAATTCTTAGTGTAAAAACATTTCTATTACACAATCATAACTGTTTATTAAGTATTTTTTGTTTGAGCAGTGTGAAAACAGTAAATAAATTATGAATGATGGATGAAGTCATCGGCCAACCAATTAATTTATGTAAATGCAGCACGTCAACTAAATAACGATAATGAAAGTTATGCATGTTATGTGGAATAGCTGGAAAAAACAAACTTTTATTTAAAATAATTCATTATGTACAAAACAGAGATGCATGTTTGGTCCTTCCGTAACATCAAACTTATGCCAAGGCATTGTAATTGAATGGAAAATATAGCCAAAGAAAGAAAATTAATGTATAATTATTTTATTTTTTATTTCTCAAAATTATTGCTGTGGAATGTTAGTACAAATTATTTTTAAAATGTTCTTCCATTGAAAATAGTAAAAATAAGCTTTGGGAGAATCACATTGTTGATATAATTCTTGGTGTAGATTTACGATTATGATTGATGCACTTCACTGAAACACTAGACATGCCGAAATATGTTTGTTTCCATAGTAAACTGTAATGCGAGCAAACGACAAAAAATTTGGTTTAAGGAAACTGCTTTGAAAACACCTTTTTTACGAAGCTTTGAACGTCCAGTGTTCTTTGAAAGCGGGCAAGGTGCCTTTCTCTCTGCATTGTTAAAACGCTGCTTGAATCTGGGCATCTTGCAGCTGGGGATAATCTGAAACGCGCTTTTTCTCCAAATCTAATCTTTTGTACCTTTCATGAAAGTTTTTGGAGTAAAAATATTTCATAATTTACTTTTTGGTATGCCGAAAGCAGTAAAATCTATCTACCTACCTTAGGCAAACAGATTCATTATTCGAAATGGTCGTAGGCTATCTTCTGCAAGCAAGCTAATGAATAATACTTTAATATTTTTTGACCATGCATAAAATATATCTTTTTATAATATTATTTTGTGATCCGTATACTCGGTAATATAATCCATTAAAATATTCGGATTCTAATTTCTTTTATATCATAGTCGAATTTAGCCTTACAACAGCGAACTTTCTAACTCAGTGGTATCAAAATGGACATTGGTCGGGTTATAAACAGCTGAGATAATATATATATATATATATATATTATATTATTATATATATATTTTATTAGTTATTTATTATTATTTATATTATATTATATTATATTATATTATATTATATTATATTAGATTATTATATATATATATAATAATCTCACTTAATTTTATTTTAAATTCTAATATTATATATTTTAAAGTCTTAGTGTATTCCAAAATCACTTTTCTTAAACTCCAGTTTCGTTTTATTTCCCGCGCTGGAGGTATATTAAATCTCTCGTTTTGGCATATTTATTACTAAAAGAATATTTTGCCCCCAGAAAATCATGACGCGTCTCCTTGGCGCTAAACTTTTTCCCTAAAATACTTACGTAATTTACTAAAAATAACTATTATTCCCTTCACTTTGGTCACGTGCCTATCTGTTAAATCCCTATCTGAGAAAAAGCAGGGATTTTCTGTTTTCTTTTGGCTTAAAAATTTCAACTGAGATGTACGTACATTCCGTCACTCTCCCATAATAAAATGAAAATTAGAATATAACTCGGCCTATTTTTGTTATTTAACGAGTGCAACAACGAATACATTATATATATGAAATGTTGTTGTAGTCGTTAAATAAAAAACAGGCCGAGTTATTAACTAATTTTCTTTTATTATGGGAGAGTGACGGAATGTACGTAGATCTTACTTGAAGTTTTCAAGCCAAAAGAGAGCAGAAAATCCCTGCATTTTCTAAGGTAGGGATTTAACATATAGACACGTGATTAAAGTGAAGGGAATAATAGCTATTTTTAGTAAATTACGTAAGCGTTTTAGGGAAAATGCATGGAGGCAATAAGTCGCTGATTTCGCGATTTGTGTGCGCGTATAAACGATTAAAATATTCTTTTAGTAATAAATATGTCAAAACGAGAGATTTAATAAACCTCCAGCGCGGGAAATGAAACGAAACTGAAGTTTAAGAAAAGTGATTTTGGAATACATTAAGACTTAAAAATATATAATATTAGAAATTAGAATTTGAAATAAAATTAAGTGAGATTATTACATATATATGTATATATCGTTAAGCCATATTTTCTTTAGTGCATCTGTACTAAAATTCACCCTCTATCCTTTTTATTTATTTAGTTGATCTCTGAGAATAACAAAAGTGAGTGTTGGCTCTCTACAGGACAGGAAGTTAGACCTACTAGCACCAATTTTGCCAAATATATGCTTTGGAAGATGGAAAAGTGCTCCTCGTAGAGATTTCTTAATAACAGTGAAGCACCGTTTATACGTCTTTCAAGGGACTGACGTAAAACGACGTATAAGTGAAAAGACGTATAATTGAAATTTTGATAAATAATTTTGATTATTACATATTTAACGCTACTAATTCAAACTCATCTAAAAGTAGTAATGTTAAATTTTTTTAAGATATCACTAGTATATTATTACTTAATATTGAAAACAATAATGAAGTTTTAAAATTAAACATTTATCATAAAAGTGAGTACTAATTATGCATTTCTTATTTTATACGATTTATTGCATGCAGGTAGCCGTTTAAATAAAAAAAAATATTGAATCATGGTCTGATGTGTTGTTTGTGAATATTAAATTCATTGCAATGTTCTTCCACTTATATTTTCACACACAAAAACAACAACTTCGAAGTTCAAGGAAGGAAGAATAACTTCTTCACATTCTCCTTCATCATCACTTAAATTGGCACTAGACAATTTGTCTTCTATGAATTCATCAACTGTGAAAAATTCTGATGTCGTGATATCGATATCACAGTTCACATACTAGAAAGGGGGAAATTTCCACATTTCAGCAAGGGGAAAACGACGTATAATCGAAGCTTTGCGTCGTAGGAAAGAAGTACTTTATTACTGCAATGAATACAAATGAATCGGGACTGTGATGATGCAACGACGTATAAATGAGAAGCGTATAAACGGTGCTTTACTGTGTTTCAATTAGAATTTAAATTTATTAAGGATTAAGCGAAATTTAGCTTTTTTTAAAGATAATTTTTCAAAATATTATCTCCAAAATCTTATTTTCACACCATCTTGAAACTCAGAAAATTATAAATCCGATGATACCGGTTTGGTTGTTGTGTGATTTTTCTCCTAATTTTGACGATTTTTAAAATTATTTTTAAGTGTATATTACAGCAACATTTTTCATTGATGTAATGAAATTCATGGCACTCTCATTGTTTCATTAAATTTTAATATGAATCTATAACAGTGTTAAGGCTTGGGGAGAAGAGTTTACATATTCTTTCGACACTCGTTCCTAAGATGCTTTTGCGTTTCATGGGGACATCCATAAATGATGTCACGCTTGGAGGGTGGGAGGGGGTTCGTGAAATTGTGACAGTTTGTGACAAGGGGGAGGGAGGGGGTAACAAGAAGTGTGACATCACACATTTTGGTTAAAATAAATACATTTAAAATCAGCAGATTAAATTTTGAAGTTATTTTGAATTTACCAGAATTTGAGGGTATTTTTTTAATCGGGGCTAAAACAACTTTCGTGTGAATTTTTTCACTTATATTCCTTTCTTTTCAAAAAGGCAATCAGGGTAGGTTCTGAGAATATGGTAGCAGCAGAAATTCTTCACCATTAGAAGAAAACCTCCCCCTGACACACCCTTGAAATGTCCAACAAAAGATACGTCGTCCCACCTGGTTGAGTGGTAGAACTGTAGTGGCACAAACAGGTCGATATTATTGAGGCGTTTTTTTAAAATTCAATCTGTTTAAGAGTATTTTGTTTTCATAAAGTAAAGATAAAATTTATAACAAAATATATCAAATTCCAGAATACTACTGTTTTCAATTGCTCTTTTATATTAATATTTTATTACTATTCTGTATTAATTAGGTTTTTTGTTGTAAACCTTAATCTTATTTCATACAAAATAAGTACACATATAATCATTATTGTTATGCTCACAAATGTCATTACAACACATAGTTAAAGCTTAAAAATAAAAATTGGAAATATGATCTATAACGTAGTGCTTTGTTTCTGAACTGCAAGTATATGTTTATGTAATATAGCGTGACATGTGACAAGGGGGGGAAGGGGTATGGTGAAGTGTGACACTTTGTGACAAAAGGGGGGGGATCAAAAATATTGAAAAAATGTGTGACATCATTTATGGACGACCCCCATTTTAATTTTACAATGCACATACGTAGTATGAAAATTTTCTTAACTCCGGAATTTTACAATCAAAAACAAATTTGTATAAATTGTCGTATTGGGAGAGATTTGTTTCAACTTTAACCTTCCAGCGGGCCCGCGTATGTAAGAGATACTTGCATTGTGCATCGTATTACATATTTATATCGTTCTTTTATAAATTTAAGTGCAATTTTTATTTATAAAATCTTTGTTTACTATTAAGCTAATATATACAGATTACATAAATAGAAGTTGCATTTATTTATGTAAAACAACACGATATATATATATGTAATACGATGCACGATATGTCGTAAAATTTGTGCAGGCGCGCCCGCTGGAAGGTTTAATATGTTTTGTTATTTAATTTAGAATCAGAAACTTTCTTTTATTTAGAATCAGAATTTTTTTCACTTCAGCATATCACTTAGCTTTCTACATCGCAAAAAGTAATAAAATGTTCACTTGAGTGATGGGGATTAATCACAGATCTTAAAATTCGCAGATTAATATGTAAGAAGAAAAAAAATTATCTGTATCATCTAAAGCTGAGAAGGATAAAGATTATACGTCTAAAACCAACCAAACAATTAAGTTCAGATTGATTAAATATCTTATTTTTAACTGGTCTGAAAGACAATTTTGGAAGATAAATCAGGAAAAATAGAAGGAGGATATAGTCGATAAAAACGAATGTGCGTCTATCAATTTCTATGTGCGTGTCTGCTTGTTAGCGTTCTACAAGGCAAACCACTGTTATCCAGAGCTAGAAAATTTGACACAAAATGTAGGAATTAAATTATTAAAAATAATAAAGAATTAAATGAAATTTTTAAAAATATTATCTCCCCAAAATGCCTTTTTTCATCATCTTGAAATTCAAAAAACTACCAGTGCTTCGTTGTCAAGCGGTTTTTCTCCAATTTTTAAAAAATATTTTTAAACGTAATTTACAGCATTACCTTCCATTGTTGTAATTAAATTTCATTGTTGTGTGTTAAAGCACACAATGTTCTAGCAGTTTTTGAAAAACGTTATTTAACAGCAGCTAGAGACTGGGGGGAGGGGACCTTCAGAGCGCAGCCAAATGATGGAACCTTTAAGTTCTTCCTTTCATTCATGGCCATTCTAACTCATTAGGTCATTGGCGGAGCCCTTTTAAGTGTCAGATCACATGTATAATACAGACCAAGTTGTGATGCATGGAATAAAAAGAAAACGAAGAAATCTAAACAATTTTATTTTATAAATGTTATTAAGCTTCTATACATAGCATACTAATTTTTTTAAATACACATACATAATAATGCCACTAATAAGATTGTTATAAAAGATATAAGATAAGAACTAATTTTTTATCACGCGCCAACATGATTTTTTCGTAGAGAGAAGTTGACGTCTACAAAAATGGGCAGGCAATAAATGAAGAACTACTTGTATAACGTCTTTAAATTAGAAGCGTATAGGTACGCCTGCTAACTTTGTTCAATGGAATGTGAAGATCACTTTTATTTTCCATTATAATGAAATGGAATCTCTGCTTCCACCGATCGTGTTTTTAACTGGTTTAATCAGAGAATTTGATTCATAGCAATAATTTATTATAAAATGGAAGATTTGACTTTTAGAAGCTTGATATTTGTCAACGGGTGAAGGTTACTAAGGCTATTTTCAACTCAGTGGTTTTGATAGCTATAAATTGATCTGAATTTTCACACCACACAGAATATTTAATTTCATAACACACATGTACAGAATATGGTAATAAACTTCACAAAAAACGTATGTATATCTATAACGTGACAAATACACGCGTTCCACACCCAGCACAGACGCAATCGCACCACCAGTAAGAACAGCGCTACTGTGGTTTAGTTTTAGTTTTTAGTTTAGTTACATTAACGTCCCGTTTTGAAGCAACACGAGGGCTATTTTGGGACGGACCTCGTAATTTGGAACCGCGGTCAGATGACGAGGACGACACCCGAGCTAGCACTCCCCCTCCAAACTTCCGCACCACACCAACGGGAGGACGTATGACCCCCTACGTATGATTTAACGTACAACAGGGCGCTATTGTATCGTGCGAGTCAGTCTGAGTTGAGAAACGAGGCAATGAACATGTACCTAAACACCCGGACGTCATATTTTGTTAATATAAATTAATAATTTAAATGTTTGCTTTTAGCAATTGATTCGAAAACCCTCCGCGCTATTGCGCATTCGCCGGGTGGAGTTATTTTCATCAAAATAGGGGGAAAGTGAATAATGGAAAAAATGTTTACATTTTATTGAGCGTGATCTAACAAAGAACTCCGGAAATGCGCTCATATGACTCATTGCCTGACATCCCTTTCCGGTGTAAAAATCGTCCAAAAGCGGCAGTCTCGGAATCTGTTGCTGAACAGTACTTCTTTTTCAGTGTTCTGTGTTGGTTTTATGTGAGTGTCTGATGTTAATGTAATATTTAATTATTTAAAATGAGCTAGTTGTTATCATGATACCGAAATTCAAGTAGGACACACACAGCGATGGGAATCGAACAAGGCACGTGGCCTCAAAGGGCCTCAATCCTCGAGCCTGATGAAATAGCATCGATGAGCCTGACTAAAGAGGTGAAATAGACCTGAATGCGGTATCGAATGATCCATGCCTGATGTTCCTCCGCCTGACAAGGGTGGCAGACTGTGTGGTGTTCGCACCATGCCTGGTGAACTGGAAGAAGGGTGGAGGGTAGGATCTGTCCGCATGCTGCTTAATCGCCCATACGTGCAATAAGCACAATGAGCGCTTTTTCTTGCTTGGTTTTAGCATGTCTGCAAAGTCGAGCTGCTTCCAGCAGGGTTGGAAATTCTTGGAGTAGAATTTCCACTTCTTTCAGTGCTTTTAGAGAGTCTTTTAAGTCAGCCAAATCTGTGACTTCGTCAGTCTTCGCTTCTCTTTCTTTTTCCTCTGTTTTTCCTTCCTTTCTTTTCTTGTCTGCTGCTGCTTGTGTGTAACTTTTTCCGGGTTGCCTGTTTGAGGGTTTTTTGATGACTTTCATGTAGGAGCATGATAAAATGAAATTTGACATTACCTCTTTCATTTTACTGAAGATTTATGCAGACATGAATAGCCTTTAGAGATATAATTGCCTAGTTTTTTTGTGCCCTACTTGATTAATAATATTTATTACTGTATATTTGTTTCAGTGATCTTAAGTAGATGGAAAAAATGCATTATATAAGTTACTGTGAAAGGCCGATATCTGACAAATGTCGACAATCACAGGTGAATGCTAAGTTTCTGCGGTCGGTGAATGCGTTTGGCGATTGTTGACATTCACCGGTGATTATCGACATTTGCCAGATTTCTGTCTTTCACCGTAACATATACACTTCTCATTTCGGAATTTTTCAAATAAATCTGTGAAGTTCATTTCTGAAAGCTTAAAATTTGCTTTCAATTACGGTTATTGAATTCCCAGAGTTAATAATTTATATTCAAATTACTTACACTTAGTTTATATTACAGGGTAACACTAATAAAGAGAACTTTATGAATATAAAATAATGGTTTCAAATCTATTTTGAAATGAGTATTACTATCATAAAGAATAAAAAAGTTATTGCTAACCAACAACATTACGTTTTGTGGAATTTAAGGGGATCAATTCCCAAGTGATAATTTCAGACCACTGACAGGTAGAAGTTTGAAAGTATCTAAAACATCTCTTGTTACACTAAGAGCACTAAAATCAGTATCGTCTGATGCTGTGCCTGCATTGTTCGATGCAGAATCATCAAATTTCGTGTTGTGTCTGATGTCAGTGGTTGTGACATCATTCCTTAACTCACTGTTCATTATATTTTGAGCTGGATGATCATTTACTGAATTTCCTTCAGTATTTTGATGAAGTGAACTCTTTGCATTCAGTTGCCTGCTTTCGTCAGTTATGTGTTCATAGCCATTATTGTAATTTTGCCTATTTGTAGCAAAATGTTCCAAGCCATCATGGTAGTCGTAATCGTAACCTTGCCTATCATTGTATTGATATTTGTTTGGGTGATAGTACACGCGTCCATTATTAAAAGAATTGTGCTTACTAGTAGGTTTGAAAAAATTGTTCAGAATCCCGAATTTACTTTTGTGTATCTGAGTTCGCACATTTCCGAAGACAGGATCATGATGGAAACTATGATCTTGATGATGAGGATAAGTATGATCATGACCAAGCTTGTGATCTTGAGAATGTGCGTGATCATGGGAATGCCCATGCTTATGATAGTGATAATGATGGTGATGGTGTTCTTTTCCTTGATCTCCTATGACGATAACTTCCGTTTTTTCTGGGATCCTGAAAAAAAATTTCATTAAATTTATTTTTCATAATTGCTAATTATTTTTAGATAATTCTAACACAGTAAATTTCGAAAACTTGCTTAATTGAGCTATATAAACAAAAAAATATACGTTAAACACTTTTCAAGCAAACTATAGAGTTTAATGGCCATAACTTTTATAAGTATTTCAATTAAGACTGTCTATTTCTTATTCTTTCTAATCTGCATCTTCTCGTGTTGCTTTTTAATCTCAAAATGAAGATATTACATAATGGCAGAAACTACAATCTTTTATTAGTAACCTAGTTAAAAAGTTACTCCAAATATGCCGTAAAGACTTCTAGAAATAACCTTTTAACCCTTTGCGGACAGATACGGCGTATAGAGTGTGCCAAATGTACCATAAGCTGAATAAAAACTATGGAAGGTGGAGAGCTCTAGTTCGCCTCTCCTCTAACCTCGTATTAACATTCCCCCCTGCTTGCTCCGATAGTTTCCACTGACGATGAATCAGTCAGTTCGGTCTAATGGCGAAGAAAGTGCACGAAACGCTCTCCATAACCCAGCCTGGCTATCACGAAACGGCGGGAAATTATCCCTACAGAGCTATATTCGGCAGTTTTGGAAGAATTAAGCTAGGAAATACCAGATGAAGACGAATCTGACGTATTAAATCTCCTTGGAGAGGAGACTGAGTATATCGACCCAAGAAACTGATTCTGAGATTGACGCAGAGGACTATCCAGTTCGCGAAGAATATAGCTACTCAAACTCGAACGCAAATGTTGGTATCATCCATCCATACAACCTCTAATCTTATTATACCATAAAAAATAAAGTTGTGTATATTTATATAAGAGTAGA
Source organism: Araneus ventricosus (assembly GCA_013235015.1). Taxonomy (NCBI): domain Eukaryota; kingdom Metazoa; phylum Arthropoda; class Arachnida; order Araneae; family Araneidae; genus Araneus; species Araneus ventricosus. The sequence continues at coordinate 119,223 of BGPR01000327.1, forward strand.
GTTGGAAAAACGGGATGGCCCATAAAGTGCGGATCCGAGTGTTCTAAAAAGTCACCTGTCCGCAAAGGGTTAAATATACCTGCAAAGAAATACATTGTATAGAAAACAGAACAAGAGAAGCTGCCAGCCTGTGTGATCAGTCATTAAGAATTTTGTTCACTGTCAATAAAAAAAACAGTTTATAGTTTAGATAATTCAAATAAATGCATAATATTTAAAACATCATTAAGCATATCTTACTTACAGAGGTGCAGGGAGCTGAGAATGCAAAAAGCCTCCTTTAGTTTTATAAGCACCATGAAGAGATTTCAGCGCATGTGGGAAATGAGACTTCTGGAAATGGGAAAAACACCAACCAATTGGTAAGTTCCAAACCAACGCCAAAATCATCACAGCCATCGAATTGGAAAGCGGGACGTGTCTTGAAAACATCTAGGAATAAGGAAATAACGAAAATATAAATAAAAATTATTTAAAGACAACTCACTTTTCATCCATCATCATAAAACAAAGTTATGAAAATGCAGTCAAATTAACCCGAGTTGAACTGCTGGTATTTCAAAATATCAGAAATCGAAATTTGACATCCAAAATATTATCGCTAATCATGGCAGATATTTACATCCATTTTCAATTCCTAATTAATAACTTCCAGCTATTAAAACTGAACCAAAACGGATTTTTCCTTTCATTTTAACTTCGGTGTCGAAACTTGAGAAAAACTGGTATTCAAGTGACTCTCCAAAATCTCTCAAGGAAATCTAAAAACTTCTTTATATATCGATATAGAAATTAATCGATACTTCCTTAACACATCTTAGAAACACACTGAAACATCCTAATGGTTACATTAAGTTATTACAACCAGGTTCTGTCTTACCACTGTTCTGCTAAGCAGGACAACAACGTCTAACAACAGCAAGCATCATTTAGAAAAAAGCACAAATTCTATCAGTAACTTTCACCTGGAATCTAATCGGCTTTCAGTTTGTTCTTTAACATACTAGATATTGGGCTCTTTGAAAATTTTAGTCATCAAATTAGTCAAATACCGCCTTTAAATTGAATTAAGATTTGAAGTCTGGAGCTATCCTATGAGAAACGGGCAAAAGAGTTTATAATTTTGAAAAAAAAGTTTTTAAATCAGAAAATTCAATTTTCTACTCATTTGCTAGCAGCTGGAAGAAAAACAAGTATTGTTTAAAATATTTATTTTCACATTTCAATTAATTTAAACATATTTATAAATCAAACTTTTATTGCAGTGGAACTCCAATTAACGAAATTTAACGGGGATCGGAACGATTCCGATTAAGTAAAAAAGAAATCGGAAAAAGAAATTATTGTTACGAAAATCGTCAGGTGAGTGTGTGGTAAAAGCAGTCCAACATCTGGATAACTGAAAATGACGCTTCATATAACAAATATTCCAGAAACTCGAAGCACAAGTATAAAGAAAAGAATAGCACTTGCACAAATTAGCAACACAAGCAGACGACAAATCACTAATAATAACAGCAATAGCACGAACAAAAGCGCTCTGCGTCTAATAGCTGACCAAATCGCAATGCGAACAAGACTCCAAAGAGATTAATTCCTCGTTGAGTAGGTCGATATTTTTACCCTTTTCCGATAGGATGTGACGTCACATAGAAATCTCTAGAAGATTCTTCATATCTCCGTCCCTAATAGAGATAGAACGAAAATTCTAGTATTTTCGAAGATCTTCATTTTGTATCCATAATGGTGGCCAAGTTTGCCACCAAGGGCGGGAAGACATTGACTTCTATTCCCCCGGCATCCAATAAAACCTCTGTAAAAGTCTCTTTCCAATCACGGGACTAACATGGCTGGGAAGTGGCATTACAGGTTCGCAACAATATTTATTCGTATTATATTTAACACGTTAGTCGCCACAACTCACGCCTGAGATTTGAACCATCTATCTAATTAGATGACCCCTTCTATGTCATCTCTTAACTACAGTAGAGAAGGGGTTATCTAAATAGAATTTAGGTATGAATCGTATTTGATTCATTGGCCAATTAACGATTGGCCGATACAAGGTACAGAAAGCTGTAAATACAGTAGGATCTGTATAAAAAAGAAACCACAAACTAAATAATTACTAAGTAATGTATGAAGGTCCATTGCATACAGACCATATGTATTAAAATTATATATGAACAATATTATATTATGTATACTAATTCAGTTGATATCTATTGAAAAGAGTGCATTGCTGTGAAAAATTGACTTTTCTCTTGCAATAAGGTCATTTTTCGTTTTAACGTAGGACTACGTTCCTCCCATTGGGGGTCTCTGGAAGGAATTTGATTCACACGCCAAAAGACCACAAAAAACGTTGTATGGGAGATCCTCTATATCTCGGCAACTACATATGCTAGAAACATAACTAACGTCTTATTTTAGAGATAAAGGGTAACAACAGAAGTTACAAAAAAATTGAAAATTTGAAAAGAGTCACGCGAGTAAAGTAGTCCTACGCCTTTAACATCAGCGGCTTGTTTGAAAAAGACAGCCTCCCGTCATTTTTTTTTCTCTTTCTCCCACAATCGATTCAGATAATTGGAGATTCGGATAATTGGAGTCTACTGTACTTTCTTTACATACAACATCGAATTGAAATCGAAATTGTGATGATTAGTCTTGTTAATTGTAATGATCTTAGTCCCTTTCAGTGTTTGGGCCTTCCTTTGTGTACCAACCACAGAGAATTTCTTGAAACATTTAAATACCTTCAAAAATACTCCCTATCATTTCATAGTTTCTTTATTTTCCAAATTTTCATTATTTTATGCTCCTTTCAGTAATTATCGCATTTGAAACCGACATGTGAAATTTTTTATAGCGCAAGTTAATTGAGATCGAAGACTATTCATATATATGAACGATTTTTTGTACAATTCCAAATTGTATTTTTGAATTACGAGTAATAGCTGTACTGAAAGTTTTTTGTTACATTATTTTTTTGCATCAAAAAAGTAAAATACGCATCGTTTTTCTTTTTCAGTTCTACTTAGAGTAGAATATTACTTTTGAGTTTACCCTCAATTGATTTAATACTGCGTCATTCAAGTGATTCTCTTAAACATGTTTTTCCCCCACAACGATTAACTTTTGGTGGAAAAAAAAGCAATCAGAGGATTGTGGAGCATTTATTCCGGTCTGACTCACTACATGACTAATGATGATCCCACATAAATATACTTTGATAAATGGACAGCTCACTGTTAAAGTGAACCAAGCCCATGATTTACCCATTTAAGCACCAATGTAAAGTGGAAATGTTATATTTTCTGTGAAATGGTGATTCAAGTCCTTATTTCAATTTGTGTCCACCAGGCAGCAAGAACAATTAGAAGTGAACTGTTATTTTAAACTAGAAAATCACCCGTCATGGTTTGACGGGTGCAAATTTCCTCTTCATTCGAGAGATTTCCCTTTAAATTTGACGTGTTTAAATAGATATATATGCGAGAAAAATGTTTAACATTGATTGAAAATAAATAAAATAAACATATGTTTTATGACAGGAAATACTTTTTTTATTTACATATTATTTAAATATTTCTTTATTCAAAAAACCTCTTGGTAAACAACATTCCGTGTGAAATATTTTTCGTTGTTTAATAATTTTCGTTGTACTTCAGATGTCTTTGTGTAAATTTTAACGTGAGTGGGAATCCTAGACCTTGAAAGTGCAACATAGAGCTGTCCATGTGAAAAGACAGACTCATCGAAGTAAATTCCAACATGATAGAAAGTTTGCCCCTGCGATTTGTTGATAGTTATCGTGTAAGCTGGAATTAACGTAACTGGCGGCGGTTGAGAACGAATGGTAGATTTACGTCACTGGTGGCTAATTTAATTCTTAGCAAGAAAACAACATCACCACGATTGCATTCAGATACAATTTGGCGTCCAAACTATATCACGCGCATGATATACCACTGACGTAATTTACTACTTTCTATTAAAAAACGGAAATTAATTTGAAATATAGGATTAATATAATTTAAAATTTCTCGGGAACTATTGATCATAGCGAGATAAATTTTATATCAATCGATAGAAAGTTTTATTTCACTATTTTAGAGCTATTAAATTTGAAATTAGAAGGACAATTACTCTTTTAAATTTAAAATTACTGAAATTTAGGTTCTCTAACAATGAAATAATGCTGTTCAACGTCTCGCAGTGCTATGGCGCGAGTTTTATTGTTGGTGACGTCAGAGCGCTACCGGAGAATCTGGGCTATTATATTAATAATGCCGCTAGTCAACATTAAAATCTGTTTTCTCAATAATGAATATCATGGACTCGATTCACTTCAACTCTGAACCCTCCAAATGTATCTTCTTTCATCAATAAAGCCAGCAGTAATTCTTTGAACAGTTGGGAATAATCGATTGATGCAGTGCGGAATGCTGCCTGACGTATTGATCAAAACTATGAAGCTCATTTCGAGTCGTATTCTAGTTAGGGTTACTTTTCATAGATTATTATACTTTTTTGCTTGATGGATAAATAGAGATAAAGCAGCTAGTTCAGCGAGCATACATTTCAAAATACTAATTAGGGTTGCCATAATTGCGAAGCACTGATACGGGACGTTTAAGTGCTAAATAAATAAAACATGAAAAAAGTGGGTTATTTTACTCAAAAAAATCAATGCAATTTAAGCAATCTAATAAAATGAACACGTAGAAGAATAAAAAAATTCAATGCTGATCTTTTTTTGTCCAGTCATATTTTAAAGTTGATTTTACTTGCTTAATTGGATCCTTTTCTTTTTTAACATAATTATAAAATTGGGCGCAAGTCATTTTAAAATGATAAGGACAAATCGAAATTGCTTCAGTTGTCTCCACTGACAACCCCTTTCTTTCATCCTACCATTGAGTTGACATTAGGGAAAATATTCTCTCCACATTTGCATTGCGGGCTGGAATGGCAAATGCATATTCGCATAGCTTTATTAGGCATGGCATGGCCTCTGATCAATATATTTTGTATCTGCAAAACACTTCAGCCATTGCTCCTCCATACTCAGTTTCATAGTTTCGGGCCCGGTGTCTCATGCAGAGTTTAGGGAGAAAACGGGACAAACAGTAATTCGGGTCTGAGTAGTGAAATACGGGGACAGCCTCCTACATACTGGATGTATGGCAAGATTCAAAAAGGAATTTGTCTCTGACTAGATTAAATTTTCAGGATTTACAATGCCGATATTGGGGAGATTCTCGAGTCCAGTTTTCGCTAGTAGTACGCGTAAAAAACAACCCGCTGGTGTGATGTGGAAGTTTGGAGAGGGGGGTGCCAGCTCAAGGTGTCGTCCTCGTCATCTGACCGCTGTTCAAAATGCCGAGGTCCGTCCCAAAATAGCCCTCGTGTTGCTTCAAAACGGGAAATTAATATAACTAAAACTAAGCTTTATTGTCTTAGTTACCGCGTTTAAATACACTCACGTTCCAAGGTTATAAATACATTTTTTGTGTGCTGTTTTTGTCGACATAAAGCATTATCATGCTACAATGTTTCGAACTAGAGGTTCGATTCTCGTTTAATTTGCTTAAACAATATTAAATAAATTACTATTCAGTTTCGTACTCATTACATACATCAGTCTTTAAATGTGACAAAATGAATCACTTTTTCCCCCAAATCGTAACTTATTTCTTTACTTTACTTTATTTGCCTATTTATTTAATCTCGGAAAGATATTATTAGTCTATCTCTGCTTATCTCGCATAATTGTTACTGTTTGTATTTTAATATGGCGAAGTTTTATGCTATTTGAATCTCGTTTATGGAAGGATAAGGTCGAACTGCCTTTAACATTGAGAATTCCGCGCATGCTTTTGAAAAGTCACAGGAAACACCGGAATTTCCTCTTACTAAACAGGAAGAGTTAACGGATTATAAATTCTGTAATCGGATTACACGCCGTAATCTTTTTGACATCACAATTCATGCGACTTAATTTGACTTAGGTGAAAGTTTATTTGTTTATTTGCTCCATCGAATTTAAAAAATCACCCAATGATAGGTAGTAAAAATATTATTTCCATTTTTTTAAATTCTGTTTTCTATACGCTATTGATTGTTTTGGAAAAGGGAAGTAAAACGTTTCATTTTCATCATGCTATATGTAACTTGATTACATTTAAACACAGACTTTACCTTTGAAGCTTTATAAAATACTTTATATTTTGCATTATTTCTTACAATTCTTTGTATATTTAATATTTTTTTCTTTCACCTTCATTGATCAATATCTCTTAACTTCTCGTCACTTTATGTTAATTTTTAGAAAAAATGATACCAAATTTGACAGACAATTTATCCTAAATTACTATTTATGATGTTATTTTAACTTTTGTTTCACATTTCTCTTTGTTTGAAATATAGATTTTCGATTTTTTTCAAAATTTAACTTTTTTGTGATGTTTGAAACGCATCTCCATCAATTATCCATGGTTTGTTCTCCTTTTAATACAAATAACTATAATTACAATCTGACACTACGATCTCCCATCGCCACTCTCAAAAACAAACACAATTTAAAAAATCTACAGGATTATACTCTCTACCTTTGTAGAGAATACCCTAAGTTTAGAAAGGTTTCCGGCGAAGCCAGATTCCACTGAAGACCAGCCGGGTATGGGGCCTGTTGCACGCTAAATCATACGTAGGGGGCAAAACGTCCTCCCGTTGGTGTGATGCGGAAGTTTGGAGAGGGGGTGACAGCTCAGGTGTAGTCGTCGTCATCTGACCAAGGTTCAAAATTACGAGGTCTGTCCCAAAATGACCCTCGTGTTGCTTGGGACCAGTGGCAAATCCAGGGGGGTAGCTATCGGGCTGCAGCCCCTCCCAGATATAAACCATAATTTTTTTATTTTATTTAAAATCACTACAACTGTTTGTTCTTAATTTCCCTTTTTAAAAAAATAATATAAGCGTAACAACATTGCTTTCCGGCTTGACAGGCTCGAAAATTTTCCTACTTTTCTAGTCATTCCACTTGCACTTGTAGCGTTGACGCGGTCGAAAACATTTTTTGTTCATTGTGTTTTTCATTAAATTATCGAAAGTATTGTACTTTTCTTTATGATTCTTATTGTCAGGTGAGTAAAGACTGTAAAGTTAAAGTGTTTTGGTTTACATAAGCCATGAGGTTTGACATTCGTCGTGACGATGCAAAATTTGTATGACCTCAGCCCCTCCCAGACCCGAATTCTGTATTCGCAACTGCTTGGGACGCTAATATAACCGAACTAAATCACCCAAACGTCTGTTTAGCAGGCGTACCGAAGCCCCTCTGGATGAAAGCCGATATTGTTACTTTCTTGCTACACAGGTTGCCAGTAGACGGCATGGAACCTCTATCCAAAGCCACATCGTGTTGGTTGATAATACAGTAGTAGCCGTTTATAATGGTAACGTATATATTTAAAACCCACACCGGTCCAGCCTACCCGAAAGGGTGTAAGGCCTTTAGCAGACCGGTGGGGAAAAATAACGTATATAACGGTGTGAACTAAAAAGCTCAATTACCGGACATCTCCCCCCCCCGCCCCTTCAAAAAACAAAGGTATAACGACATCTAAAGAAAAGAAGACTGTTACGAACTAATAGTGTAAAAGTGAAAACGCCTGTGTAAATATTTCTTTCTTTTTGTTTATTTTGTTTTTCTTTTTTCTTGAATAAAATTCCCGTGTCTTGCCCATCAAACCGTTCAGTGGCCGGTCTGGTCACGGGTACGGAGGTAAGAAACGGCGTTCTGTTCTGTACTGATCAAAACAGCTTGGAACGGATCTCCCGTATCTAAACACACAGAAGAACCGGGGCTTGTGTGGTGCGAAAGTTTGGAGAGGGGTTGCCAGCTCAGGTGTCCTCCTCTTCATCTGACGGCGGTTCAAAATTACGAGGTTTATCCCAAAATAGCCCTCTTCTTGCTTCAGAACGGGACGTTAATACGTATAACTAAACCAAACTAACCATGTATTTAGAATAATTGCCATTTGGATTGTCATTATTTGATCATGTTTGTAAAGCTATCAGCCGATGACAATTTCGAAGCATATTGAATTTATTTTATTTTAGAGAAACGATAATTCAAATTTGTCTAGTACTATATGGTGGAAAAAACACTTCTTCTACAATGAATATTACATTTAGTGCAGAAACCCGACAAGCGGCATCACATAGTGTGTTCCTGCAGTGAACCTGTTTTCAGTTGTGTTTGTTTTGCCTGTGATCTCATCGTACCAGCGTAGGCGCATGCGCGTTATTGCTATGAATTAACTTTATGTAAGGTTATAAATAAGTGTAGCGTGGAAACGCGTTTAGCTAGGATGTTGATTCTGGTGTCATTTTGAAGAGCTTGAGGAGTATTACTAAGATCCAAAGTGAGACAATAAAAATATTTATCAGAATACAAGTAAAACTCGGCATGAAATTGAAAATTACAAACTCGTGACAGATGTCGTCTTATATGCCTCGTAAGTATGCTCGGAATTATAGAAAACGCAAGTCAGAGGAAAGCTCACGTGAAAAGGATTCCAAGAAACCTAAAAATTCCAGTGCCGAGCGAATGAGAGAGCTACGGCAGCGTCGAAAAGGAAATGAAAAAACATAATAAAGGCGCAGTTCGGGTCCGCGCTGTAGATTTTTCGCGAAAACGTCGGGATAAAGTCATAAAGCACGTGTTTCGTATTAATATGTAATTTAATTATCAATCTCTTTAATACAATATTTACACAGAGTAGTATAATGGTTACAGAAAAGATAAATCACAAGTTTATCGCAGGTAGCAAGGGTCTGTGGTAGCTTATGATTTTATTAAAGCTTAGTATCTTTCAAAGGTGTATATATCCTGTGGTCTTTTGTAGGACACTAATACCATACTGAAGGAAACTGATTATTAGTTGGAGACTAATAATCAATTTCCATCAGTTTACTGATGTATGTTTAACAAATCTGAAAATTATTAGTTAAATTTTTTTGATTCTGTGGCTCAAATAAAAGAATCAATAGTTTATAACATGGTATTTGTTTTTGGCATAACTCCTACTGCCACAACAAAATTAGGAAATTCATTTTGAAAATGTGCGTTTCTACAATAAAAACGCATTTTTTTGTAGAAACCCACTAACTGCAAAATTTAATTTTTTTAAAGTAAGCAATAAATATATTAATTAAATTACAGGCAATATCTACTTCGGGAAGATACTAACTAATGCTCTAATTTTTTAAGCCAAAATTTATATTAATATCAAAGATAGAATGTCTTTCTCTGTTTCCCGAAAATTTGAAGAATATTTATCGGGTTTCCGAAATAAACGATTCAACTGTTATCTTTCATAATGCGAAATTATTTCAATGCTGTTTGCATTCCTTTGAGTTTTCAACTATTACTATTATAAAAATGGAATAAAATATTCAAATCGGAAATAAATCTTACAAATGCTATTAAGCTAATACGATTCATTTGGCTTTAAAGCTAACAAAAGACCTTAACGTTATTAATAAAAATATTTTTGGGAGGAAGGGTGGTTGGGGGAGATATAAGAATAGGAGGTACTCAAAAATAAAAAGACAAGTCAAAGTATACAGGAGCGAAAAAATGTTGGGAATCTGTTGTAGGAGGATAGGTTGCTTCTTGGCCAAGGCCCTCTTCAACAATTCGAGAACTAAAAACTGCTCTTTTGGGCTAATGGAAAAATAATGCCTCAGAATTTATTGGTCACTTTGTAAATCAGTGGCGAATCCAGGGGGCTATGGGGCTGCCGCCCCCCCAGAGCTAGGCCAGAATTTTTTATTTTATTTAAAATCACTACAGCTGTTTTTTTTCTTAAACTTAATTTTAAAAAAGTGACAACATTTCTTCCTGGCTTTTGACAGGCTCGAAAATTTTCCCGCTTTCGTAACCATTCCACTCCATGTCCATTCCAACATGTTTTTGCTAGATAATTCACTGTGCATTTTATTAAATTATCGAAAGTATTGTAGTGTTCTTTGTGATTCTTATTGTCAGGTGAGTGTCTGTAAAGTTAAAGTGTTTTGGTTTAAATAAGCCATAAGGTTTGATATTCGTCACGACGATACAAAATTTTTATACCTCCCCCCCCCCCCCGACCCAAATCCTGAATTCGCCACTTTTGTAAATTCAAGCCACACCAATTTCCAGTCGTTTAGCTGTTAAGGGGACCATCAGCTCTATTGACAACGCATGGAATTTCGAGAAAAACAACTTTTTACTTCCAAGTATTGAAACTTTTGAAATCTAAATTCTTGAGATATCTGTGAAACTGGATATAATTAGCTTTGCAAGCCAATTTTTCTAGTGTCTTATGTTTATAAGACTACATTACCAGAAAATCTGGATCACCCCCGCCCTGCTGTAGCATCCGGGTCATCTGAATGACAGCCGTTGCAATAGCTAGAGTTTTGAGGCTGGAGTCCTAATGGCTATCATTGGCCACAGCCCGACCTCTCCCGAAGGAAGTACGTACTATCATTGATGGAGGGACCCAGAGCCCCACCATTACTATACCAGGGGTTACTTACCCGACGGTCACTTATTTGTGTACTCGCAGTGCCCCCGGGGGAGTATAGGAATACATAAAAAAACATACACTCTAATTCTTCTCAAAAATGATGATTGGAGCATATGTATTTCTTCAAATAAGTCAATTATATTTTAATTTTATTATGAATGTAAGTTGGAACATAATGAAGCGGAATCTCGTCTATAAATCCTGACATTTCACTGCTGAAAGTGTATCACCCCATTTTGATACACGTTGAATTAGAGCTTGAGAAAGATGCAATTCAATAGCAAAAAAGCCACATTTTTCTGCGCATGTAACAAAAATTTTAATGACAACAATTTTCTGCACGCTTGGTTCATTCACAGTCAAGAAACCACTTTTCATGTGAATGGGAAAGTTAATCGACATAACTTTCGTAAACATATTATGATTGCATGCTTATTAGGAGTATATGTCTTTACATAATGAGCAGAATGTTTGTTATGTAGGCTTTGTTTCCACATAGTTTAGAAAATAATCATTTACAGAATTTTTTTCTGTTTTGATAATGCTCACTATTTCTAAATAAATATAGCTATCCAGTCAAATAAATTTAATAAATCTTCTGTATATATGTTTCTGCCATCGTGGATATAATGTATTGAATGGTTTGTCAGTATTGTTATTTTTTTAACTTGCATTGTCTAATTTCGTGTCGAATTGCTTTAATTTGGCAACTTATCATTTAAGGATAATAAAATAATGCCAAGGATCGTCAGTAGAGATTTTTTATTATTATTAATACGAACAGAATACCCTTCACCTACAATGACGTGTTTCACTTTTGCATCGAATTACAGAGTTTTTGATAAGTATATCTGCAATTAACTCAAAGTAGTAACTAATTCAAAAGGTAAAAATCACTTAAGACACGTTTAAGTATCTCAGGCGTCCTTTACGTTCTTATATGGAATGAAATATGCTCCAAACAGGATGTGACATTTAAATAGCAGTTAAATTTATTCTTTAATGTGTGAGGAATTTCAAACCCTGTATCAGAGAGAGCATGTCGAATAATACAATATTTATACCATGTAACAGATTCATTTCAAATAATAAAATAGTTCTGAATGTGAATATAAATACATTTATCTATATTTGAGGCATTCAAAAGATTATTATTAATATTAAATTACTAAAATTTTGCTTAAAATCACACGTGCAAACATCAATTATTCGTTTTTAAAACATATTCTTCCTCAAAATTTTAAGTTTAATCTACATTAAATTTGAGATAAAAATTTCAGTTATTAGCATAGCTTTTTCACTTTTTATCAGAAATGCTGTAAAAAAGAAAAATAAATAAAAGCGAACCTTTTTCACAGTATAGAATATTTTCAGGTTATATAACACCTAAAATTATTCCTTTGTTAAGTCAACGGATTAACAAAATTACATCAAAATAATTTAGCATTGTTAATTATTCTTTTATCCTTGAAAACTTACCTTTCTTAATAAACTTCTTCTTGTCCAAGAGGTCTCTCTTATTCAGTGAACAAAGGCAATATAAAATGGACTTTAAAGGCTGCTCACTTACCTATATATGTATCGGGCAATCAAGTAGAAAACGTCTCATCACGCCATTATTCTAAAATAGCCTTTCCAATTGGAACCTAGAATCTATAAATCACTGAGGTTTTTTTCCTCGGATCACCTCACATTTCTTTCCTTACATTTATTGAATCGCAAGAAAATGGGAAATTAAAAATTTAGTTATTATTGTTTTCCTTATTCCTAAAAAAAAAGACATTTTTTACAGCCTCTAATTAGTTATAATTAGGGTTGCCATAATCGCCAAGAACTGATACGGGACGTTTAAGTGCGAAATAAATAAAATATGAAAAAAGTGGGTACGTAATGGTTTATTTTACTCTAGTAAAAACTCAACAAAGTTTAAGCAATCTAATAAAATGAACACGTAGAATAATAAAAAAAAAGGCTAATCCTTTTTAGCCAGTCATATTTACAATTAATTTTACTTTTTAATTATATCATATTCTTCTTTCACATTATTATAAAATTGCACCAAGACTTTTGGAAATTAAAATGACAAATCAAAATTGCTTCACCTTTTTTTCACTGACAACCTGTTTCTTGCGTCCGATCATTGAGCTGACATCAGGGAAAATATTCTCTCCACATTTTCATTGTGGGCTGGAATAACAAATACGTATTCGCATAGCTTTATTAATCATGATTTCTGATAAATATACTTTGTATCTGCAAAACACTTCACCCATTTCTCTTCCATATTCAACTTCGTTGCTGCTTCGCAGTTTTCGTTGGCATTATTTTTCTCTAGATAATCTTTTACGTATACAAACTGGTTGAATAGAATCTCAGTGTTGCCAATATCGATGTTTCTTACTTGTAAGTATGCAATAATATGCTCTGTTTTTTCCCGGTTCTCACGCAAAGTTTAGGAAGAAAACGGGACAAAAAGTAATTAGGGACTGAGTAGTGAAATATAGTGACAGTCCCGTTTATACGGGACGTATGGCAACCCTACTTATAATTAATGCTGAAGATAAACACTGAGCTTAAGCAGTACAAGATGGCCGTTTAAGATTTTATTAAATGAATACTCAGTTATATTTGCTTTTATCATTTATAGTCAAAATTGGGTTAATATAATTTTAATATGATATGTTTTAAATGCTTGAGATATATCTGTAATTACAATAAAGCAACGTTTATACGTCTTTCAATGGACTGATGTAAAACAATGTACAAATGAAAAGACGTATAATCGAAATTTTAATAAACAACTTGGATTATTACAAATTGAATGGTACTAATGCAAATTCATTTAAAAGCAATAATTTAAAAAATGAGTATAATATATTAATATATAATGTTGAAAACACTAATGAATTTTTAAATTAAACTTTTATCATAAAAGTGGGAAAACAATGCCTTTATAGCATATCTTGAGTACCAATCATACACTTCTCATTTTATACGATTTATGTGCAGACAGGAGTTTAATTAAAGAAATCTTGAACCGTCGGATGACGTGCTGATTTTCGGTGTGTATTAAGTGCATCATTATGAATGGAATTAAGTTCATTGAATGTTTTTTCACTATTCTTTTGATTAAAGAAATAAATTTGAAGTTTTCCAATGGAGTCCATTTAGTCTTTAAAGGATGGTGGAATAACCTCTTCATCATCGCTTAAGTTAGCACCAAACAATTTATCTACTATTAATTTATCAATTGTGAATAATTTGGAAGACACGGTATTCTTATCGCAGTTCACATACTAGGAAGGAGACGTTTTCACATTTTACAATGGGGGAAACGACGTATAACCGAAGTACTTGATCATTACAATGAATGCGAATGAATCGGGACTGTGATGAAACGACGTATAAATGTAAACGACGTACAAACGAGAAACGCATAAACGATGTTGTACAGTATTTATATCCTATCGAGATTGTACACTGATGATATTTAGAACAGCATTTATTTATTAGTCATGGATGCTATCCACTCTTAAATAAATGTTCCTGGACCTCAGAGTTTTAAGGAAGAAAATCAAATCATTCCTTACTCTGATGTGTTGCTATTAGAACATAAAAAAGGTGTATCATGTTTGTATGGATTCTTTCATACATCTTAAAAGGGCTATAATATTACCGTCTTTTTTCGTATATAAAATATAATTGTGCCGCGTGCGTTGCGTCTGTTTCCTTTGTCCCTTCTCTAGTGGACTATTGGGTGAGTTTTGACACTTTTTTCTTCATTCTTGTTTTGCTTTGTTGGTTATGAGGTTGGGTTTCATGTGTTTTATTTCAAATGGACCTGAGCTTTTTATTTTTATTATTTCTATTTCTGCTTTTTTCAATTGGACTCTTATCCCTTAGCTTTGTTTCCTTATTTCAAACTATGGTTTTTGTTCGGTGTTCCGGGGAAACAAACTCTTTTTAGCATTATTGCTAGAGTTTGTGATTAGAAAACACCGAATTCATTGATATATACGCCCGTTCGGGATTTCCCTTGCTGATGACGCGTCCTGGACGTTGGGGGTTTTGTTCCCTTTTTTGTTGTTTTGGTTTTCATTTATGACATGGTTTTGTTTTCTTTTGTTAATATTTCTCACTTTTCGGTTATACTGCTGCATTGGCACATTCACCACATTTGTGAAGTTTTTTCCTCATATTTAAATCTCTTTTGGAATTTTTGTTATTCGTGTTGTGTCCATTTCCTAAGTTTACTTCATATGAAATATTACTTCTTTGATTTAAGTATTTATTTGATTAAAACTAATTTCTTAATTGGTTTTTGCATTTGTTTCTGTTTTTGTGTATATATATATATATATATATATATATATATATATATATATATATATATATATATATATATAAACCAAAATATAACTTGTTATATATGAACATACAAAACAAAGTAAACAAGACATATCAAAACGCAATTCAAAAACTAATATATATTAATTCAACTAAATTTAAATTATTATCCTATAAACAAACGTGCAATGAACATTCAAAACAAAATAAACAAATCATATCAAAAATGCAATTCAAAAACAAAAAAGTTTATTAATGAAACAAATTTTAATTATGACCCTATAAGTACACTGTAAAAAATTTTAGTGTAACACAACACCAAAAATGGTGGCAACTACTTTACACCAAAAGTGGTGCAGTAAAACACCAACCATTATTTTTGGTGTAGTGAAACACCAAAGATAATTTTTGGTGTAATCAAACACCAGGGATAATTCTTGGTGTAACCAAACACCAGGAATGTTCCTTTACACTACTTTTGGTGTAAAGTAGTTGCCACCATTTTTGGAGTTCAGTAACACTAAAACACAGAGCCTATGTAATACATAAAATATTTTATATACTGACACGAAACACCGGCAAAAGTAAGAAAAATCGGCTGGTTATTCAAGTATACTAGAAAATAAATACCTTACCTATAAGACATATATGAATATTATATAAAATATAGTGATACATGAATGTTGTCAAAATAACACAAAAACAATAATATGCTTAAGATATGTAAATACATGTGGGTGTGTGTATATTAAACAAATTTTATTACAAAATCTGAAAAAAAAATAAATCCTTAAGATTCAGTAACTCCGAGAAGTTCTAAACTGAAACCATTAAAAAATTATTTAAAATAATTCAAATAAAAGTTTGAATCGCAGGAGTGAAAATAAATATTCTGACACAAGAACACACTATTCCGTTGTAAGTAAAAGACTGTGCCAATTATATTAAAACAGCAAACAAATAAGAATAAAATAAAATTATCTGTCTTATTATCGTCTGCGTGTTTCAGGTGGGAGAAAAATATGTAAAGTATTTAAATCCATAAAAAACAAAATATCGAATATTAATGAATGAGGTATCAGAATGGGCTAAAATTTTCCAGTGCTTTCAAATATATGCAATTTTTAACTGTATCTTTAATGAGTAAAAAGATAGAAATTTGAACTTGAATAAAAAGTTTTAAAAGAAGATGAGAAAAAAAGAGTAATAAGAAAAAAGGGTTGCAACAAAAATGTCCTGAAATAATGTATGCTAAGAAGTGCCAAATAAATTTTTCTTCTGTTTTCACATTAGTGCATTACTTAGGTTTCTCTTTTTTGTAACGTAAATTTAATAAATTCAATTTTTCTGATTTAATTCTTCATAATTATTGCGACTCTTGTAATTAGAATTGATATTAATTTGCTTTTTTCCGCTTGAAACAAAATAAAAATAAATATTAGTGAGAAACCCTACTCGCTCTGCTCGCCAACACTCAAGAATCACGCTGAGATTCTTTTGGGATCATTACTTGACAGTTATGAGTTCCTGCTAGTAATAGGAAATTATAAATACATTAATTACTAGAAGTAAATTTAAATTATTCCAAATTCCTTTTAAAAACCTGTAACTAAACTTTAAATTACTAAAAACTAAAAAATCAAATTATAAAATTAAAAATTTACCTTTATACCACATATATGTAAATGTTAGAAAGAAATTTGAATGCTGAAATGTATGATAAGATGTTTTCTAATAAAAATTATTTTCATCAATCAGAAATCAGGCACTTTAAACTTCTTTGTACACACAATTGAATTTAAACAGATTCATGAGCCCTAACTTCATTCCAACAAACTTCCAAATATCCACACTTATCAATGAATTGTTGCTCAGAAAAGCTTCGCCACATGCATGCACACTCTCTGCAATAATTATTTAGAAAAAAAAGATATAAATTTTCTCACTGGGTAGCTTTTTATATGTTAAAACTTCAGAAAATTTGAGTTTTCGAAAGATGAGTTAACCCATTTCAGAAACTTTTTGCTTAAAAACTACACTTTCAAGTGACAAATGGCTTTAAATATGTTTAGATTCACTATTCAAAATTATAACCCATAATAATTATTTACTTTTACAATTATAAAATTAACAAAATAGCCTTTATTCAAAATTTAAAAAAAAATTCTAAAATTCTTGCATTTGACACCAAAATTTGAAACATGCATTTTTTTCACAGAAGTAATGAACAGAAAAGCTTCCCCACATGTATACACATTTACTGCAATAAGTATTTAGCCAAGAAAGATATAACTTTTCTCACTGGGTAGCTTTTTATATGTTAAAACTTCAGAAAATTTGAGTTTTCGAAAGATGAGTTAATCCATTTCAGAAACTTTTTGCTTAAAAACTATACTTTCAAGTGACAAATGGCTTTAAATATGTTCAGATTCACTGTTCAAAATTATAACCCATAATAAATACTTACTTTTACAATTATAAAATTAACAAAATAGCTTTTATTCAAAATTTTAAAAAAAATTCTAAAATTCTTGCATTTGACACCAAAATTTGAAACATGCATTTTTTCATAGAAATAATGATCAGCCATATGTATACACGTTAAATTAAAATTGGTTCGTAATTTAAATGCACAGAGAATATTAATCAGGGCGAATTCGAACTAGGCTTAGTAAAGAAAATTTCAGAAGCATATAAGAATTAAATGTAATAAAATTCTTAAATACATATGCATACATATAAATAAAGTTATATTTATCTTAAGAAAACTTAATTATCTTTATTACACAACTAACAACCTTCTATAACGTTTCTGTGTAACGGCAGCAACCAACGGAACAGCACAGTTGTTTACTAATAACCTATCGTTGCCATCGGAGACTTTCCAAACGTACGCCAAAATTGGTGTTACCACAGGTGAAAATAATTCACGAATGGTGTCAGGCGCGTGTGAGCAGGGTGTAAGGATTCACCAGTATTGGTGTTGGATGCAAACAACACCACTTAAAGTGTATAAGAACGCTTGATTTGGTGTTAACTTTAAATAAAGTGTTTGTTCACGCAGTTTTTAAGGTTTTTCAACACCAAATTTGGAGCGACATTACTCCACAGTTTTTACAGTGTAATAGTGCTTAATACATGCAAGTAGCATGTGGAAAGTAAGGAAATACTCAATTTTTTGCAACCAATAACGGATATACCTGAATTTTTTTCACATCTGATGTAAACAAAAGACCTAAAGTTGCAACCAGATGTGAAAAAAAATTCAGAACTAATCGTTATTGATCGCGAAAAATTGAGTATTTCCTTCCTCTTTGAAATTTAAAAAAATTGAGATAGTTGGTGTTGCTTGTTAAGCGACGAAATACTAAAATAATTTTTTTCCAAAATAATGGTTTATTTCGTAATGTAACTTCAATTTTAAATCATTTCGTTGGATGGTTTTAATTCAAAATATCTAATGTCACCTATTAACTATTTGAAACTGGATCCGAAGATTTTATTGTGTCAGCCTAAATGAATTATTACTCCATTTTAGCGGGCAAACCAACTGGTTGTACCGAGAATCTAGAATTTTTTTTACTCAGTTTAAATTTTAATAGCATCGTTTGCATAAACTTTATAATTTCATTGTAACTTTTTAAAAAACTTATCTTCACTTAATGTCTTTGCTGCTAGGAAAAATAAGCGAGCGAAATCAATAATTATATATGTTTAATTCTTTTTTAAACTTTATTTTATATCATTCTGGGCTTTTTAAATCATGAGTTTCTATTGCCAGCCGATCTCAACTGTAGTTCAGGTGAGGCGTTTTCAATGGCCACTAATGCATATTTATTTCTGTTTGATAATGTGAGTTCGTATGTTGTCGGTGCCAAAGTAAATGGTTTTAAAAATTTGTAAGTATTATATGGTAATAATAATGGGCATATAGGTATAAGTGGTACAGTAAAGCAACGTTTATACGTCTTTCAAATGATTGACGTAAAACGACATATAAATGAAAAGACGTATAATCGAAACGGAGTAATTTATCATTTTAATGCAAACGAATGAATCGGGACTGTGATGAAACGATATATAAAAGTAAACGATGTATAAATGAGAGACGTATAAACGGTGCTTTACTGAACTAGACATCTTAGGGTAGATTGTGGCACGTTCATAAAATTCATCACTCCGTAAGAAACCATATCAGACTTTGAAAGTGTAATAAAAGAAGAGTTTAGTTTAGTTATATTAACGTCCCGTATTGAAGCAACACGAGGAGTATGTTCAGAGCCGGCCAGGACAAAAGCGGAGCCTGGTGCAAAGTTGACTCGCGGGGCCTTGAAACAAATTTCTTACACCAAAATAATTTTTTTTTTTGCTATTTAGTGCACTGTGCTATTTGGTATTGTTATGACTAAAGCAATGCATGTAAATGATAAATAATTAAATTATTTTTATAAGGTTAATATTTCAATCACACAAAAAATCTTTAATAAATCAAATAACAAGCATAATTCCTTAATAAATGCATGTTTGGTATGCTAGTTGTTAGATTAAGTTCAAAATTTGTGATTTTTGTTTCATTTTTTTACATGTGCGATAGCAAATTCGTTATATCATCACGATTTAGTTTTTTGGTTAAAAAGGATTCGATAGATAAAATGGCTAAGGAAATCAATCTTTCTTCACTAATGCTAGATCTCAAGTAATTTTTTATTATTTTTAACCTTGACAAAGATCTTCCTGCAGATGCGACTGTAACTGGTAACGTCAATACAATTTCAGAACAGGAGCTAAATTTGGATGCAATTGGAATAAATTATTTTTAAATAAATATTAGAATATTTGTAATATTGTGTCCTGGAAGGAAAAACTTGATCTCGTTCAATAAATCAGTGCAATTCATTTTCGTTTTGCAAAATCTGTCGGTGGCGCGGGGCCGTCTGAAACGAGAGGGCCTTGTGCCCTCGCACCTTTCGAACTCCTTCTGGCCGGCCCTGGGTATGTTGGAACGGACTTCGCAATTTTGAACCGTGGTTTGATGACGAGAGCGATGCCTGGAATGGCACCCCCTCTCCAAGATTCCGCGCTGCATCAGCGTGAGGGCGATTTGCCACTACGGGTGATTTAGCGCGCAGCAGGCTCCAAACACGGTGGACCTTCGGTGGAATCGGGTTTCGAGCCTGGAGCCCTCCGATCCCGCAAGCCGACACCTTATCAATAGCTCGCCGCGGCCCTACTAGAAGAAGAAGATATAAATTACATTTATATGGCATTCCCTAGATATTTTTCAATAGTGTTTCTTTTGGCTTGATGGACAGCAGAGATTTCTTCGAATGAGAAAATGAGAAATTTATTTGTGTGTTTAGGCCAGTAAAACTTTTAGCAGAAAATGTATAAGAGAATTAGTAATTTTGCTTATACCGTGAGAGAAAACACGTCTTTTAAAACATGACTACTTCGTGCAAGACCTTGTAATTTTAAATTACTGTCTAATCGTAAAAGTGCTTGATACTCTAGAATCCTAAATTGTTCAACATTTAATGTGTTTTTACAGTATCATAATTATAAAATATTTACTTTTATAATTTTGTATCTAATAAAGAAAACCACAATCGAAAATTAATTTAAATGTTTAATGGAAACATTTGTGCAATAGAAACATTCTGACTTCATACGTATGAGGCAGTCGATTTAATTAGTTAAAGGAACAGTTAAACATTAAAATTAATTTTTATTTTAGACTCAAGCTTCTCTAAAATTTGACTGTTTATTTTTGAGAGATATTTTTTGAGATTTTATAAAATTAAATATGATCTTTAAAAAATCTGACACTTCAGTATTTGTAATTTGTGCCTTTTAAAGATAAAATGGCTAAATGATAAAAAAAAAAATAATGAATGAATATCTATGAAAACAAAGGAATCTCCAGAAATACATGAATAAATAAGTTTTATTTTCATTAATTACATGACTTAAAAGTTCTAGCCTTAGAACTTCGTTCTGTGGTGATTCAAAAGTTTTAGTGCCTGAATTTCTTCTGAAATATGCAAGGAATGGTTTTTATGTTCAATATACATTTATATTATACACATTTCCAGTAAGGAAAATTTCTTCTTCAACACAAATAAATCTATTTTTGGTTGTAATGGAAACCGAACAGGTCGTGAATTTGAGGTTTGGGATGCGAGGCCAAATAGCTATGATGATGTCCCTCATGATGACCGTGATGGTGTCCATGGTGGTGCCCATGATGATGTCCATGTTGGTGTCCATGATGATGACCGTGTTTGTGTCCATGCTCATGACCGTGATGATGCCCATGCTCATGACCGTGATGATGCCCATGCTCATGACCGTGTTTGTGTCCATGCTCATGCCCATGGTGATGGCCATGATGGTGACCGTGGTGATGCCCATGCTCATGACCATGGTGATGGCCGTGGTGATGACCGTGATGATGGCCATGGTGATGGCCGTGATGATGGCCATGTTCATGCCCATGATGATGACCATGGTGATGACCATGATGATGACCATGGTGGTGACCATGGTGATGGCCATGATGATGACCGTGATGATGACCATGATGATGTCCATGGTGGTGACCGTGTTTATGTTCATGTCCGTGATGGTGTCCATGTTCGTGTTTATGACCGTGATGATGACCATGTTCATGTTTATGGCCGTGATGATGACCATGTTCATGTTTGTGACCGTGATGATGACCATGTTCATGTTTGTGACCGTGATGATGACCATGTTCATGTTTATGACCGTGATGATGGCCATGTTCATGTTTGTGACCGTGATGATGGCCGTGTTCATGCTTGTGATCATGACCGTGTTTGTGATGATGATCATGGCCATGATGATGACCATGTTCGTGTCCGTGCTTGTGATGATGATCATGACCATGCTTATGATGATGATCATGACCATGATGGTGGTGGTGATCATGGCCATGATGATGACCATGTTCGTGTCCGTGTTTGTGATGATGATCATGCCCATGTTTATGGTGGTGCCCATGTTCATGCTTGTGACCGTGATGATGATGGTGGTGGTGATGATGCTCTTGCTCGTCTTTTATAACAATTACCTTCTTTTGGGGCCTGAAAGAGAAAATAAATGTTTGTTTAGTCAAGATTTTTAAAGCTATGTTTTCATGTATGCTAAATAATGCCTTTCGAATATTCATAAGATTTAAACTAATCTGTTCTTATTTTATCCCCTTTAAACTTATTAGTGATGTCTGAAGGAGTCTTTTATATCCACCAAAAGTTTACCTTGTAACAGGAGAGCATAATATCTTTTGATTTATAAGAATTTCTCAGATGGCCCGAATATCGAATGTCAACCTCCTGTTAGATTTGACGTATTTTTAACACTTAGGAACGGTTCACAATAGAATTAGACAAATAAGTTATGTCTCGTGAAATTATATTGTTCTTTATCAGTTTTGCTTAACCTGAATAGAAATTTTACTGAACAATTTTTTTCCTTTAGATTTTATTTTCTAAATATACTGATTTTTCTTCACCGCATTTGTTATAAAATGATAGAAAATTCAAGAAGAAATTCGATTTTTAGATTTTTTATTTATTTTTAAAATAAATTAAATCTATTATTTTTTAAATTTGATTTTTGGTTTCATGTTTTCGAAATAATTCAAGTATCAAAACTGATAATCGAACAATACTACCTTCTTTTTACAAAACTGAATTGTAATCACTAATATTTCTGCAAAAATTTCAATACATTTCATTTTTGTTAGAGAGATTTGTCTTTCTAATTAATTTATATTATTCTCAAAAGAAGCTTCTGTTCTTTATAAACTTGTGTTCAGAAATCCTAAGAGTAATTTTTTTAAAAAAATTGCGAAGGGTCGGCAAAAATCTGAAAACAGCTAAGAGACACTTGCCAATCACTTGCTTCCTTTTGGGGAAATTTTAGTTGGAAACGATTGGGCTTTTCAACATGACAAAGCTTCAATCCATGCCTCAAAATCAACTCCAAAATGTCTTATATCCTACAAGGTGTTGGTTTTGAACTGGCCAGCCCATGTCCTGGTTTTCACCCCATAGAAAACGTGTTGGGTATCCTCACACATTCAGTTTATCAAAATGGTAAGCTGTATTTTTCAGTTGAAGAATTGAGAGCGGCCATTGAGGATGCTTGATTTGAACTAAAGCCTGGACATAAGTGTTATCGATGGAAAACCGTGTATTTCACCTAATTCAATAAAAAGGAACAAATAATGAAATATTAAAATTTTATTTTTACTCGACTGTAAAAAGAAAAATGTCTCTTGTGTTTAAACTTTTGACACACCTATTTTTGTGTTTTTGATAAATTCGGTGGTTGAAAATAAAGTTTAAAGCATGATTGTTTAAAAAATAATTTCAATTCTATTGTGTGTGTTTTTTTACATATATTAACACTGATTTAAAATAGAGTGAATATTTAAAGTTTTATTTTAAAATTAATGTTGCGCTTAAACTTTTGATACGCACTGTATTTACTGTAATGATAAGTGTACAAGAACGTGTGTTAAGATTAAACTGTTCAACGTTCATCGTAAACAACGTTATTTGCACCAAAAAGTTGCGAAAACTAGATATACAGTATCTTTAATTACTAATTTTTCCAAAGAAGATGCAACGCGAAATTAAATGACGTAGATTCGAATTAAAATATTGCCTTAATTTCCTCGAATATTGTATTATGGTATATTAATATAGTACTAGACGCCTTCGGCGACCAACTGCTCCAAAGTTTTATTTTTGGATATGTCTTAAAAACAGAGGGTGTTGGTGGGCAGGCGACCATTGATGACATAGCTAGAAAGCATAAGCTTCCATATGAAATAAAAATTGTTAAAATCGGTCCAGTGGTTGGTGCTGGGGAATTGTCTAACGGCTCCCCCCCCCCCAAGAAAATGTACAATGGAGTAGTGTTTTTTCCATTTCTCTCGAAAATGGAGGGGGGTGGGGGTAGGCGACCCTCGATGACATATTTAGAGATCATAAACTTCCATATGAAATAAAATTTATCGGAATCGATTCAGTGGTTGAGGCTGGGGAACTGTTTCATGGTTTTGCCAATTATTTTAAATATACGTATAGATTACGGATAAGAAATACGAAATAAATTAAATTTTAAACAGATTATTTAAAAAGTTTTGCTGTTTGCTATGAAAATAATTGAAATTATGTTCTATGTGCCTTTTTAAATCTTAGAAACATTTTTTTTCTGACATAAACTATATTTTTATTTTAAATCAAACTTCTCATGTGAGAAAGAAAAACTTTTTTTCAGTATTTTGCAACTTTTGCTATCTATGAATTTATTTATGCGTGTTTCTTCTCCCAAAACTCCGTACATGCAACTTTTGCTAATATTTTGGTCAGAAATGGTCGTTTGCATCTAGTGGATCGTTTTCTTTGGTATTGTCGAGGTTGAATGGACTTATCCATAGTGAAGTATCAAAACCTAATCAATCTGAATCCATGTGTATGCTTGGAAAGATGATCACTTGACAAAAATTATAAAAATATATTTATTCTTTGCAGCCAATATATTGCGTACTCGCCGCCGCGAAAGAAAACTCGTTCGCTTTTTCGCGCTCTCTTCAACCAGAATACGTCGCCGACTTCGCCTACCGGCAATTGGTTGAGGGCGGAGAGGTAAGACACGTCACGATGCGCCTCTCAGTGACAGGACGAGAGCGAAATACTAATGTAACTTAACTTATTCCAATTGTCACCCATGTTAAATATGTTTCGTTCAAGCTCCAGAAGCTCAGCTTCACTCTCTTTAAGCATATTATCCGTGGGGGATTTTGACTTTAAGATTTTTTTTCAAATACCATAGTGGACAATATAGAGTAATAATGTTTCTCGAATTTCCCTTCGTTCGAAGACATTGTAGTCAAAATTGAAACAACGTTACGCTGGTTAGAAAACGAACCTGATGGAAAATATTCTCCTTCAACTTTAAAAATATCCCAAGGCAATTTTTTCATCTATTTTTTTATACAAAACTCTAAAATATTTGAAAGAACCGTTAATCGCAAAGAAAATACTGAATGATAAAATATACCAAGACGTAACTCCAGCGGCTTTGGCATTATTAAAAATAATTAATCATGTCGCTGTCCTTTTTTTGATAAACGAGCACTGACTGTGAGAAATAAGCAGTCAATCACGCAACAGAAAAGGATCGAGTATTCTTTATTTTAAGATCATAAATTAACGCTTCATCTGCTTGAAAATTTATTTCTTTATTTCAGACCATTAAATCTGTTTTATGGTTTATTAACTTCAAGAAAAGATGACACTAACGAAAAGCTATCTAGGGAACTATATTAAATCGACAGAGAGATAGAAGGGTGTCATAACATTACAGCCTACAAAAATACTATTAAGATGGAATTTGTTTTTCTTATGATGTAATAAACTTTATATTTAAAACGGAAGAAAGCATTTTAGGAACTAATAATAATTTTTTTACCTGTTTTAAATTAAAGATAATTAGCGTAAATAATATCAGGAAATTCCCGAGTAAGAAAGGAACTTTTGTTTGCAGCAATAAACTGCTCAGTCTGTAACTGTGTCTTCACAAATAAATAAATAAAAATATCCCCAAAAATTTGAAATGACAGATGTTTGTTGAACTTGTTCTTAGCTCTGAAAATGTAAAAAAACTTAATACATAGGCTAGAAAAATATAATTGCAATTTTTATCTGAAGAGGCTATATAAGTTTCATTAATTTGTTTTGCTGATATTAATATTTTTGAATGGATTTTTTTCCTTCCGTTTTCTGTGCATTTATTAAACTTCTGCATTAATAAGGAAATTGAACTTGCTTAATCGAAAACTTGAGTTATGCGCAATACTCATTTATGCACATTTTATTTTTATAGCTTGAATATATAAAAAAACGAAAAGAGGTTTGGACTTTATCTCCAGGAGAGTGTTAAAGCAAAAGGATGTTGACTTACTTGTGATGTACGGGGTAGTAATGGTAATACACGCAGCAAGAGGCCTCGGCATAGGCCACGCCCACCACGAGGGCCAAGAAGCATAACTTTAAGTCAATCATTATCCTAAAAGAAAAAAAAAGTGACAATGAGTGATCCAGTAACAACAGTAATATGTGTGTGAATAATTCATTTTAATAACTGATAAGGTAAATAATAATAGATAGTTGATAAACTAATGCATTTTATCCACAATTTTATGTAATTGCGCCAATTTTTAAATGATGCCAGTTTAATAACTTAACTTAAATTACAGTTAAATTTAAAGAAATCAATGAAACAAACAACTGTTATGTGAATGTAAAATCAAATAAAAGAAGAAGACGAATAATAAATTGAAGACACATATCGTGAAGGTAGTCATGAGGACGATATGGATCAATATTCTTTTGCTCTAAGCGTTATCTGATGTGTGCATAATATAGCAATATCGAAATCTATCAATACTTTAAGAAAAATTTACAGTTTAACATATCTTTTTATTAATAAAAACTGAAACAAAACATCAAAATTTACATTGTTAAAAAACTTATTTTTCTTCATATTCATAAATAAGTTGAGATAACGATCGTCTGAAAACAAGATTACTTCAGGGCTTCTAAAGGTCCCGGGTTTATATATTAAGTAGAACACTTTTTCTGAACAAGAATTTTTGCGATTGTTAGGTTACTAAATTTATATATGATTGAAGATGGCATGTGAATTTTCTTCTCATAAGCCGCGATATGCTATTTCATTCTTTCTATTGCTATATTTTATTAAAGATCCAAATTGTGTGAATCATTGATCATGCTAACTGATTATACTAAAGCTTTAATTTAGAAAAAAGAGCTTTACATTATTTCTTACGCATTCCTTAAAGTGATTCTAAATCAAAAATAACCTTTAATTGCGTCAAACATTGAAAAAAATTCCCTTGATTATCTAAGTTTAAAAAAAAGAATAAAATTAATTACTTCTTAAATTCTCAGTTACAACTAATATTCCGCCCCTTGAAACTAAATTGAAAATCAATTCATCATTAAAAAAATCTAATGTGAAGATGTTTGTGTTTGTAATTATTCCTTAATAATCACAAACAGCTAACATTTGATAATCAGTATAGCAATCATCAAAACTAATTGAAACAAACCTTGGAACTAATTTGAAAATCAATTCATCATTCAAAAAATCTAATGTAAAAATGTTTGTGTTTGTAATTATTCCTTAATCGTCACAAACGGTTAACTTCTTGATAATCAGTATAGTCATCATCAAAACTAATTGATGAATGCTCACACTTATCTCTGTTCCTTAATTAAGGATAAAGCTTAATATTTCATGTGCGAAAAAATTATATATTGTGTTCTGATTTAGTTGGTTCAAGATATATTTTTCTCAGTTATAACCATTGAATCTTCTTTTTTTAATCTGTTAGTTCCATACATTGGAATTGGTTTTATTTCTAAACCATAATACATAGGAATTGGTTTTATTTCAATAAAATAGGATACAAATAATGAATCTTCAAATATAAAGAATTTGGCAACTTTTCAAGTGAAATCGAAACAGTTACAATATAAATTAATATTGAGTAAGAAAATGCATAATCCAATAACTCTAATATTTAAAAAGCAACCAATCTGTTTGTCGATGCTTTTGTAAATACAATTTCATAATCACCATTAATTAAATAACTTTTGAAGGAAATTAACAATTAACTTCCTATTTTCATGTTTGCATATGCCTTGGAGCGACAGGAAAAATCACTTTCACTTTTGAACCCATTATGAGGAATGAAAACAATTTTATCATATTAAAACTGATAATGCGTTCGAAATGAAAGTTATTGACATAATAAAAGTGGAAATTTTTTATTGTTTCACAGTTATATGAAATGGAGCGAATCTATCAGGATAAATTTCCCCTTGATTAATCTTTTCGTGTCTTAAGATAACAAATTATCAGGAAGTAAATAAATCTTTCTTATAATGTAAATTTTATTAGTTTCTTATGTAGATGAATTATTACAATAAAATCTTTAAAAAAGCAGTTAAGTGTCGAAGAATGGATATGAAATTTTACTGAAAACCTTTTTCCAGCACTTTTCACAAATTACGTATCTTACTACGGAAGTAGTTGATCAAATAAAATATGCTAACTTATGCTAATTTACGTCATTTTTGGAATTTTATTGAGAGGTAGAGAATATTTAAAAGATAAAATGCTTAACCCATTAGTTTAACTATTTCCTCCGACATTTTAAAGATCCAAAAGTGTTTTGTACGGAAGGAAGTCTATCCTAACAGATTCTTAAGATAATACTTGGATGAAAATTACTTTTCATATTTATTCAGAAAATGGTTATCATTAAAAATAAATTATTAGAAGAATATCTTTAAATTTAAAGAAATTGTTAATTTATCAAGGCTGAAAAATTAGGAACTATCTTTACGAAATTCATAAGAATGAAATAGAAATCCTCAAGTAGTAGAGATCTCTACTATAAAAATCTATATATTACATTGATATTTGCGTCATTTATAAAGAAATCCAATTCTTCCTCAAAGTTTCTTATGTTCAGAAAAACTGACACTAATCCAATGATTTTCGTTCGTACTTACTTAAAATTTCAAAGGAGAATTGTATGATTTATTATATGCACACATAAACAATTTTCTTTCCAAATCATAGAAAGGGAAAATTTAAACTATGCTTGTTTTATAACGTTTGTAACTATACTTTTTCTTTTTAATTATGCTTCATAACGTTGTTTTACCAGCCAACTAACTTTAAATAATACATGATAATTCAGTTTTCTTGCATTTTTCAAATTTTGTTCAACAGCTTTTAAAAACTAGATTACTTGTCAACTTAGTTGAAAATAATCAACGCACAATTCCAGAGAAAAAAAATGCGTTGGTTTTCTTATTTTATAGAAATTTGGTTTAAGAACGTCATGGTTAATATTGATTTTCACATTTTTTGACATATTATTGAATTAAAAAATAGGAATTCTTCTTTAATCAGGAGTACTATTTAAATCAACTACATTAAAACAAAAAATGTTAACTTTCCATCCAATCATTACAATTTAAGAATAAAAGAGAAATTTTCCTCTAATATCTCAAAAGCAAGAAGCGGTCTATAAGGTTAAAACCAATCGAGCAAGACGTCGTTTGGGCTTCAAAATCGAAAAAAAAAACATTTATTGCATGCTAATGTTATTGGTGCTAGAAAAACATAAATGATATGAAACTTTTCCCATTTATCATTATATTTCGGGAAATAGCGAGAAATAGAGAAAATGTAGGCAGTTTGATGATTGCATTTCCACAAATTCTTCTGCTTTCTTCGTTTATTTGTTATTTCTACTTAGATCCCTAGTATCACAAAATAGTGAGTAATATTTTTACGATATTGTAGAGTAAATTATGCTAATTAGAGCAGTACTTTATACAGAAGCAAAAATTCTATCAGGACGACCTTCAAGAAGTTTCAATTGAATTATATTTTATATAAATTTCATTTAAATATTATTTAGTTAGAAATTTAGAGTGCATTTAATATCTTCCTAAAATATCATCTTACGAAAACTGTCTTTGAGGAAAGTTAAATTTCAGAAAGTTACTTTTCGGTGCAAATGGTTTGACTGCCATAATTCTTCTCTATGTTTTTAAATATAATTTGAAGGAACAATTTCAGCTTATATCTGGGAAGTGTATTTTTCTCTGCTTCAACTGATACATTGTACAATTCTTTTTATAATTTTACTTCATTTCACTTTCTTCTGCAATATTTCAAAATTAATGTGTTGCAAAAATTTACAATACACAACTACCTTTAAATCTCTTCTCTAGATTAAATTTCGTCTTTAATTTAGAAACTTAATTACTAGAATTATAACTTGGAGTGGGCGACAGATTACTATTTACTGAATATTTTGGAGGCTTTACTTTAAAAATATTCTGAATTGTAGAGAAAAATTGCTTAACATTCGGTCAAATTTAAATGCAATTGCAACATTTATCATGAAAAATCGGAGCTCAAACTATGTAATAATCTAAGAGTGTTAGGAACAAACTGAGAAATAAATTTTCTAATTTTCTTATTTATTTTTAAAATTGTTATCTTTTAAGAAATGCGATCTAGAATTGCAAAAAATAAATAAAATGAAATAAAATCAAAAAATATTTTATTAAAAGAAGGAAATATATGCTTAATACTAAACAGAGCAGATGTACTTATTACAAAACATGCTAGAAACATAATAATAGACAGACTACTTTATTTCATCCCAACAAAGAAACAAAGGAGTTTAGAAAATTAAATTGGGTAAGAATTTTAAGAAACGTTAGCAAATTCCCTTAGAAAGTTAGAAAATTCAATCCATTAAGTTCCGTTGTTTCAGTGTATGCGAAGCTGAATTGGAACTGAAAATTCGCTTCAATTCGTGTTTAATACATAAAAGAAGAGAAGTTTAAAAGTTCCACGAAATATCACGTGATTTAAGATTTAAAAAATGATTAAATGGCGAAAAGGTGTTTATTTTGTAATAGCACTTGGGGGAAGAGAATTTTTAAAATTTTTGTTGGAAACATATTTAGAAAATGCACCCTAATCCAACCAAAGCAGTTGTAATTTTCTGAAAAGTTTTTCAAAACATCTTTTTGTTTAGGATAACTGACTGAAAACCGAATGAAACAGTGAAAATTTCGCATAAATTTAAATGAATTAACTTACTAGAAATCTCTAAATCAGCTATTAAAGATCGCTTCAAAGTAAACTTTTCATTATTCAGTTGTGCATTTATACTAAATTTTGTGCCTGCACAACGATATATCAGGCATGCTGCCAAATATCATACGAAAAGCTTTTACTTTGCTGTCAACAGTCGTATGAGCTTTTTAAAAACAGACAAATCCCAAATCTCAGGGAAGTTCAGTCTAAAACAAAACAGTCAATTTTCGTTAGCTATATGAGCTAACAGCAGAAGTGGCAGGATAGCAGTATGGAATAAGAATATATAGCGCATTATTCTTTTAAAAAACTTTTTAATTGGCTATGAAATAGGTTATCAAGATCTTTATCATACTAAAATTCGTTCAATAATAGATCAAGAAGACAGACCAGTTTAACGAACCAAATAGCCAGGAAGTTACGAAAAGTATTGAACTTCATGCTCCCTCCTAATGGATCGAATATAAGCATCCATTAGTTATAATTTTTTTCAGAATATTTGTGACATCAGAGCCAAATGTCTCAAAATTTCGCGAAAGGGTTTATCTTCACTATTCATGAGTTTGTGATACATTTTTCACTGCAAACTTCACTTTCCCTTCCTGTGAAAATTTCATTTATCAAAATTTGAATTTTTTGAAATTTACTTTAAGCTAAAAACTTCATTATGATCTAAAGTATATAGTTTTAAGTGTTTCGTCAGAAAATATTTAATTGGTTAAATTTTGTTAATAAATTATTGCAGCCAATCACATTTAAGAAGATAAAAAACAAAGATACCATTCATCACGTTTCCAAAAAAATCTCATACTGATTCTTCAAATACCTTTCATCAACAGTTTGAAACGGACAAAAAATGTTTGAGCTTGCAGAATTTTTTTATAACGAATGAGAAATTGCATAGAAGATAATTGCCTTGAAAGATAATTATTAGATATTGTTTTAGTCAGTCCACAGTGACTACTTCAAAAATATTAAATCTAAAAAGTCAAACATTAATTATCTTTAAACATTTTCTTTTTATTGCTAGTCAAGGTATGGTATCTTCCAGTTCTATCGAAATCTATAAAAAAAATTCTAAATTTTGCTAAATTTAGAAAGAATCCATTTTTTAAAGAAAAATTGTTATTAAATGTTGGTGCATTCCCTGAATTTAGCGACAGAAATTTTGTAACTTTTTCATTGCAACCATTTTAATAACCTCTGATTAATCTATTGTTTTCTAATACTGTTACCATTTTTGACACGAAAATTACACGAATTTTCTGAGATGCAATTAATTTCTCTTATAAGATTTTAGTGAAATCATGCATTAAAATTCAATTCTGTGCAGAATGCGTTGAAATATGCTTATCCCACTCAAGAAAATTTAAAATGATATCAACACTTTGGCCACTCATTCTGTAAAATCGTAGATTCTCTTAGCAATCTCGTATAATCCCAAACGATCGACTTCTTGCCACAAACGTATCCAATGATCCTATCGTTGCGGTTTCTGCAGTCGATGAACGTTAACCGAGCGATTTCGTGCATAAAATTCGCAAGAAGGCAAGCAAGCTGAAAGGTGGAGTTTTCACTTACCTCCTGGATAATGCGCATCAGGCGTTCTGCAGTGAAAGGTGGCTGTTTCGTGCACTTTATAAAGCGGATGCACTGTATCGCCTTCGGGTTGACTTCCGTTTTCCTCAAGTAATTAGCAAAGGATTTGGTTTTCCTAGCGGCATTGGTGGTGGATGTCATTGTCCACGCTTCATCAATTCCGCGAAAGCCCCTCCGTCTCCAGATGGTAAAGATGTGAGAGAAAGTGGCTTGCCCGAACGATGTCAATGGAGTAAGCTTAGATCAAGATCGAAAGGTGTCTTCCCTGGCGGATTATCATTTATTAGTTTTCACCGGCACGTGTAAATAGCTGGGTAGGATTACAAACCTAAACAAATGCTTTAAACGTTATTCACCAAGCATGAAATAGTTCAGTCAAGAGCTGTCAAAGCTCATGCAGCTAAACAAATTGGCATATAAAATGTTGGATGGATTTTTAAATTCTCCGTAATAGCTTGGACGATGATAGAACAGAACGAAGTTAATCATAGGATTGACTCAACATATACTTTCTCATATCCCAGAATTAGGAAACAGTCATCGTTGGAACAGGGTTTCTAAAGAACAGCCCAAGTCGAAGGAGATGCAGGTTCATTACAAGCAGTTACGTCCTGTACCAAAATTGAATAGCTGAGGAGACCCGAGGTTATGAAATTCGTTTACTGAATGATTCCTTCACGAGACTGTCAAGCAGAATTTTAGTACTAATAGGAGTCTAAGAAATTGTTCAATCTTATTTGCAGCACAGAGAGATTTCAGAAAACGTACATCACATTACGCTATCTCAAATACGTGCCAATTATTTTAAAAGCATTATAGTATTTTGAAATATAGGGTGTCCGAGAATTGTGGGACACATTTCTAAAATTAATTTTAAAAAAACCTAATAATGTTACAACTACGTTTTTTTTAAATGAGAGAGCAAATAATTTTGGGGCCGTTCAAATATTACGTAAGCACCTAATGGGGGGGAGGGGGTTTGCGATTTGCTTATTTATGCTGACAAGGGGGGAGGGGTAGTATGAGTGATGCTTACGTAAGACACTAAAATCACTTTATTTCCGAAAATCTCTTGTAACTTGCACAAATAATTTAATTTAAAAAAATTAAATTTGAAAACAAAGTTAAATTTGGCAAAAGAAAATTAAACTTGATTTTTGTAAGCTTAAACTGTAAATTGTAAGGAAATTAAACTTACATTTTTTTTCATTTTAAGCCGAGTTAGTTTTTTATTTGAATTAAGTCCTAAAATTTTTAAAATTAGATTATTACTGTTATACGTTTTGTAAAAAAAAGAACGGGGGGTTGCAGTTTGCTTACGTAATTATAAGAGGGGGGTTTGCGATTTGCTTATTTTTGCTGACAAGGGGGGGGGGGTCATAAAATACCAAAAACATGCTTACGTAATATTTGAACGGCCCTTTTTTTCATGTAGGTAAATAATAGGTAACGCGGCGTTACGTTATTTGCTACGGCGACAGAATTCCGTACGCAATGGCTACCGATCGGCAGAAGCAGATGTGCGTTTTCTAGTTTCCTTTTCTATTTTTTCATGAATATCACAAAAATATTCGGCTTTCACACTGCATGTGAATTAAAAAATTAAAGAATGTAAATTTCCCGACAAATGCATGCTTTTATTTTTCTTCTAGCTTTAATATTTTCACAGATAATGGCTCTCAAAAATGGGAGATTTTCAATAATTTACTGCCACCGTAACAGCGCGTTTCCTATCTGGAAAAAACTTTTTGAAATGCGCTCTCGTTAAAGAAAAGGAAACCAGCGGGAGTGTTCTCCCCTAAACTTTCTCGTATACTTCCCCAAAAAGGTGCCATTTTTCCTACCCGTGGCTAAAAAAATTCGAACCTACTGTTATCCAGAATCCAATGACTATCAGAAAGTTTTTCATTATAGTGATTGAAAAATATCTAGGTAAAGAATCCAATTCAGAGATGCGTATCGATTAAAACGCATCTATCGCACATTGCTAGGTTTCACTCTTGCCGTCTCAAGTACAAACTGACGTAATTCGTTCCTTTCGCGTGCACAGAAGATTGCTTCCAGTACGCATGCGCGTGGATATAACGGATTCGTTTCAAAAGTAAATTATACAGACCGACAGACAGTCAACCTTTGACGGATTTGGCCCAAAATTTTATACGGACCTACATTCATGACGATAAAACTGTGTACCAAATTTTATCCATCTAGCTATTCAAGTTTTTGAGTTATCGTGTTCACATTACCGCGGACATACAAACAGACAGACTTCCCTTTGACAAACTTTGTCCAAAATTTGATAGAAACCTACAAATTTTGTTTAAAGACCACATACCAAATTTCATCCCCGTAGCTCTAATAGCTTTCGAGTTATCGCGTTCACAGACATACAGACACACAGACAGACATAATTCCAAAATTGTGTTTATCGGACTCGGGAAGGTCTAAAACGTAGAGATTCGTCAAAATCTCGAGTTCGAATTTTCTGACAATTACAATACTTTCTCTTTGTATACTTCGTATACGAGAAAGTAAAAACCGTAGTAGTAAAATTATTAGTTTTTTAAAATTAATTTTTGAAATGTGTCCCTCAAAACATGGCACCACAGATAATTTACATTTAAAGAAAATATGAAGAGACTAGTAAAGATAACGCGTTGAGACTGTGTTACTGTGTGACGCGTTATGTTACTGTGTTCAATGTTTATAATATCGAGAGTCGGTTCGAGGCTCTGCAAAACAGGGCAACTGCCCGTGGCGCCGAAGTCGGGGCTGGCGTCAAAACACCGCAAGGCGAAGACAAGGATTGCTTTAATAGATATGGAGCTCTGGAAAAACAACTAGTACAGCTTAAAAATTTGTCGAATATGTTATTTTAGTTTCAATATGACCATTATATAATCTCAAATATATCTGAAGTTTAAAATTCTCATCATAATATTATTAAGTTATTTTAAGACATATTTTTTAGAAAAAGTTTGTTTGACATTTAGAATGCAGAGATTATAGAATTTTTTAAAAAAATACGTTGGTTGGAGGGGGGGGGGGGCGCGGCACGGTACATTATTACCTTGCCCGGTCGATAAAGCTCGAGCCGCCCTTGACTATATCTGTATACTTAAAGCAAGAGATCATAACTCGAGTTCAGTGGAAAGAGTATTTGAATGGCCCATAATGTAATAAATGTTTAGCAATGCTTTCGTATTTTAATCTTAAGAATCTCTAACTATACATAATTGGAAGCAGTTATGCATTGAGAAACTATCTCCCAAAACACATTTTCAAGTATAGCTGTTTTCGCAAAACATGATTGAAAGTATTAAAATGCTGCATTTTCTCAACATTCACGTGTCTTCGTTGTTGAAAGGTTTGGAATTGTTACAATTTTCCGTAGTAAATTAGATGCACTTAAGCACGTTTGCTATTTTGAACCAGAAATCCATAAAATTGTTGTTGGTTCCCCAAATGCATAATTATTAAATGTTTAGGAAAATCTTTATACCTTGGATGTGAATTTGTAACAATATTTGTAGACTTTAGATATCTTTTGGACAAATCTTCATCGAAACTTACTCATTGTTGTTTTTAAATAATTCCACTTCTTCTAGCGTAACTAGTCACGTGCTCATAATAAAGGGGAAATGTGACAGCTTCTATTTATTAAAACAGAAGATCCGAAGAACTGAGGTAGATATCTGATTTAGTTCCAGCATATGGGTTAGATTACCTTTCTGGAAGATTTTCAGTGGGAACTGGCCAACATCTGTGTTTCGAATGGAAAAAAAATCAGAAAAAATT
Organism: Araneus ventricosus; assembly: GCA_013235015.1. Classification (NCBI taxonomy): domain Eukaryota; kingdom Metazoa; phylum Arthropoda; class Arachnida; order Araneae; family Araneidae; genus Araneus; species Araneus ventricosus. Next base: position 155,309 of record BGPR01000327.1, read on the forward strand.
CCAATATCTAGCCGACCGTAACTAGCAATTTGTTGCTAAAGCACACATCGATCTACCAGTTTATAAATCATGCTGGTTCAGAATACAGCCAGGAAAGAACCCACAAACTCCTTCCTCCGATTCATATTCCTCAGCCATACCTTGCCGTATCCCAGAGGTGAGGAACCTGCCGTCGTTTTGTGTTTCTTATGCTGCCTTACCAGTTATTTACAATTTGCATTGAAATAATATAATTGCCTGTAATATAATAATAATTACAGAACAATAACCTTTAAGATTCTGCTCTTGCGGCCTTTTGCCCAACTGCCGAAGTTTAATGAGGCCTTTCAGTGCAAAAGGTTCCCTCACCCCTGCAGTAGCCCTTTAGTCCACTGGTGGACCTGGTAATGGTCATCTAACTACTCATAACCTAATCTAGTCAATTAACCATATGCACATTATGTAATCAAGATACAGCCGGATTCCAGTTTAAAATCAAAATCTAATGAAGTTCTGGTGACTGAATTTTGCAAATATTTGCCAACCAGGTAGGAAACATCCGAAGATATGCTCATGAAGTTATCTCCACAGTTAGAAGTATTTATCAGTGCTATCACCTATTTACATTTAAAACATTTTAAGAAACCACTGAGGGCCAACATTTCACCTCGAACTAAGATGATGTCAAACTGTCAAGAAGAAAACACAATTTTGCGTTGTCGAGGCTTTGTTTTTATTCTTAACTCCTCGAAACAAACGTATAATTTTTTGCTTCAACACACAAAAATCTCTCATTTAAGCCCGTTACTCTTCCGGTTTTTACATTCTTTCTATAAAGCGTTTGGTATCCTAAGGAAATCAGTTTCATTGAGAATTACCTAAGTCAAAAGCGAATTTTAACAAATACTTTATCATGCAATAAAAATTTTGCATTAACATGTTTAAAGCATTGTTAAATTCTTGGTTATCAGCAAGCATACAGGAGTGTAAATTTGTAGAAAAAAATCTCGATTGTGGTTTCTTAACCAGAGACTAGAAATTTCTTTTGTATATCTGTTTCTTCCCCGCTTCAGGAAAGTTTATTTCACGCATTTGGAAATCCTGCCATAAAATATCTTCTTTTCTGTTAGATTTGACTAAAAAGATACTATTTGCACGCCCTTAGTTACATCAGAAATGAAAATTGTAGATATCTATTGTTTTTCATTATCAGATGAAAATAGTTTGAAATCAGTTTCTTCAGTTACTTTATATCCTGAAAGCGTACCACCAGGGGGCACCGCGAGTTCACGGATGAGAAGCCGCCGAATAAGTAAGCGGGTTCTCGCTTCCCTGGTGGGTATAGTAATGGTGGTGTGGCTCTCCGATGACGGGTCGTACCCCGATAAAACGAGGGATCGCCGCATGAGCCGCTCGTAATGGGCTATTATGCGGGGCCACAGTGCCCGATGAAGTCGTGGCGGCCGGTCATTCAACGTAGACTCGGATGCTAAGACAGGGTTGGAGGATGGCGTGTTCGTGTGATACATCCTGAAAACATTTGCCTATATATCTTTAATTTTTTTTCATTTATACTTCTTTACGTTGGTTCAACTTTTAAGTGAAATATTATCCCCATAACTTTGGGATTGCTCTGAAATTAGCTTGAGTTGACGTGCGTATGAAATTTCATAATTCTGTAATTCTATCGCTTTTATTGATACATCTTTGGAAAAAAGAAAGGTTGCTCATCAAGCGAAGATGTTACATTTCTTAGAAGCTAACAACATTCAGGCACTAAATGAGAAACAAATAATATACGAGCTCTAAATCAGAAACTAATGATATTCAAGTTCCAAGTTCTCTTATTGGTCTAAATGGATTATTTCTCTTAAGAGCAGTTAAAGTTTTAATCTAAATTATGCATAGTTTTAGAATTACAATTTTCTAAGACCCTACAATTTTCTAAGCCCCAGTTTTTCAGTATGTGGGCAATTTAAGATAAAACAAGAAAATATTTTTTGAACCAGTGAGAACACTTTGAAACCTTTGTATCATTTCAAAAATTAAATTATAAATTTTTACCATTTTTAGAATGTAAAGAAAAAAAAATTATTTAGATTTTTTGCAGAAAAACACCGTTTTAATAACCGATACTCATTTTGTAGGCAATTCATTTTGTCTGTAGCTGAATGTCGATGTGGAGTGTGCATGAAAACGATGCGATTGCTTTCACCGCACAAAAAACTTGCGCTGATGATGTTGGTTTGATGGCTGTCGTAGATTGTTGGATATAATATTGGGTCGTTCACAAGTTGGATTATTTACCGTCTTTTCTGAAATCTAGAAACAAGAGAATTAAGCCGAATTGGAAGTCTAGAAAATGAAATGCAGTGAACCGTCATATAAAATGAGAAAAGCAACAGAAATCAAGTAAATGAAAGTTCAAAATGTAACTTTTCAGTCCATAAGAAAAGATTTTGTCAGGGGAACTAAGCGTACTCTTTTAATATATATTTATTTTTAGTGCATTTTTGTTCGTACTAGAATTTGTATTAGCTATCTTCGTCGACCAGTTGCATCATCCATCACATTAATAGTATTAATTTAGTTATTGGCAATCATCTGTAAAATTTGCATTATTTAATGTTTGGTAAGAAAAGAGCATTAATTGCTAAAAAAGAGGAAAAAATTAATATTTGAAAATACACAAGAACACCGAAAACAGGAAATACATTAGTATATGAAGTGAAGTGTCATGTACAGAGAAAGAATCGAAATGTACTGATTCTTGCATTCATCTGTTAAAAAATTGCTAGGCAGAATGAGTATCAATTAATTTAGTTCTGTAAAATTTGCAACTTATTTAATATTTGGTAAGATAAAAGCATTAATTGCTACAATAGACGAAAAAATAAATTTTAAAATACAAAAGAAAATCGAAAACAGGAAATGCATTACTATGTGAACTTAAGTGTTATGTACAAAGAAAGAATCGAAATGGCTTTTACACTCATCTGTTAAAAAATTGCTAGGCAGAATGAGTCTCTAAAGAATTTGAGATTTAACCCTCTGATTCCTAAGGTCATTGAAATAAATTGCCCTGAAAATACGAGAACGTCCGAGCTCCTCTATCAAACATAAAGGAAAACTCCCTCAAAAACCACAATGACAGCTGGCATTGTCCGAATTGTAAGAAAACTCCTCTCTTCCCCAAACACATCTGGGCGAGCCACTCTAACGAAGAAAGCAAGCGCCGAGGGTGTGAAATCAATCACATTTAACGAAAGGGGGTGGAAACAGAGCGACATTCGGACGTTTCGGATGGCTATCGTCTTTTGCAAGAAAGGACGTATGGGACTATCCCGTATCGATAGAGTTAATGAATATTATTTTGTATTTTGGACATAAAAAATTCAAATTAAAATCACACAATTTACGTATTATTTAATTAATTATGAAGCGCATGTTAAAGCTAATTGCAACACATAAATAAATAGCATAAGCTCTAGAGAAGATTATCTTGCAGTAGGAGAAATATGGGATTAAGTTTGTATCTACAAAGTGAATCGATGAAAACAAATGGAAAAACAAATTTTTAAAACTGAGTCTCATTCAATGCAGAAAGAAACTGCTTTCAGTTAATTAAAAGTTTTACACTTTAATTTCAAATAATCGAAAACTCTATGGACAAAAGAAACTCTATGGACAAAAGAAAGAGAAGAAGCAACAAAACTTAATTGCATAATTATAACAAAACTAGGTAATATTGCAAATTATATTTCAAAATTAACTTTTTAAAATTTTGAAAATTAGGGCTTAAAGATCATAGTAATAAAATTGACAACATTACAAAAGATAGTAACAATAAAGCGATTAATTCCTTTTGTTTTCCTCGATCATAAAGAATTACACATTAAATGCTCACAACGTCCAAAGATTAAAAAATATTACTTAAAATATTTATTGATGAGAAAAAAAAACACGCATTATCTAGTTTCTTTTTAAAAACATCACTATAAATATGCTCAAAAGATCTGAAAAATATCTACTTCGGAAGGAGCAGTAAAATATGCTTTGCAATACTGAGATGAATAATCCTTTTTATCGTAAATCCATCAAAATGTTACTCAAAATCAATGATTTGGTGATTTCTAATTAAATAATTTTCAGGTCCAAAATGTTTGAATTTAATGTTCACGAAATAAATTTGTTAACTTAGAGTATAAACAAAGAACTTCGGAACTTCCAAAAGAGCAACTTTGATTTTAACTATACAAAATAAGTGAAATTTTTGCGTTTTGCCTGAGTAGTTCTTGAAACATGGACTCAGCAATATTTCGACAATTCTTTCTACATATTGGTTAAAAATGTTGTATTAAGCTATTCGCAATTAAGATTCAAAAGTTGATTCAAAAATATTTATTTGCTTGAAGAATTTAACAGAAGGAGAAAATACATAAATATATCAGAAATATAACCACATTTTGAATGACAGAAATCATTTGCAAAACTCGCATTTCATTATAATTGCCCATTGAAATAAAATGGTGAAATGACTTATCGTTTCGATTAAATTTCATATTGATGCACAACGTGGAGAAAGCAACAAAAATAAATTAAGTGCTCTAAAACGCATCTTTACACTATTTACAGATCTTGATACATGGTTCAGTAAAAAGAGATTCTGCCATTGTATCTATATGTCAAAATATACAGAGCATTTAAAAACAGTATTCATAAGCAACAATATTAATTACAAGTCTAGAATAATACGAAATGTAAAATACAGAACAAAATGAATACTGAAAACCTCTTCATACACAGGATTTCGTAAAACCGATTACGAAAATTAATTTTTTCTCAAGAGTACACGCTTATATACAACCCATTATTAAACAAAAATAAAAATAAGCATATTCAAACCGAATGTTGCTTCTAAAATTCATTTTGTACATTATACAAAAAAATTAAATGAATTTTCAAAATTCTGAAAAGTGTTTCTCAGTATTGTAATCCAAACAGTTGGTGAAAATGAACGACTTGATGTACTTCAGTTGCATGCGCATCCATGTGATGACCATGGTGATGTCCATGATGGTGACCATGGTGATGTCCATGGTGGTGACCGTGATGGTGTCCATGTTTGTGTCCATGATGATGACCGTGTTGATGGCCATGATGATGACCGTGATGATGCCCATGCTCATGACCATGTTTGTGTCCATGCTCATGACCATGATGGTGTCCGTGTTTGTGTCCATGCTCATGACCATGGTGATGGCCATGATGGTGTCCGTGTTTGTGTCCATGCTCATGACCATGATGATGGCCATGGTGATGGCCGTGATGATGCCCATGGTGATGACCGTGATGGTGACCATGGTGATGGCCATGATGGTGACCGTGATGATGACCATGATGGTGAGCATGATGATGTCCATGCTGGTGTCCGTGGTGATGTCCGTGATGGTGCCCGTGATGATGTCCGTGATGGTGTCCATGGTGGTGCCCGTGGTGATGTCCGTGATGATGCGCATGGTGATGACCATGTTGGTGTCCATGATGATGTCCATGTTGGTGTCCATGATGATGATGGTGAGCATGATGATGTCCGTGATGATGCCCATGGTGATGACCATGTTGATGGCCATGTTGATGTCCATGATGATGAGCATGGTGATGTCCGTGGTGGTGACCGTGTTTATGTTCATGTCCGTGTTGATGTTGATGGCCATGTTTGTGACCATGATGATGGTTGTGACCGTGCTGATGATGGTGACCATGATCGTGCTTATGGCCGTGGTGGTGGTGATGACCGTGCTCATGGCCATGATGGTGATGGTGATGATGGTCGTTTTTCATGTGGATTACTATTTTCTTTTGCCTGAGAAAAAATTCAGTGGTTATATTTCCTTAGAATCAATCTTATGATACAAATTTTATTTTAAAGTAGCCGCCTTTGGCGACCAACTGGTGAGCCTGTAATATTGGTTGTGTTTAATTTCAATGAAATCTATTATAAATATTTTGATAGTCCTGGTCTCCTCGACAAAACATTTTTATCATTAAACTGTGATAGACATTTAAGCCGAGGTTTTCCAGTATCCTTAAAACTTTTTTATAGGTTCTACGAACTTCCCTGATGGAGTCAAGTTACATGTCGTTACAATCCAGTGGCAGCTATTGGATTACAAAAGTGAGAGGAAAAAATTTTCAGACACCTGAAAGTTCCGAGGAGTATAAAGGGGTAGACAACAAAATTTAAAAATTTAGTTAAAAAATTAGCCATCTTTCCCGGACACTATTGGTTTTTTTTAATTTCTAGTTTTAGGCAGCTGAAAGGAAATAAAAATTTAATTTTTCGCCCCCCCCCCCAAGGTTAGTCACCACCCTGTTACAGTCAGAGGGAAACCGTATTTTTCGTACCTATTCATTTCATTTAAACATACAATTGCATTTTGTCTTATGCGGTATAACCTTACTTTCTTATTTCTTTAATAAATTAAGCGGTTGATTCTAGCAATGATACATCACATTTTACTTGTATTATATGAGCACGCATTTCCACATGTTAGGAGGATTGAAACCTGCTGATAAAAGAAATTTACGTAGAAGCAATATAATCTTTCACCACATATTATTTATTACTTAATATCGTATAGAACTTTGTTAATAGATACCACGGAAAATTAAATGAAATTAAGTAAGGAAGTAAAAATTCATTTTGCCATTGCCAAAGGATATGTAAAAATAAACAGAATCTTCATTCCTTAGCTTTCAATAAAGGAAAAAATACAAGAATTAATTTTCGTTACGACAACGAAATGTATCATTTCAAATTAGACACAAAAATACAGTAGCGGCGATTGGGTGGGAAACGAAGGGGCGCAAGAAATTTATAGACGTCTAGAAGCACTCTCGAGTATAGGGGGTAGACAATAAAATATTAAAATTTATTTTCAAAATTGCTAGCTTTCCCGGATATTATTGTTTTTTTATAATTCTTAATTTTAGCCAGATAAATTGAAATAAAAATCAAGTTTTTCTCGCAAAAAGTAGGGGTGATATCCACCCCTTGCCCCCCCCGTGCCCCGACTGGCATCCACTAAAAAACATTTTTAAAACTTTCAAAATTCAGGAACATATTACACGACATTTACTACGTCGGTAACATTAAAAAGACAAATCTTTACATTTTAAAATCATGTAAAATTAATTTTTCTGGAATAACGTATTTGGAAATTATCGCGGGAAGCGCTCAAACCTCGCTTAATTTTTAAATAATTAAAATTATAATTAAAATTTTAAAAACAAAATCTTTCCGAGGTGCACATTCCCGTCCTCTACAGTACATCTGTGCCACATTTGGTGGCTGTAGGTCAAATGGCTGGCGATATAGAGAGCCAGCAGACATATATTGGAGAAAGTCGGGTGAGAAGACGAAGCGGGTAAGATGACGAATTGGATTTTTCTCGAAAATTACCCTAAATGAATGAATCTGCAACATCAGAGACCTATAGCGACCAGCTACCCGTATCACACCAAAATATTCCATCCCGTTATTAGTGTGAATCTCAGTACGCGGTAATATTTTTTGAGTTGTTCCTACACAACTTCTGATTGTTGCTTGGTAAAGGTTAGCTTTCAAGGAGTAAATACTTTTGATTTATATATGTGATATTAGTAAAGAGCTGATCAAAACGTGTTCAATGATGTATTATTTTAATTTTTCTGGTGAGCTGATATCCTCCAATGTTTTGTTCGAAATCAAAAGTCGAAGTCGGGTAAGATGACGAATTGGGTGGAGGGTAAGATGACGAACCCCTCCACGCTAATTCATGAACTCGTCGTGCTATCTGACTGCCAGTTGCCCTTCATGCGTTCGAGTGGAAAATGAGCATCTCAATAAAAAAAAGGTGAAAGAGGAAAAAGAAGATAAACGAAAACTATGACAGTTCAAGAGGGCTGAAGTTAATAAGACTAAACGCAACAAACCGGCTAAAAATTCTACAAAAATGAAGAAAACAGCTAAGCGACACTTTGTCTTCTAATGATCTGAATCTGAAGACTCAATTGAGTCATTTGAATTTTCTTGCGTTAACGCTGAATCTGGACCCACAGGACCTCGAATATGAGGAATGAATCATTTGCAGTGAGCAAGCAAAAAACGGTATTGAGATTCCAATGTTTTATTTGCAAGCTCTGTCCCCCTTCCACCTGTACTGGCTGAGACAAAATCCAAGCCCATGGCGATGCGATTTTTGTAATTGACTTCATTTCTTTAGGTTTGAATCTAAAATATCGATTTATAATATTTCATGTGTTTTAGGCTGTTACTTTAGTCCGCTAATGTTTGTTTTCTGTTATGTGCAATTTGTTATTATGAAGATGTGAACAGTTCTAAACAGTTTTAATTGGTTTTTTGAAAGCATATGATGTTTAATTAAATTGTTACCTCAGTTCGTCATCTTACCCGACACCGTTTGTCATCTTATCCTCACAGCTGTGTAAGATGACGAAAATGACTTTTTTCTTTCTAAAATGAAATTTTGGTGTCTTAAATTTGAAAATAAAAATAAAAAAATATTTTACGTTAAAGAAAAGAGTTGCAAGAAGATTTTGCCGAAACAATTATTCTCCTGCAACGAATATTGAGGTCAGGAAAATACCCAAAACCTTAAGGTCACCATCTTACTCGACTTTCCCCTACATACAAAGACAGACACACTTTCCCTTTTATTAATAGTGCAAATTGTAACACAGTAGTTTGAAATTTTATGATCAGATTTCCGTTGATAATTTAATAACTGAAAAGGAAGAGAGATAGCATTCTTACCCTCCTCCAACATGCACGGGATAGTAAACAGGATAATAACTATGGCAACAATGAGCAGCTACTTCTGAGACGGTGAACACTAACAGCAGAAGAATCTTCATATCTATCCATCCTGGCAAACCCGTCATGTTGATCTTACCTGTACAATAAATAAAAATTGTAAGAAAAATTTCAGAAATATTTTGTACGATTTCAGAGCTTTCGTATTATATGTGTTTAAGTCACTCATGTGATTAACTATACACATTTTAGAATAGGAATCAAACAGATTTTTAACGGAGACTACAGCTATATAATGTTCAAAAATATTTCATGCATTAACTGTACTGATCAGGCTGATTTATATTTTGGACTTTTAGGGGGAAAACATATAAATTAATCTTTCGATAAGTATGAAATTACAGGCTTTATCACTGGTTGTCTGTATTTTCATTAATTTCCTTTTTCAATAATTTTTTAATTAAATCTCTACACTGTATAGAAATCGATATTTTTTTATCTTAAAAATATTGGCGAATTTCTGTTGCTTAAAATAACTCTGGTTACATTTTGAAATATTAGCAAATTCAATAGTGCAACAAATTTTATACCTGTATAGATTTTCACTTTTAAGAAATTCAAGCAAATAATACTATGTTGGCATCCTACCATATTTTTTACTATCATTTTCCTAACTCATTTTATACTCTCCTTGTTCCAAACATCTTTAAATTTTAAATGTTCAGAATCTATCGAAATTTATTACATCCCAAAATACAAGCTGGGAGAATGGGTGAAAATCTTCAAGGTTTCACGACTATTCATAAATTGTAATTAAAAAATAAATTAGTAGAAGCTAAAGCGCGATTATTTATCGTGCATTATAATGTTGCAAAACATAAATTTCAGAGATTTGTTGATATTTATAAACTTGATTTCATCTTACCATGTAAAGAATACGATTTCGTATAATTTCATTGCATATGTTGAGCTAAAACCAAAACATATTAATTAGTAACCTGAAATCCTTGACTTTCACCTTATTTGCGTTAAATAACAATTCTTCAAAGAAATGCTATTATGGATTAATCTTATGTCCAATTTTTAAGCCGTAATTTTAACATTAAGCTAGCATTCCGATGAACAGTTAGATTTACTTCATATTCTGTAAATTTATCACTATTGTTTTTTCACTGATGACTAATGTTTTTAAGAAATATACTAAGCAAAGAAGACAATGAATGAAGAATAATGACAAGCATGCCTTAAGGTGGCATAAGAAATGTCCTAAGCAAACTGTTGTACTGAATTGCTCAAGATGTAGATTACAGGCTCTATTCGGCTCCATTAGTCTTCACCAAAAATAAATGATTTAGGGAATAATATTTAAGCTTCACTTTATTTAGTGTGGAATTTATTCATTATTCCATTAGGATTCAATTTAACTTTGAATTTCATTATCCATTTTTTTTTGTATTAATAAAAGGCTTGAATAAGTTTAAAATAAACACATCCTCTGTTAGTTAATTTAAGTACTATGCTATGAAAAGAAAATCAACTATGGGAGTGAAAACTAAATCTTATTTAAGAAAGAAATCGTGACAGACATTTTTATATATACATCGTCGCTTAACATGCAACACCACCTATCTCAATTTTTTGAAATTTCAAAGAGGAAGGAAATACTCAATTTTTCGCAATCAATAACGAATATTTCTGAAATTTTTTTCACTTCTAGTTGCAACTTTCGGTCTTGTGTTCATATCAGATGTGAAAAAAATGCAAATATATCCGTTATTGTTTGCGAAAAATTGAGTATTTCCTTCCTCTTTGAAATTTCAAAAAATTGAGATAGTTGGTGATTCTTGGCAAGCGACGATATATGAAGTAGTTATTATAGTTTATCTCTGGTAAAATTCGCCTTTTTAAAATTTTAAAAAACTTTTAAAAAGTAGTTATTAAAATAATTAGACTCGTAGATTTGCAGACTAGACAGCATCTGCCTTCATTTTACTTATTCATATTACGAAAATCAATTTTTTTTCCCTCCTCAGAAACTTTGGTTAGAAAGCTATTATATTTATTTAAGCATTTTTCTAAGTCAAATACCAAATTTCATAATTTGAAATAACTGAGAATTTTATTCTGTATTAGAAAATGTAACGAGTTCTTCACAATAATGTATGAAGGACTGCAACTCTGCTCAACTCACCAGTGTAAGATATCCTTTGAAGAAACGATGACAAGTATTCCTTAACTGATCACAAAACACACACCACAAGAAATGATGTATCTTCCATGATCATCAGTTCTTAAATACCCGAAAGCAGCGAAGCAATTAAATCTCTCTCCTAAACTGTCCAAAATCATTTTACCTTATGAGAATGGGCTTCTTCCGCTCCGAAATTAAAATTTTTTTTAATGACTAATGATTCGTGTCTACAACAGTTTGCATAAAAGAATTTTTTAGGTGGAAAGAAACTGCTTCCTTCCTTCCTTTCCGTAGCTGTCAATGGACAGCCCCGACAACGCCCCTTTCTTGTGTGGGAAAGGAAAAAAACCACACTGGAAGATCCTAAACAAGTGGTTTCGTGTTTCATGAGTTCGTACCACTTGTGGATTGTTTCCCTTATCCGGATTATGATGATATTCTTTGTTAGGATGCGCATCGGAATTTGTTTGCTTCGCAAATGAAGCAATGCGTGCAAAACTAATTCGGATTAATTGTTGTTAATGCTATTTTATGAGTTATAAAAATCAAATCATATGTGAAAAATTAGTCATATAATGGTAAACACAGCCATATATATGAGCTGCAAACATCCCTGTACTTTAAATTATATCTAGATAGACATATTGACTTGGCTGTGTTTTTTTAACCTATTAAAAATAGCGATTCTCAACTAGTGGCGTAGCAATGGGGTGGGGAATAACGGGGTATAGATGCGAAAAATCATATTATGTCTCTGGCGACACTTATTCTAGCTACGCCTCTGTTCTCAACCAGATGGAAGAAGGTGTTTCTTAGTAAAAAGTGGGGAGGAATGTACACATGAAAAAAAAGCAAGAAAGTCGACAAAAATATTAATACCTGGAGCCAAAATAAGAAAAAATGCATTTAGATAAAGACAAAATAAAAATAAACTGCCACCTTCAGAAACTAATAAAAAAGCAAATAACTTGCACAAGAAAAACCTTAAAATTATTTTTTCTTAATTCCAAAATTTATTGATGGAAGCAGGGCAAAATTTAACAAATCGTTTTTGTAGGATTGCGCATTAAAACTTACTAGAGGTCGTCCAGCGGTCGAAATTCGACCGTAATTCATTAAATTTTTAAGTTTGAACGTTATTGAGGTTATTTTTTGTGGAAACAGAAAAACCGGGCGGTAAAAAAATAAATGTTGTCCGACTGTTGACCACAGACTTTTATGTGTTTGATATTCAGTATGAACGTAAACACAATGAATCTTTTATCTTATTTTATTTAATGTATGTGTAACACATATTATACATAAATTTTATCTTTCTGCTCTCCTTCTCCATATGAACTTTAACTATGTCAAATCTCACACTCCTCCGTGCTCGCAATGTGCTTAAAAAGGAGTACAAAGTTTTTCTTCACGTATTGATATATAGATATAAAAACTTTGGTGCTGGATAGAAGAAAATTGGGAATCGCTACAGTTATTACAGAATGAAAAAAACGAAGTTTATTTTCTAATAAAATTGGAAAACAATATTTTAGTAATATCTTTAAAACTTTCAGTTGTGCTTACTTTTACTTAAGGCTCTTGCGGCTTGTTATATATATAAAATATTAAGCTTGTTAGATATTATATTATATTATATTATATTATATTATATTATATTATATTATTAAAAAGCTCCCATATTATGAAGTAACATATTACATATTTGAATAATTCAGTTTATTATGGAATTTTAAAACTCTAAGAATATTCTATTTCCAAAAAAATATTTTTGAGATAGACTGTTGCTCATTCAAGCAGTGCTTTATATTTTTCTTGGTCGTCAATCTATATAAATTAAAGTGAAATTCACAAATAGTTTGTGCGCAATAGAAATCCAAACTACTGAATAGATTTTCCTCAAATTTTGCTTATAAGAACTATGAAGCCTAAAGAAAGTTTTAGTGAAGGTTTTGTGGCAATAAATTTACTAGTTATTTTTTAATTAAAACTATATTTCTATGTCTAAAAAAAGATTATTTTATCTTTAATGTTACCATTTCTATTAAATGAAAGCAAGAAAGATATTTTAATTTCTTATATTTATAAGCTTTCGTTTTGCCACTCGTAATATTTAATCAAATTTTATATCATTCTTTAAAATTTATTAAGAACTTATGGAAAAAGAATAGTTTCCGACAATTTTTAAAAGTCGTTTGGTGCAGTCAATTTTTCTAAAAGCCACGAGATTTAAAAATTATTTGATGCACCTGATATCTCATTTTATCTAAAAATAAAGTTATAGACGTTAAGAAGATTTCGTTTATTATATTTAGAACAAACTTTTTTTGATCTTTAAAAAAATTTATATCTTAAAAATTAAAAATTAAAATTATAATATTTTTAAAAAATAGACATGAAAATATATTCATCCCCAGCAATATCGGGTATATCAGCTAGTGATTAAATTAAGAAATCATAACATTTTACAGCGATTTAAACAAATTAGAACAGCAGTGGTTTCGTTTTCCATTACTACAATATTTACAATATTTCTTTACTGATGCATTTCGGTAGTATCCAATTGTTTTATAATTTTTATTAGATCATTTTCAGTGCACGCGGTATAAATTTTGCTTTTTTTAAGATAAATCTCGTACTTAATTGCGAAGTCTGTTAAATATAAAAGAATTTGCTTCTTACTTCAAAAGAAATCACTACTCAAGGGTTTTGGGAATATTTTAAACAATTATTTCTATAATTTTATTCAAATCAGGTAGAAATTTAGTTTTCTACTGAAACTAACTAATGACATATTTCATGCAATAAAATGTCCTGCCCCATTTTAAAAAAATCGAGCTTCCAGATAATCTCTTTTTTACAAAAATATGTTCCAAAGCTTCAGATCACACTTTAAAACGTTGTTGATTCACTTCTTATTTGAGCCCTGGGTTCTTACACGCACGAATCTGTTCCAGATCTATTATTAGTTAGAATCCATACATGCCTGAGCCACCAAGTGAAGCTAAGAATATAATGTACAAAGAAATAGCTTGGAAAGAACAAATAGTTTCCTGTCAGTCAGCTAGCATGCAGTGCAGCGTGATTTGAAGTAATCAATCATCTTTACTTATTTCTTGCTTTGTGGAAAGTAAACTACTTTCTATAAACTTTAAAAGTACTTTCCTGTTCTTTCAGTTTCACATTTTATTTTCGTTTTATGTTAAGTTTTCAGAGATGTTTGTCTTTAAGTTTGTTTATCTTACCTTTGTTTCTTAAGTAAGTTTAAGTTGATATTTAAGTTCATATCTGAGCCCTATTAGCATAAGATGCCCTACAATATTGGTACAATATCTTTACGATTGATTCAGAATATATTGTGGAGATATCGTAAAATATCTTGTGCTAATAGGTAGTTGAGGTTAAGTTTTCCATCAGCCCTATTTTAATAAAGTACTAATTTGAAAAAAGATATCTAATTGCAGCGGTTAGTAGATGTTCCGAATAAACAAACTGCTCGTCCAAAGTGAAAAATAAAATCTTAAAAAAATACTATGCATCTACTGTAAGTATCTCAATATGTTTGCTTTTTTAAAAAAATAAAGTGCGATATTACCTTTTTTAAAAGAAAAAAAATGTATCCACTATCATCAAGAGAAACAATGTTTAAGCTCCGAAAGAACAAATTTTCTTTAATTTTTAATTCAGAAAATCGAAGAAAAAATTATTTGTGATTTTCGAGTGCGATTGACACTTTTTGTATTATTGAATTTTTCATTCACTCGTTCAGCCTGCCAAAGTTTTGACAATAACTGCGTTTTGTAATAACTGTTTTGGTTTGCAACATGATTTTAGGGGGGTGGGGAGCGGAGCGAGCTAGGGGTGTAACCCCCTGGTTTCAATCTAAAGCTCTATTGAAAAGTCCGTCTTCGTGCACATATAATAACATATGGTAAAAAGAAATAACTAATCACAAAAATGCAAAAGTAATTCAGTTTCAAAGAGTTTTTTCTTCGAGGAAGTTCAATTAACCCTCTCTAAGCCCGTGACAAGCACACTCGCCACCAAATTCATGGATTTTTAAATGCAATTTTTAAGGTTGGCGTAAGTTCTCGCCAAATTTTTTCGATGAAACAATGTTCCAATTTCTTATCTCAAGCCATAGCGAAGTGTCTTGACTTGGTAATTAATTATTAATTAACTTAAAAAATAATGCCATCGAATAAGCGAAAAGGATTTCTTTTCTTAAATTAATCTCATTCCCACAAGTATTTCATTATACCACTACTAGAAAAAAATGACCCTTTAAAGGGTTTTACAGCAATTGGAAGGATCTCTTTTTTTTCGGATTTTCATGCATTTGAATTGACTTTATGAACAAAATTCGGGTGATATTAATGGAATGAAACTGAAAATCACTAATAATGTCGATTTCAATAATGCTGAATTTTGATTCAGCAAAAGAGCACTTTTATGAACTGTTCCATTCGTGAGTTCCCTTGAGGAGAAAATTGCATCATAAATAGCTAGGGTTAGTTTCATACATCTAAAATTACCAATCTATGGTAAAAAAAAATTAGCAAGAAATGTCAACATTTTATTAGACTTGTAGCTTGCTGCTGCGCATGTCAGAAACAATGTCATTAAGGACACAAAGTGTTAGAATTGTTTCAATATGGAAATGCCAAGTTTAATTACATAGAAGAAAAACAATATTCCGAATACCTACTCTACTGTGTCTCGAAACTTCCAGATAAGTAGGAAGCGCATAATTGCCATGGAGATAAAATAAAAGATAATGTCCTGCGATCTATTCTCGTTTCTAAATTTTAAAAAAGCAAAGAATTCGTTGGATTTTTCTCGAAAGAGTTCGGGTTTTTTTTTCTTTATACGAGTTTTTCTTTCTTTATACAAGGTTTCTTTCTTTATACAAGTTCTCTATACAAAAATGAAGATGTCCGAAATCGGTCACATTTTTGTAAACTGTACACCGGGCTTATTTGAAATCCAACATATCTTTGCTTAATAAGCAACACCACAAATTTCAATTTTTGAAGCTTCAAAGAGAAAGAAAATACTCAACTTTTCGCAACCAATAACGAATATTTCTGAATTTATATAATATAATATTTCTGAAGGAATATACAGTCTCATGTTCCTACCAGATGTGAAAAAAAATCAGAAATATTCGTTATTGGTTGCGAAAAGTTGAGTATTTTCTTCCTCTTTGAAGCTTCAAAAAATTGAAATTGGTGATGTTGCTAGTTAAGTGACAATATACGTCTTTGGTATCGTTTCTTTTCAAAATGTATCCTATTTTAATGTAATATTGTCCAAATTTTAAAATTTTATTGCATTTCAAAATTAAAAGCTGACAAGGTGTGAAATCAGAAAGTTCATCTGCGGTTTGACCATGGCAGACGGACAGGGGAATGAAGCTTCCCCCTTGTGCTACATGACTGTGCAAAACTGAAAAAATCGTAATTTAAATTTTGCTCAATTTGGCAAGGGTGGGTTACTTAGATAAAATTTTCTATAACGTTACTTTACACTATTCATAATGCAGTTTTCCTTTCTAATAAATAAACATCTGATGTGTTATTTTTCTGCACAATATCACAAGCCTAAAAAATTGACACAAAGTACGAATTAGCGCCTATTAAACGCATTTTATAAGCTAATTTAAAGTGATTTTATTATTAAAACTTATTTTTATGATTTGCTGTTATGATGCACATATTATCACATGAAATTTCATACTTAAATTGTTATTATTCTTATTTTTGTGATTTGCTGTTATGACACATCTATTGTTATATGAAATTTAATACTTAAGTTGTTATTATTCCACTTTAAATTAAGAAGGTGTCTAGAAGGTTAAACTGCTAAACTCGAAGAGCGTACCTGAAAATTATTCAAGTTAAATTTCAAACTGTCTTTTAATTGTTACTTAAACTGATTTTTTATTATTTTTATTACTCTTTCTCCCTAAGAGCTATAAGTGAACGTGCCCACGCCCACATTTGTGGACCAGAAAAACTCTATCAGACTCTAAAGATCTCTATTTGGCTTCGTTGTTATACCGTGCTACTCCAGTTCTAGGATCTATTTACTCTCCCGCTGAACTCTTAATGAATCGCAAACTTTCTACTGTTTTACCAAACTTGTCGATTCTGGAATTCCACTATCAGAAAAACAGAGAGATAGACGTGCTATGCTTAAATCCCATCGAAGGACTTTGCCCGAATTACAACAGGAATGGTCTGTGTTACTGCAAAATAGAGTTCGTCAGTGGCAGCCTACACGAAATTCCCAGGTCAAATCGTATCCGAACATATAATGTAGAAACAAAAACTAAAAATTGAATATATTAGAGACCAAATAAATGTTCCGACTTGGGGCCTTTTAAGAATTTTACAGGTTCCAAGGACTATACCAGATATACTCTTCCAAAGTCTACACCAGTAGTAAACCCTCAGAAGCAAGTTACAGAATCTGCAACGGATTCCCAGGCTAGCTCAAAATCTAGTTCCCACGAGCCTAGTTACAAAAGTCTAGACAAGGGTCCGTATCGAACCAGATACGGCATTTTTGTAAAACCATCTAGTCATTATGTCGCGAAGTTTTAATGTTAAGTTTATTAAGTTATAAGTCACACTAATATTAATGTTCTATGAAAACTGATTAAATTTTCTTTGCTTTTTTAGAGAAAGGATCGTGTCGTGAATTCATACGCCATCTCGTATACAAAGGCTGCCTGTACAGAGCAAGTCCGCTCTTCCCTGTAGTTGCGTTCAATAAACGTTGTTGTTCAAGCTACTGTGTGATCTCTATAGTAGGATCCATCCACATGACACAACACATTAGGATCCATAAACTTCACTTTAGCGGTTATTAAAGCTATAAATTAATAGAAAACATGCTTCAAAATTAAATCGCAATGCAATATATGTATTGTTGCTGAAAACTGAAAAAAAGCAAAAAAATAGTAAAGCAGACATTCTTTCTGGGAAATGAAAACTTCCCACTTAAAAGTTTTTATGCTGCCAAGTAATTTGCGAGGATCAAAAACTTTAAACAAGTTGTATTTCCTTGAAAGTGAACGCTAAAATGAAGCTTCATCGATGAAGATTTCAGATAAGAAGACTATATTCCAATCTTCTTACGAATTGTACCTTTATTCAGATGCTAAGTTAAGCTGATTAGTTTCCAAAATTCCCCATCTAAAAAAAGAGGAAGGAAAGAAAAAAGTGTCGTTTTAAGTTTTTTTTTACACGCGGAATTCTTATTAAGATAATTTAGTTTTTTCCTTGCTTTCAGGTTTATTATTTTAAATATTCTTATAGGATCACATACGCAATGCAGATTAAAAAGGATTGGAATGAGTTCAACTTTTAATTAGTTTCTTCTTAAGTTTTTAATAAAAATAATTTTTTACGATCTACGATATCAATATATTTGATTCTTTAAAAAGAAATGGTTTAGCAAATTAACAAATCAGAACCCAAATAGTACTTTTAATTAACATCAACACTATATTATCACCAAATTATTTTTATTAAACTATATAAACCATTTATATTAAGCGATATGGGATTTACAAGGTTGTCAAGACAAAGAAACCAATATTGTATTGGAATAAATTGGCATTATTCCATAGATTATTGTAAACGTTGTACACTAATCTATGAAATGAAACTTTCAAAGTACATGAAAAGACAGATTCCCTCGTGGATAATACTTACTAATTGTTAAATAAGCTAAGTAATTTTTGAACATTATTATTAAAATATTTGAAAATTTTTCTAAAGGTCTGAAATTATAATGAGCTGAGATAAATCTGCTCGTAATTCGAAATTATCAAGCTATTATTAATTGTATTATTTCCCTTGAATAAATCAATTCTCGGTCTTTTGCATCTTTTAATACAGTTTTTTCGAAGAAAATGTGCATTTTTATCAGGACTATAGGAAGTTAAATTTTTGAACTCTTACTACAATGATATATTCGCAATATCCCTTAATATTTTCTAGAATGTAAAGATTTTTTCACAATATGGGGACTTGTGTGAATGAGACACCCTTTTTCATAATTAAAATTTTTAGCAATTTTATAGAAAGATCTGAAAATATCCGTTCCTAGGATTTAAATATAATTTTAAGTTGATTATTAAATTGAATAATTTGAATTAAATCACTCTAATCTCTTAGCATACGTTTTGTTAGTTGAGGCTTTATTAATTGTAAGCATTATATGGCATTTACAGCATTTATGATTGGTGGTTATAAGTATCACTTTCCCAGCGAAAATTTCTTCTTCCCAAATATGAACACTGCGATTCAATGACATCTAAGCATTGACCTTTTAGAACTGAAATTATGTTACTTAAAAAATTATTTGCAATTGATGCTATAAGCAAATTGTGCACAAAAGCCCCATTTCTCCAAAAGACGGGGTGAAAACTGCTACAATTGTGGTTAAAAAAGAAACCAAAACACAATCACTGACTCTTTTTCAAGCTTCGATGAAATTTTTGAATTTTCTACACAGTAAATACGCATAATTTCTATACTTCACAATAAATTTGTTTTTTTTAACAAGAGGAAATCTTTTGATCAGGAAAATGAATAAGCAATAAATTGTATGAACTATTTAATCTATTTGAAAGGAATGTTTTTCCAATTTGAATAGACTTTTAAAAAGTATCAGAGGTATGTGTAACAATTTCGCAATTATTATTCCTTATTGAACCCTACGCATCCTCAAATCCATTCTGAGGTAGATTAACCTTTTTCTATATTTTTATTCTATTCTGTGAGGGTTGCTTGATAGGTTGCACTCGATGACGTGTTTTAGCAGGATAGCAAGTTAGATGCTGTGGTAAACCACCGTGATTTTTTTATTACAGTCATAAGGACGATAAAAATTATTTATCTAGAAATTTCTGCAAATAACTTCCGAATGCAACAGTGATAAGCAGTATTTGAAAAATAAAAGCCACTTTTGTCACATCCCTCTAAATAAGATTATTAATTGTAAACTATGCCTTCTAAGGTATCAAAATTTTTTAAAAAGGTATAAACTCTGAATGTGAGGAAATACATACTGGGAAATAAAACTAATACCAAAAGTAATTTTTGTTTGTAAGAACTGCAGTTTGTTTGTTTAGTTTTCATAAAATCACTTGACTGTATCTTTACTATTATATATTATACAATTTAAATAACAGTGCCATGGCCATAATTTTCTTCCCACTTGAATTCTTTCTAATTCTCTAAGCTAAACTTTCCACTTGAATTCTTGCTAACGGAAGATCAATTGTTTCATAAAAACTTTGAAACAGTTCATCTTTTTATCGACATTTTTCGATTTATTGTACCAAATACGAGTCGAGTTCACCAATTTTCTTCAAATTATAATAAATGTGCAGTTTTTTCTCTGAGTGTTTGATTCTGATTCTGTGGAGTCCTTTATTTTAAAAAATATCGCGGGCAACCAATTTCATCGCACAGCCCTGAAAGTTTAAGATGTTGTATTTCCATCCTCTAGGAAGAAAATTGTTACATAATTGCAATAAAGGTTGAATATTCTGAATACCCAAGTATATTTATAAATAAAATTCATAATATAAATTGCAGTTCGACTGTTAATATTCGAAGATTCAAGATTTAAAAATATCAATTTGTTGTAAAAACGTCATCATTTTGTTTCTCTGAGAGAGAAATACAAATTCTGTTCACTGCAATGCCGATGTCTTTCTAAATCTTAATAGAATTCAACTGGAATTTTTATGTAAATTGCCCTATAGATCAAGCTTTGAACTTATTATAGAAAAATTACGCTGCGTCTAATAAAAATACGCAATAAAAATTATTTACGACAAATACTCATATTTCCTCTAATATTTAAAGTGTCTAATTTTAATGCAATGCTTGTCTAACATATTGTCAAGTTTCAATAATAAAGTTTTTTTTTCATAACTTTTGTACAATTCTGTAGAAAACTCTGCAAGTTAGAAGCAAACAAACACGCTGGAAATTTTGGAATTTTTTAAGAAAACCTTCATATCTTCCAGCGTATACGTGCTATTTTTACGAAAATGCAGGTGAGAAATGCGCATATTAAGCCTAGCCATTGATTAAAGTTGCAAATTATCGTTTTTCTGTGAAACGGAGTGGATCGAAATCCCTTTTCGTCTGCATCAATTTCTTGTCGGTCCTCTAATTTCCCTCGTGACGGTATCTTTATTGTAAAAAGTAATTTTATTCTATTCATCACATGATCGAAGTTCAAGTACAGTTCCTCCTGCCTTTCTGGAGAAATTCGAAAAAATGCGTAAATCCGAAAGTGTCCGGATACTTTTGATCATATATTGTATGCCAGTATGTATCTATATTATTATGAATAAATGTTTAACATATACAGAATTATGTATGAAATATTAAAACTCATTTGTGTATTGATCTTTTGCAATAGATACTGCATAAGTCATATTTTACAAAGGTTTTCTTCGATATAACTAAAATTATTTCCAAGTGATGCGATCGCGATCATCTTCTGCGAAAATATGTGAATATTTGAGAGTTTATGTTATATAAATATTTTTTTAATTTTAAATAAGTTTTAAGTATTTTTAAATGTCTTTTCCGCCTCTTAACCCTCCAAGAGCCCAATTATTGTGATATTTTAGTTTTCAGGGTATAAAACGTAATTTTTAAAGTGAATGAACCGATGTTTTTTGCATTTAATTATTTCTCTGAATCTCTTAATCTTTATCCATCGTTGTTTAAGAAAATATACATATAAATACGACCTATCTGCTTTTGAACTAAACCTGAAAAACGGAAAAAGACGTTTCCACCGCTAGGAAGGAGAATAATATTGCATTTCCAATAAAGGAGAACAGGAGCGCATTATGGCTTGTCAATCTATAATAACAATTTTATAAGGTATAATGTAATAATTAATAATTCTTGCATAATATAATAAGTAATAATTAATAAATATATAATTACTCCCTATTTAACTCCTTATATACTTACATTAATATGTTTAGTTAACATTAATTATCTCTACTAATAATAAAAGAGAATGTGTGTGTTTTGGCGCTCTGCAGGGCAGACCGCTGGACTTAAGAGCTACGAAATTTGGCACGAACTTTCTCTGGAGGGTGGGAATGTACACCTTGGAGCCCTTTTTTTGGAAATTTTAATTAATTAAAAAATAAGTGAAATTTTGGCGTTTTTCAATAATAACTTTCGAAAATATTACAGCACAAAAATAACTTTTACACCATCTTAAAGCTCAAAAAATTATCTGTTCAGTGATATCAATAAAGTTGTAGTACTATTTTTTTCTCTAATTTTAATAACCTTTTAAAAACATATTTTGGCATACTTTACAATGATACTTTTTATTGTTGCAACACATTTCAAACGGTTTTCATTGTTTAAGCAAATATTTAATTTCGTATTTCTCTTCCATTGTTTAAAGCTTAGAAAATATCCTTTGGATATTACTTTATTCCTTTATTTGATCAATTTTTCTGTGAAATCTGTAAATGCATTCCTCAAGATGGTAAGTATATAATGAAATATTCCATTAAACTGAAAGATTATCTTTCCTATGTTTTAATTCTTTTTATCAGCGTGTTTTAAGCCAATTAGCATGCTGCTGGACGTACAATGTGCAGCGCCAATTTAATGTTGAAATCAAATGCGTAGTTTACGTTAATGTAGACAAGGAACAGAACAAGTGCAAGCCTACGAAAAGAACGCGAGTTAAATGTCTATAGCAATTTGAATTTTAAAACTACTTTGTTAAGGTTACAATGAATATAAAATTATGCATAAGACATTCAGTTAAAATTTTATTTCCGGCGATCAAGCTGATCGCTGAAGGCCCCTAGTTTTTAATATAATAATAAAATAAGTAGTAATTAATTATAATTATAATTTTTAACGTATTATAATAATTTTATAATGATAACACCCTATGGTTTTGCAATATATATTCCAAAAAGTTGGAAAGAGTCTTGCGTAACATGCTTAAATATTATTTTTTGCATAATCTTCTAATAATATGAGTAAAACACTATAAGTCGCAATTATTTGAAAAGTGTGGTTTTTAATTAATATCGCTGAATCTGGTAGAAGATCGTTCTATTCAAGGTCATGAGGAGATGTCAATGTTTCCGTGACCCAACTCAACATGAATATTCTATTCATACTATAAGAAATCCTCCCTTTACCCCTTTGACCACTAAAGGGACATATACGTCCCAATAGCATTTTAAAATTACTACGGGATAAAAACTTCTTTGAAACTCAATATGCTCCAGTTGTAGAAAAGGAACAATTGTGCACATTTCGTCTTAGATGGCACAGCGTATTTTCCCTCCAAACGCCATTATTTACTGAAGACTTTTCTTCTGTGCATGTATGTTCGATAGTTTTGATCTACGTATTAGTAAGTATTATACATTTTTTTGCAACAACATTGATGAAATATTGTAAATTTAAAAAAGAAGTTTTCGCAATAACTAATAATAATCATGTTTCGTACATAAAAAAGTAATATTTTTTTGGTTATGGGACTCTTATGTCCTAGCCTTTTTTAAAAAGTCCGCTTGGAACAAAAAAAACAAACAAAAATACTCCAAACTATTAATATGGCTTATTTAGAGCCTATTATCTTCATTCAAGGGTTAATTATCAAAGAGGGCATGTTTGGTTTTTATAGCATTCAACAAATGATTGAACCGAAATAAGATATTATTTCTTCATTAAATTTCAAGCTTTGAAAAATATTCTTTCGGACAACTGCGTCAGAGGTACAAGAAATGAAACGTTGGCTAATCAGAGAAGCTGACACGTGTGTCTCATATCTTGGTTCCTCGTCAACCATGTAGGCTATCCTTAATTGTAAGCTCCTATCAAACAAAAAAATAAGCTGCCTCTTTTTAAAGAAGAAATGTTCGATTTATAAGCTGAAATAAATGAACGCATTACTGTAAATTGTTGTTTTCTAAGATTCTTAGTATCTTTCTACCTCGGCGATCACGGAGGAGGAAGTATTACGTTTTTAAGAGGTGTCAGTTACGTGCTGATCATAGAAAACACCTCAAATGAAATGCCATTTAAAAGATTTACAGAGTGCTGTGATGTATTAAAAAAACAATTAGCACGGAGAATTGAAGCGGATTGTAAGCAAATTGGAGCAAACATGCGCTCAGAGTACCAAGGCAGAGAGATAAGTTATATCCCTTTCTTTCACTGAATTTCTGAATAATGTGCTTTTTCTCACGTGTTACATGAATCATTGTGACGAATTTCAAATAATTTCTAATGTAAATCAATAAAGAATTTTAATCAGTGGTTTCTTTTTTCAAAATTTATTTCAGTCGGAAGAAACTGAAATTCTTAATCGCTTAATAAAATGCCATTTTGATTCACATGAACTTTGATTTAACCTCTACAGTGATGATTTTTTAAATGACAACACAATTCCATTTTTTATTTGATTATATCATTTTTATTTTTTATAGGCAACAATTCCACTGAATTGTTGGCAACAAAAATTGACTCTCTTCTTCTGAATTTTTATCCAACATGCTTTTTATTTTTTTCACTTAAAATAATTTTAATTAAATGTAAAACTAAACGTACACATATGTTTTTCAGAATCCTTGAAAAGGCTAAAATTAATTAATGTCCTAGAATAAATTGAATTTAAAACACGCGTTTGATGAACTTTCCATGAAAAAATTCGAAATAATCTGTTGCACAAAGGAAATTTTAGCAGCAGTTTGAATTGCTTAAGAACAATTAGCTGCCTAACAGTTCGATGTCATTTTAGCTCATTTAATTAAATAATCTAATTTATCAATGGGGAAAAAATTGATTATTTTCACAAAATGGGAATTCATTTATCTAGTATTTGTGGCCAAATTATTTTCTAAAATGTCTATAATATGGAAAATAATTAGAATATTTTTTTAAACTGTTTGATCATGTTCTGGCATAGAATGAATCTAAAACAGTCGAAAATTACTAAAGCTATGAAAAATCTCCTATATTTGCTTCTGTTCTGTCCGCAGTGGCTAGCGAAGGTAAATGGCGCACGGACCTAACATGTGTTTCCCACCACTTGTCATCAGTGGTTTAGCAAATTTAAATGGCGCCTGGGCCCTTTTTTTGCCCCTTCATCATATCTGGCTTTAAAAAGTAATATGAACGCAGTAATGTTTTGTCTTTACCCGGGTGTCTATACCCCTCTTTGTTCCTCCATGTCTATACTCCGGCCTGTCCACTGTAAACAACTAAATAACTCAATGGGTACTTCTGTTGTGTTGTATGCATCTTTCCAAACCCTAATAGCACAAAACGCTGTACAATATTGTTACGATATCCTCACGATATTGTACTGCATTCAGAATACCGGACAACGTCGTAGGGATATCGCACAATATCTTGTGCTAATAGGGAACCGTTCAGTGACCGGTCTGGTCACGGGTACGGGGGTAAGAGACGGCGTTCTGTTCTGTGTGCATCTTTCAAAACAGAAATTTTAAAAATGCATACTTTATATGAAAACGGTTCGTTTGTTACGTTATTTTGATAATACAGTCGAACCGCGATATAGCGAACCCGGGATATAACGAACCCTCGGTTACAGCGAACCTTTCACCAACTGAAACCCTATGTTAATAATGTAATTTCATACGTCTACAACGAACAGCAAACGCTAGAGACTCGGTTATAGCGAACTGAAAATTTCTAAAACTTCAAACTTTTCACTTGCCCAAAAGGACATTCTTTACGAATTGTCCTCAAGTCAACCCAACTTCTACAAGAGTTACCCCTTTTGCATGAAATACTCTGGTTTAGAGACCACATTCCTCGCCTATTGTACCTTTGTTAGAGTCGCTGCTAACCCCATAAATGGGACAAAGGAACAACAGGCAAGGCTCTTTACAGTTTCTCTCTCCCCTCCTCCCCCGGTGGACACCTGGCCTAGTGTCAACCAGGGAAGGAGGGAACTTTCTGATCAGACGACCCAGGAGGAATCACGTGTTTTCTCTGCCATTTTTGTTTAATTGCTTAGCTTATCATTCTATGAACTTTGCAGTGATCATGGTCAACGTTGGCAAGCGAAAAGTTTTTTCTATCGGAGCAGAAAAGCACGAAGTGAATGCTTTTTCGCAAAATGAAATCGAGCATTTCGAATGTTGTGACGACGATGTCATTACATCTGGAGAAGTGAGTGAGGAAGATATCGTGGCATTAGTAAATGAAAAAAACAACTCTATTGTAGATTCGTCTTCAGACATGGAGGAAGAACAAGAGGAACCATGGCTTTCAATTGCAGATGCAAAAACATTTTGACCAATTTTTTTCCCACAGAAAATATCGACGAACATGTTGTGGACCTGTTTTAAATAGTGAATAAAAAATTGACGAGTTGTATATAAAATCGAAAACTTTTCAACCAAAAATAACATCTTTTTTCCATGTAGTGGATTAGCAAATAAATAAAAAAAAGGTAAATGTTTAGTTTGTTTATTATTGAGTATATTACTTAATACTTGGTTTGCCCCTAATTACTAATGAAAATATTATGTTAGCAAAAAGTTTATTATAGAAGTAGTATCTTAGCATGTTAGGGCATTTTTTTGCAAATACGGATATAGCGAACCTCGGTTAAAACGAACTTCTGAGTCGGTCCGTTGAGGGTTCGTTATAACGGGGTTTGACTGTATAACATTAATAATATTACAAAAATAAAAATGTAAATTTAGAATGAAAAGAAATATTTTTCATTTTACCTCTGTTAATTAATCTAAAATTACTTAATTTAAGAATTTTCTTTTTAGAAAAATTAAATTAAAAAATGAAAAAAATTTCAGTATAAAATTAATTTCGTATGAATACATTGTATGGACACTCCTTGCGTGAAAACAACCTATCACTGATTAAAGAAACAAAACTATTGTAAAAACTCGAAAAGCATTAATTGTTCAATTTCATGCATTATATCCAGTAAAATTCTGTAGATGACCATTTAAATGTCTTCTTTTTAAACACTTTTATTTAGCTTGACTTGTTTCATGTTTGTAAAAATGGAAGTTTGTAATCGATTTTCCACTTACTTCCTATTGTGTTAGAGTATATATATTCCATATCTGCCACCTGGTTGTGAATTAGAGAAAAAATGATTTCAAGATTCCGTAATATTTATAACTAGCTGAAAACCCGGCATTGCTCGGGATCCATATTTTTTCATATACCGGCCTCCTGTTTTTTTTTTCCTAAAAATACTGTCAGCAACTTTCCCCAACAAACGTGAATCCTCTTTGAATCTTTTCTTGTTGAATTAAAGCTTCCAAATATAGCCTTTTTAACACCTTATAACGTATGGTTTGAATGAAAATGCGAGAAAATTCAAAAAAGACAATTTATTTTAAACAATAAATAGTCAACAAACTAATACAGTTTTACGATGTACAAATATATTCATACTGTATAACTTGGTTATTGCGAAGCTTCTAAATAAAATGTTTTATAAATCAGATAAAAGAAAGTCAAAATCGCTCGCGAACAATTCTCACTCGAATGAATTTTTCTCAAGAAGAATGCTTGAACAAAAAGAATACTTTTAACTTCAGTTAGGAGAATAAAAACTAAATATATAAATACTCTCTATTAATACTATAAATAAAGTCAAACTGAAACTCAAATATGAAATAGCATTTTTCTACTCTTTTTAAACAACGCTGCCATATCAACGTTAATATTCAAAAATTTGTGAAATTTGAACGAAACATCGCGTAGTAACTAAACTAACGCCATTGGATATTTGAGTGCATATTAAAAGATACGATATAAAAACGGAAGTTAAGTGCATGCTACGAAATAACAGCAGAAGTAAGAAATCAACCTTGACCAAAACAAAGCAATATTTTCTTAGCTTTAACAGTTGTAAAAACACGTGAATAAAGGATTTGATGAAACAATAAATTAATTTGAATTTTATTTTATAACAATAAAAGCATTGTTGCAATTTGAATTTAAAATGAATTTTGAAACGTTAATTACAGTTAGAGAAAAAATTGTTCAAAAATTAAATTGGTATCATTAAAATGCTTTCGTTGCTCTTTAAGGTGATATAAAAATAATTTTCGTACCAAAAGTATTTCAGTTACTGGTGAAAAACGTCTAAAATAGCTTGATTTTTGTTATTTAATTAAATAAATAAAAGTCCAATTCGAATTTTAAAATAATTTTTACGGCGTTAGCTCCCCCTTGTACTAATACATCATTGTGCCAAATTTGGTCGTCGTAAGTCCAACGGTGTGGACGTGCATAAAGAACCAAAAAACGAACAAACGCACACACACATACTTTCCTCTTTTATATAGATAGATAAAGGATTATAAATTAAAGACTGAAAGGTAGAAAATAATTTTTTAAAAAACTTTTTAGTACCTTAATAAAAGCATGTTTTTAAATCCTGTTTTGATTCAATTCATTTCTTTTTCAAATCAGAATTTTAACAAAAGAAATTTAAATGGCTTAAAAGCTTCTCTCAACAAGTAAAGACATAAAGAAAGCATATTAATGAATTTTAGACAAGACAAACAATAGTTTATTGTACATTTCTACATATATTCTGAATCTTTATATACAAACGTGATGAATTTTTTTATTTGATTTTTTTTTTTTTTTGCAAATATAAGCAAACGAAAGCATACAAAAATATTCAGATCTAAAATCCATACTAATGGGGAAATTAAACAGCCAGGAATTCACTTTTTAAAACACATATCACTAAAAGGCGGTGGGTAAAAAAATCAGAGGGAATTGCAGTTTTGCTTTTTAAAAATATCTACATTTCGGACATTCCTAACACGACAGTCATTATTTACGCTCTAGTGCTCTAAATATAAACGTCAGTGTACGGGTATGTTGTTAAACAAAAAATGTCAGCCACAATAATTAAAACAAATTGCCTCATAACCATATTGTTTCTATGGCAACAGGTGGGCTTATCGGTATTCCAGGAAGGGAAAATCCATGTTTGTCGTGTAGCAAGTGTTTGGTGCTGGAACTGTGAAGATAGGGCAGATTTCTTAGCTGCCATTCAGGGTGCCAGAAAATATGTCCATCCTTAAGTTGGTGACCTTGTCTTATTCTACTTTTTTGACCCTGAGGACGATGATGGTGGTGGTGATGGTTTTCAGGCTTATTCACGATAATAAGTCGATCATGATAAACACTGAAAAAAGATATGGAAATCAGAATTAATGCATTAAATTAGCAATTTTGGAGTATTCTTTAAACTTCTTAACACTAAATATATTGTGACCGGCCAAAATGGCCATTTTCTAATTGCAGTTCCAATGTATCAGCGAAATGCTGGTACGTTTCGTGCTAATTCTTTTCGATATTTTACAGTTGTAAATACTGATTTTTACGATATAGATTTATCATGACATTTTTTTTAAATCTAAACAATACCGAAACAGCTTTTCAAAAAATATCTAGAGGAATCTGTTCGTATAACTATGCACTATAAGACTAGCTGGAATAAATAAAATTAAAAGATTATGTTGTTTTAAATATTTATTCAAGTAAAAATAAGGAATAGTTTAAACCCTATAGCGGCTGAAGATATTAACAAGGATGTGTCCATATATCAAAATCCACATTACATCAAAAGTATTACTACTAAAGTTTAGTACTTATTCAAGCTTACTTGGTTTTATCAAATAACTTATAATAAACATTCAGTGATTATAATCGATTTGATAATAAGTACCTAATATCAAATGACTTATTTGCATATACTGTTACTGTACTGATTTGATTTATTCTGTTTTCCTTTGAGAAAGCGTCATTGCCCTATAGCCAGAAACACATAGATCAATATACACATAGATCAATCACACATTTTTTTGTTAATTAGACGAATACTAATTAACAAAATAAGACAATCAAAGTTAAACCGAAGAAATATTAAAAACGGGAGAGGTTAAGAATATTCAAAAGCGCGAGAAAAAATTTGTAAAATATTTAAATTCAATTTATACGATGGTAAGAAATCTCTGATGGATTTTCCCAATTTTCATAAGGTTTTCCCAAGTAATGCACCAAACATTATCTAGAAACGTCAAAACTGCAACTTTGTCTAGAAAATATACAAGCATGGAATTGTAGATTTTCGAGACAAAGTTTTGCAGTGCAGTGAGCAACCATTTCATTCAACCATAACTCACAAAAATTTGATTAAGAAACGACAATATTTTAAACATGTAATGCAAGTTAAACTCAAGCGAGTCTTAGTCTGCTTTTAAATTTGTTAAATAATGTGGCTTGCACAGGTATGAACAAAAAATAAATAAATAGAGAATTAGAATTCAAAATTACAAATATGAATGCATGCATACACAATATTAAAAACATATCATATAAACATTAGCGATGTAGTAAAATCAGTTTTTATATCTGTAAAATAATGTGGCTAAAATAATTGTGTGGTGTAAACAAAGATTCGGAACAAACAGAGAATCAGAGTACGATGTTAAATAATCACGACGAAAGGCATGGAATAATTTGAATAAAATAACACACTTTCTGCCAATAATTTCCGAAGACACTAAGCTTAAAAAGAAGTCTCACAGTTTTTAGAAGGTGATGAATAAAGGATTCTTCTGTTGTACAAACACATGTATTTCGCACATTTATTTTCGTTGGTCAAGGAACTCGCACAATTTGAAGCACTTTTTTTGATAAAATAACGTGGCTAAAATAATTGTGTGGTGTAAACAAAGATTCGGAACAAACAGAGAATCAGAGTACGATGTTAAATAATCACAACGAAAGGACGACGACTATCCTCTATCATAGGAAATTTTGGGCTTATTCGAGTATCAAATTATTACTGGAATGTCTACCTTATATCCAGTTATTTGGCATTCAGTATTTAAATTAGCTTTAAAATATAAAACTTTAGAACAACGCACTTTTTCAAACTCTTATCATATTTGACATACTTGTCGACCTTACAAAGAAATGTTAAAGGAAAGTATATAAAAATCATGAGATTATTCGAGTACTTTCCAAATCTTTCCCTAAATTATTTAAATTATTTTACATGCACTTGCTAAAAGAAGAAAAAAATTTACATCAGCGCCCATATAAAATGCTTGGTACAACTTCAGTCAAAAAATATCTCATAATCTATGAGTTGAAAAAAATTTATTTCAGTTATCTGTGTGCATTGTATGGATTACAAAGTTTAGTCAGAGTGATTTGACTTAAAATGAAATAGTTTGTTCTTACTTACTTCCAACATTATTACTTAAAGACGCCGATAAATCATCTTCGCAATTTTCCTCTTACCTACATGAAACCGTGCATGAATGCAGAGATAACAGATCTATGCAACGCTTCACTTCTTTTACCACAAAGAATTAACGTAAGCCTTTACTTGACATGTAAGAACAACATAATGGTTAGATAAATTTGTATCATTTAACATTTTATCAATTAATTACGTAACTTTTTATCTGAAATTAATGAAAAGAAAGAAAAATTATATTTTCGTTATTTTCCAACTAATAATGAAAAAAATTATTCTATTATGGATAGATGGTCAGTGTGTCATTTATTCATCATCAGTTACCCGAATTTGAAATTACTTTGTTCTTTTTTTAATTTAAGTCCTAATTTAGTTATTTTCTCTGATTAGTTTGTCTTTGTTATTTTCGCGATAAAATTTCTTTGTTTATTGAACCTCGTCTATTCTGAGTTTTTTTTGAAAGAAAACGAAAGCAAGAGCGAAAATCAGAAGCATATATGAAAAGTTTTATCCAAATGTTGAATGTCAAAATATGGATTAAATTCATCAAAAAAATGCCTCAGAAGTTTTAAGGTACTTATTATAAAGTGGGTACTTATTATAAAGTAATATGAATATCCAAACTATCTTTAAAAAATCTTTTGTGATCTTTTAAAAATCTTGTGTGATTTAGATTTTTTAAAAATTGCAGACAAACCACTTTTTTTAACTTCAGACTAAATCAGTATAGTAATCAGAAAGTTCATTTGGTCTTGTTGCTTAAAGTTTAAAGAAACATTTAGGATTTTATACATTCATTTAAAAATATTTAATAACACTGAATAAACCACATGAAATAAGACTGGTGATTTCCATTATGAACCTACATAAGAGCGAGATTTAAAAATGTTTTATAGATACAGGCAAATAATAATAATATATTGACAAGTTCTAATAAATAATGTCATCATACATTTACTACACACAAAATGTAGCTCAATGTAAATAAACTAATATGAGACGCGAATGACTGTGAACAGAAGCGGTGAATTAAGGAAGAGAGGTTTTACTGCTGAAAGAAATATAATATTAAGAGATTTTGTAAAACTAATATTAAAAAAATATGTAAAAATTGTACTTACGGAACATGAACTACATTAGAAGTATGCCTATGACCAACATGGTAAGGAACAGGAATTACAGGTGGATAGTCTGGTCCATAAAATGCAACAACTATTGCCACATGAAGTGATAAAATTATATTCAGTATTTCTGCATATTTTGTCATCATGTATGCTCTCTGTTTTCTTTGATGCTATGAAAATTCTTCTGTTGATGTGGTATGTGGGCTGAACTTCGAAAATAGCAGGAAAAAATTTCAACAAGTGAAAAAGTATAATTATGACTGACACTCGCCACAAATGAGGATTTTACAATTAATCGTTAATTGTATATTTAGATTCGACTTATCAATTAAAATATTCTTCTACAACTTTCCCGGGAAAAAGGGTTTTCTCCTACTCTGGACTGCAAAATAATCGTCAGCCTTTTCCCTTTGCTGAATATTTATCAGCCACCTTTATTTAAAGAACATATTTTTTTCTTAATTTCATAACTTTCCAAGATAAAATTTGGTCACTACTATTTTCAACTGATTTAAAAATAACTTCTCAACATTCGTTGGCCAAACTATTCACTTCAATAATAAAATCTACTTCACCGGTAATTTTTTTCCTTTAGATTCATAACTAAAACTCACAAATTCTGTACTACTCAAGAAAGCACTATACCCCAATCTTCGCACAACGCACTATAGCAGAACACGGACACTTCCCTTCTTTAAGACTGCTTAAATATTCCCAGCTTCCTATGAGAAGGAAGCGTACTCTTCAGGAGTACCTTATATACTGTCAATAAGATGACCATTTGGTTCATTGATTTTTACAAGTTCAAGGAAATTGGAATGATATTTTTAGTAAAATCTATAAATGTCTGTTAGGTATTAATGAAATATTTTAGAGAAAACAGCATGTTACTTTTATTTTAGTAGCTACGGTAAATTTTTTATAAAATTTCTCGAAGATATCCTTGAAAGGGACATTGCTCGCTCACTTGCAGCTTCAGATGCATCAATGGCGGTCACGCTGTCTTTGCTCAGTACAAATGAAAGCTGTGAAAAAGAATACCTTGTTAACATGGATGTTTTTAACTCTTCCTTATTATTAGTCTTCTCAGCAGGCTGCGAAAAGGTAAAATTGATATCTATTTCTTTTTTCCTTTCACAAAAAAAATGCAGTCATTTTTTAACATAAGTTCATGAACTCTTTGAGTGCGCAGCTACCGTATCGTGATTCGAAGTTTTTTAAAGTATAACCTTATTTACATAGACAATTACTGGTCGATTTTTCAGGCATTTTCCAAGAAGTAATTATAATATGTAAGTGCCAAAAAATGATTAATTATAACAGTTATCCGCAGTTTCTCTTCATTCTCAGATAAAAGTTGAAACTCAGTTAATTTAATGAGATTTTGAATTAGGCAGGTATGCAATAAAATTATGTATAACAAAATTTTTTATTTAATTTCGAATAAATAATTGAAGATAGATTATGAGTAGTTTGAGCATTTCCTATAATGCTGGATTTTATGAAATAACAACTTTTAAATTCTTCATTTTACAAAAGAATAAACAAAGAGTTTTAAAAATCTAATAAAATTAAATCATTTATGTCTTTTTTCAAGCAAGCACTTTCATTGCTTATGCATTCTTATTACGGAGCAGAATAGTTCAGTTTCCACGTTATTTCACTTTTCTAGAAGAATATTCTTAAAATATATTATTCTTTTCTGGAAGGTAATTTGTTAATCTTTAAGGAACGACGAAGGAAGTTTTTGAGTGAATTACGGGCCTCGAAAATTATTCTCTTGCAATCACTGAGGGCACAAAGTGCGGACTTATTTCACAAACAAAAATAATTCAGAAATAAAAGCAATTTTTACAATCTTTTAGTTTTGACTTTGAATTCGAAATATAGAAGATTAGATTCAAAATAAATTCGATTTATAGAGGATATTTCAATATTACGTTGTTAGGAAATTGAAGTGACCTGATAAAAAAATCGAGCTAATGAAGAATTCGATATAAAAATGTTTGAATTGGCCAAGTTCTACGGCATTTTCTTCTTTTCGTAGCATTATGCAGCACTTGTGCAGCAACTCAGATGTTCACAAGTGCTGATTAAGCGATTAAGCATCACGATTTACCAATGAAACACTGGTAACTTTTTAACTAAAACACTGGTAAATCGGATTTCTCTGGAACTCCATAACTAGAGTTCTTAAACCATTTTTTTAGGAAAATTGAATTTGAAAGTTGGTGTTTTTTAGGCTGTAGAATATCTCACTTTCATTTTAAACAGATAATCTTCATCATTTAATGTGAATCTGTAAGCATAATTAATATAATTAATAGTAAGAAAATGTAAATATTTTAATTTTTATTTGCTTAATCATTACTGCAAATCATGAAGAAATAATTATTCAATTATGAAAACTACTCTGACATATCTGTGAACATTCCTTTTTTTAATAAGTTAACTGTTCCGTGATTTAACCAGTTCTCGCCAAAAATATATTGTCCATATTTAAAGTATAGCTTGTTAGTTAAGTAGACTGCTGCACAGTGGCGAAATATACGAAAAGGCTGGCCAAAACGGGTTTTTTAAAACCTTAAAACTTAATCATATTGATATTCTATTATATTGCGCTACTTTTTGTGCATTTTTCGACATGTTAATGACATGCAAGCCGCCATGGCACTCCGTAAACTTTTGAATTCTTTTCAAAGCGATAAGCGTTTCTCCATCGTATTCAAGTTTTCTTTATTATATTTTTGTTCGATTTCATCTAGTGTCTTGTTTTCAATATGGAACCTCGTCAATAATGTACGTGCGAACTTTTTATCTCCTATTAATAGGAAACAAACAGTTTTTTTAAATAAAATCTCGTCTTTTAAATGTAAAAGAATTGTTTATGTGTTCTAATAGAATCATTGAAGGAAAAAGTAGGGGATTCCAAGGAATTCTGGCATTATAAATAATTTTACATAAACTTTATAATAGTAGCTCTCTACTTAAAACAAATTTTAATGCTATTTTTTGCTACTTTTAATTTTTAGGTTTTGTTGTTTCATTGCATTAATAGCTGAAAAAAAATTCTATGAATATTCTTTTAGAGAACACTTCGGTTGCGTCACGATCAATTATTCGAACGGATACTTTTTATATAAATAATTCTTCTACGGAAAAAAAGTGTCCAGAACAAACATCTTCTGTTTAAATTTTGCGCGGTTTTATACGCTGATAGCGAGCTATTCGACTCCCAAAATGGAAAACTATCGAAGTTAATTTCTGATTACCAATCAAATTGGAAAAACTGTTAGTTATTAAAATATTTTGAACATGCGTCCTTAAAACATGTCATTAAAAGCTTTTGAAGACAGCAGTAAAGGAATTATAAGAAGGAAAACAAGAGAATACAGATGCAGAAAGGGTCTAATGCATGCTGCTCAAATGAAATGGAGAACAAAAGGACGCACTGAAATGTCAAAAATCTTGCCATTTGAGCTCCAAAAATAGATACAATATCGGAAAGCACCGTCTCACCACTACTGATTCATTGAAAATTTTTTAAGAAATCAATACAATATGCGAAAAAGGGCTCTCGAAGAAGGTTTTACTTTGTACTCTAATTTTGAAGTCGTAATAAAAGCTAAACAGATGAGTTGAACAGAAAATTTTTCTTTAACTGAAGCTTCAGAACAGCAGGAAACGACACAAATTCAAAAACAAGAAGCTGTTTATGTGACAAACTAGATAACAGATTTGAATCTGATAGACATGAAAACTGCTGAAAGATTTTTTTTTAATTAGTCATAAATTCGTACTAACAATGGTAGATGCAAAACATTAAACGCTATTACGAACACTCAATGAACCAAAGATGTAATTTGTGGCGGACCACAAGCAAACAGTTCAATAGTTTAAAGCAGTCATATTGAAAACCATCTACTATAAGGACTGTCCACGCAACATTGCCGGATTAGTTTCTTCCAGCGCTTATTATATTTTCAATATAGGCTTAAGTTATACAAATAGCAAACGCGAGGGGCCCTAGAATAAAAAAACTGACGAAATTTAAAAAAAAAAAGAATCCAAGATAAATTAAAATTACAAACAAGTCTTTTAGTTAACAAGCCGAACCATGAATATGGCAATAGTAATGAAGGCAATACTGCAGCGCGCGGAAGTCAACTGCTGCGATTTTATCCATTTTTCTACCGATTATAGTGTAAGAGCTGTTTAATATCTCCTGAATCTCTTCATTAATTGAGCATTTCTGAATATTTACGTCTACCCAATATATTCTAAAGTTTTTAATACAAATAAATATATAATTTTAATACTTAATAATTTTTGCCAACTTTTTCGTATATTTCGTCGCTGTGCGGCATCTGTATCTGGAAACATTATAAATTCAAATCAAACGATTGATTAAAAAAAAAAAACACTCTGAAACGGAAACCATGAAATCAGTTCTATTTGTATAGAACTATGCATATAGTTAACGGATAAGTTTTATAACTTAATAAAAAATAACTAATGTTACTTTCATCTTGTATTCACTCATTCTGCAGGGTGATTCAAAAATCAAAATACAGACGGTTGAGGAGAGGAAGAAAATATGACCTGAAACGGATGAACTAAAGGGGTCTATTCGCTGGCGCTGTAATTAGATTTCAGAACTAGTCATTTAATTTAAAATTCCGACTATACAGGGAACATGCAAATATTTATGAATACTGAGAGCTGGAGCATGTCGACATTTGTAGACGCAATAATCTCCACTGCTGCTGCAAATGTCCGCGAAATGCCGGGTATTTTCGAAAGGATTGACTAATCCATGCTCCGCAGCTGTGAAGCGTGCATAACTGTCAATGGCTAGAACTTTAAGCAGTTGTGGTGAGACTGGACGTGTTCACGTACTGTCCAAGTGTAAAGTATCGCCAAGTAAAGTGTTTTTGACCCTTATCATCTTGTCATTTCTGAATCTCCGTTTATCCTTTAGCTCATCCTGGAGGCTTTCCGGCCATGCATTCGTATGTGATTCTGGCCCTTTTGAGCTTTCTGTCTCCCCTCATAGTTTGTAATCTGAATTTTGAATCACCCTGCGTATTCTGCGATTGTTTTCCAGTTCCAGTTTTAAAACATTCTTTTTAATAGATCGTATTAAATTAGTCAGAATTTACAAGAGGAAAAACAAAAAAATGTCATCCAACAGGAAAATAAAGAAATATTTATAGATTGGGTCTGATTAGATTTTAACAAAATTTCGTATCAGAACTTTTAACGAAAATCTAACTTAATTGGAATGGTTTGTTTTCGAGAACTCAATAGTTTCTTATTTTTCTTACGATACAAAAGATTAGTTAACGTATTTCTTAAATTCATTTCTACATTCTTTGTTGCTTTTGTTGAAAAAACTACATTATCAGACCTTTCCATCAGCTTCAAAATATTCTCGGAAATGGAAGAGCATTTGCTTCGTTTTGATTTTGATTAACGCATTCGAAAATTAGTACAGCTTAACATATTTAGAGAAAAGCTAACAAAACAATAGAAACTAATCTTTTTTTTCTAATGTCAGTAATAGTTTTATTTTGAATGGATATCTTCCTTCGTAAATTTTGATTTGAAAGTATTGCATCATTATAGATTCAAATCAAAATTCTACTTGTTCGTACGCTGAAAACTGTTCTTAAACTAGTATCTTCATTTATTTTCCTGCAGCTTTCTGGTCTTAAATCGTCTTCTGGAACGATTTTACTTTTTACCATAAACAGTTTGGATAAAAGAATTTAGAAGTGCAAGGCCTTAAACTGATAAAGCAGTTTAATTCTTCGATGCCTGTTATTTTGTTTCTTCATGAAGTGATAAATTTATCAATCCTTGTTTCATATCCACTTCATTATTATACCATACAGCCGCATCTCCTGGCATATTTCAGTTATTTACTTTACAATTTCAGTTTATAGATAAGCTTTGAAACATTTAATTTTGTTTCAAGTTTAAAGGAACATAAGACTGTTAAATAACAAAAAATTTCGATATTTTAAAATTTATATTGTTCACCAGTTATTTCTGAACAATTTAAAACAATCCGCGTTAAAAAATTCCAATAATTATAAAAGTTATGAAGGAAAATGTATCAGCTGTTCAACGTAAACATTGAAAAGCTCCATATCTTTAAAGCTCTGTATCTCAAAATGTGTTTTTTTTTATATTGCTCGCACAATATCTCAAGAACTATTGAATATTTTTTTACATAAAATGTTTACTGAATATGTATTACTCTATGTTCTACAAATTTAACCACAATTTGTTTTCATTTCCTCTCCAAAGAAGTTTTGTGGGGGGCGGGATAGAAACGTAGAAATTTTATGTATTTTTAACACTTTATTTTCAATTGGAATTTAAAATAGAAATTAAAATTATATGTAAATAAATTGTGGTTCAATGTCTTAAACAGACTGCTTGGATTTCTGAAATACCAAAAATATTGCGTTTAGACCAATATTGTATTGTGTAATAATGAGCAACAAGGTGACCATCTCGTTTTTTCTCCAAAAATTATACTCATATTTATTATTACCTCAAATAAATACATAGATATATTAAGGTTTGAAAATCTGTGTACTATAACAGAAAGAATAGATATTTTCTAGAAAAAAAGTGAATTTGTGAAGAGTATTGTTTCAGAGATATAATGTATCGAATTTGACAGTTTTCTCCTTATTTTTCGAGGTTTAAGAGTCGTGTATTCCCTTCATACAAAAATACATTGAATATGCCATAAAATACTTTATATAAAGTCTTTGTTCGAAGGAAACATTTGAAAGTTTCTTTTATGCTGATTTAAATGATTCACTCATTTCTTGGATGAGCTGCACTTCCAACTTCTGTTTAGTTTTGTTATTTTATTGGCTCGACTGTATAAAATACATCTATTTTGCTATAAACAGTATTTAAATTTATCTCTAGCATTAAATAGTCGAAGTATTTATTAGCTATTTGAAGCGGACTGTCACTTCTTACAGTCCATTTGTTAATAATCAAGCAAAAAATAAAAACGAATAGTTCCACGCTTCGAACAAGCAAACTTGTAAGCCACTCCCACGAGAAAGTTTAAAATTTTCAATCTCTTAACACGTTTAGATGAATTCCAAAAGATGGAAGCTCCAAAGAGCAACAGTTTAGTTTTATACATTTCATTTTAGTTATGTAATGCTTATCAGCACCCAAAATAATTTCCTTCTACAGATACTGCCTTTTGACGTTGTTTAAAGAATCTTTGTCTTCAAGAAAATTTTCTTTACTAAACGGTGTTCCTCGTGATTATGACAAAGATGAATATTGAGCCGCAATAACTCTGGTATATGTATAATCCTCCTGAAACTAATAAATGATTCTGTTCTAGTACCTCTAAAGAAGTTTCCGTATGTTCTGTGAATACTTTTATTCTTAAAAATTATCGAACAAAGGAATAATTAATCAAAATATTGAGAGATAAAAACTGCGAAAGCTATGCAATAACTGTAAATGTTCAATTACTTTTTGCCACTGTTAGATTTTGCCAGAATCGTAATCAGATGTCCCTATTTTGATATTCGATAGTATGAATGGTAAATTCACTCGATAAATTACCGAAAAAAAGTATGATTAAAATTAAGCTGTTTTACTAATCAAGCCTTCATTTAGAAGAATGGATCAGTAATTACAGTAATCGATTGCAAGAATTAAATTGTGTATTCGTTCCGCTCTTTGAAGTCCAATGGGATTTCTGGGTACAAAAATTTCTTATCATACGAAACCATCTATAAATAAAAGAAATGAGTTAAGAATACTTCTTAACTGTTAAAAGCTAAAAATATGGAATTCGTTATTGTTTGCTTGTATAAATAAAATAAATGTTAAGAAGTAAATATAAATATAGGAATCTGTTTATTCTTAACCAAAGTTATTAAACTTCATAGGAACTTAAATGCCTGTCTCCCGTAGAGTAGGAAAACATCCACTGTATGCTTCACTACTCATGCGCAGCACAATCATTGCAGCAACTTAAAACTATCGAAGTGCGAATTAGGTAAGAAGATGTAAACGACACACATTATGTAGGAAAGTTCCTCATTTCATTCCAACTACCCCCGGGGGCACAGATTGTCGAGGAAGTTGTAAAAGACTGCCAAAGGAACAAAATTCCTATCTCATTTTCATTACCCTTTTTGTTGTTCGCTAAAGAATAGAAAGTGAATTAAGTCATAAGTGCTGGATAATTGAAAATTCCAGCCGAAACGTTACAAAATCTAATTTTATACGGTTGGGTAGTTTCAATCGCATGAAATTAGAGCGCAGTTGAAGTCACTTTTTGCATAACGTAATTTCTCTGAGGAAGAACTGCCTCTTCTTAAATCTTAGTTAAACATCTGGAAATTTCGGTCTTTTGGAATGCTGTCAAAGTAAATTAACGTCGAACCCAGAAATTGGGCACAATCAAGTCTTATAAACAATATTTTTTGGCTTCTCTTAATAATTTTCGGCTATTTACCTTTTTCTCGCTAGTAACGTTTTAGTTTATTAAACATATGTTAATATTTCCCTATTCAAAATTCGATGGCAATGTAAATGTTATTTTTAATATATTTGCACCAGAAATTCACAATATTTTTAAAATCCTAACTCAGATAATATATTGAAAGCGGTTAAAAATTCGGGGTAGCAATTCATTCGCTATTACTCACTTTTATCATTTTATGAACGTATCCTCATACATCCTCACTATTAGCGAGTATCACTTTAAGTAGTTTCATCATTGACGCAATGGAGTTAATTGTAAGCATATTTAATATTTATGCCTGACAAAAGCATGACTTCAACTTATTTATTGTCATAACAGTGTATGATACCAAATAAGTGGCAACAGTCAAATGTTGAGCTACTTTGAATTTGATTTAAAAATGAGAGATGAGATGAGTACAAGTACGGTTGAACGAAATTACGATGTACGCAGATACGAAGTGTAATAGTTGCGTTTTAATGTTCTAATAAATGTTTGTTTAGTCTTAGAAGAAGTATTATGAATGTCAATGGAGAAGCCAACATAATGAAAAGGATGTCATAGTCGCACGACAAATACAACTGCTCAATTCATCTATCATGTAGTTCACAATGTTTTACCCAGTACTCGGGGATGTTGTGGAGCCGGAACGCTGCTCTGGTATTCCTTTTTTTTTCAAGAGAAATAAATACGAAAAAATTAAGAAAACATTCTTACAACAACGCGATTTTCGTCATCCATGTTAGAGCGTTGCGGCACTGCTTATTTTGCGGCTACACCACTGCCTGTACTGCACTTCGCTGGAGGGTACGAGTACGAGGATGAGAAGCTACCGTACAAGTAAGAAAATTCTCGGCTTTCTTTGACGGCTCGATAGTGATTCTGTGGCTGGTTAACAATCCTATCGCCGATGACGGAATCCTTGTAAGGACTTAACGCATTGACGCTCATAATGATATCTGTTTCGCGTGGCTTATCGTTATTCGTGGTAACCCGGTCATAACCGCATTCATGACTATCCTGTGCTGTGACACCATATCTATTTTCTTCCCACAAGATGGCCAACTGATTCAAAAATTCAATTGTCCCAATACATTTGACGTGTATCACGTGACCATTAATTAACCACGATGAATTCCTTTAACCTATAATGCATCTACAAGCAATGAAAAATTGCATGTAATTGTTTGTTATTTATCTTCTCTTTCTCTAAATTTTCAGCATTTATTCTTAATTATTATCAACCACAGATAGAAATTTTGCTATAATTACATTAAACAGTTTATTATTTAAATAAATGTTAGCAAACACTTTCAGCCCTTCTCTTCTTTAAAAATAGGTTTCATTACAACCCTTTTGCGTATAACTTCTGCAAGAATATGATTTTATGCAGTTCAATATTTTTTCACTTCTAAAATATTTTTTAAACTTTTGAAAAGAGTAGCAGAATTATCCATTATCGAATTTTGGTAAAGGAACAATCACGAAGAAACCGGAAGGTATATAAGCTTTTCAGTCTTTTTGCTTCTTAACCGAGAAATGGAAATAGAAGGATAGATTTTTCGTTTATTTAGGGATTTTCAAACTAAATTTTGTTTTTACTTTTGAAACTTTAATGTCAAGTTAGAGCTAATTGTAATTTAGTGAACAGTAACAGCAAATTATCTATTTATGTCATAAATTGTAAACAACATGAAAGAAAACTGGAGAAGTTTTTTCTTGAGTTCACTTATTTGTACATTCATGCTATAGATGTAAAAAAAATCGACGGGAGGCTGTCTCTGCGAAACGCCGCTGGGATTGAGGGGCGAAGACTTACTTACTTTACTCAACTGTGACTAAGGTAGCTTTATGTGACTATTTACTCTATAGTCTATAGTGACGATTAGTCTAGTGTGACTATGTGACTCTACTATGTAAAATTCTTCGTGATTTTCACCAAGTTTGCAACTCAACTGTAACTAAACCTTAATTACAAATTCTAAAATTATTTTCGCAATATTCAATGTCTACCTTTCTCTCTGAAATGAAACTAAAACCAACTCGCTATGTTATTTGGTTCCGGGGCTACAAGCGTTTAACTTTAGCACCAAATTCGACGTAATTCAACAATTCTTGAGTAATATTTCGCGCAATCGATGTATGAATTGCCTTTGTCTGCGTGCGAGCGCATCGGTCGCTGTGACGTCATCAAAAGTTTTCTTGTATTTCACCAACTTTGCAGCTCAACTGTGACTAAACAGAAATTCCAAATTCTAAAATTCTTTTTGGAATATTTCAATACCTACCTGTCTCTGTTAAATGAAACTAAAACGAACTCTCTACGTAATTTGGTTGCGGAGCTATAAGCGTTTAAAAATACCACGGAAAGGGTCAAATTTTTCCCTTTCCCGACACACCATTAAATCACTATGGAGAGACGTAGGTCTACGTCAAAATATCTGAAACTGAAACAGATTTAAAACTGCGTGATGCGCAGTTCTTACTTGCAAAAACATAGTAATATAATTTTTTTGCAAAATGA
The DNA here is from genome assembly GCA_013235015.1 of Araneus ventricosus. Lineage (NCBI taxonomy): Eukaryota > Metazoa > Arthropoda > Arachnida > Araneae > Araneidae > Araneus > Araneus ventricosus. The sequence goes on from BGPR01000327.1 coordinate 198,812, forward strand.
GGTACTTAATGTTTTTTACAACCTCCGATCGAACCGCTAAACAGGCAGATAAGTGGTAAGAGGTGGGGATGCGTAGGGGGCGACTGCGCATGTCTCTAACCACGACCTCAACTACTGCTGATGCCAGCTGGCCAGTTTGAGCTTATCTGTCAGCTCGTAAACATGGCTGGTAGAACTGATGCTCTCGCCAAGTGCGAGTTGCATGGTGTTAATCGCTTTTTTTCAAACAGAAGGTTGGTTTGTGGAAAACGGTCAATGCAGCTGTTTCTTGTCAGACTTTACGAAAACTGCGAAGAGCCATTGTGACTTCTGGAGTTGTACCCATTCATAACAACACCCGCCCTCACAATGCTGTTGTGACCCAGCAGCTTCTGGAACAGTTTAAATGGGACATGTCTGATCACCCGGCGTGTAGCCCCCGATTTAGCGATGATTGATTTTCATCTCTTCTCTGAAATAAAGAACTAACTAGGAAACCAAAGCTTCCAGAAAAATTAGCCTTAACGTTTCTTTCAATCTCCTCATCTCACATCACTGGCGGCAACGTTCTTCGAAGAGGGGATTTGAAACCTGGTCCACCGATAAGAAAATGCTCGAATCTTGACGGCGATTATGTCAAAAAATAACCATGTTTGAACATAACTTTTGGTAATAAATTCATTTTGTTCTCTACTCTTCTCTTAATTTTATGGTCCATCGGAGGAAGAAGAAAAAACGACCCTTCTATTAATGAAAATTGTATCTCAATCTTATTTCAAAAAAATACACATCTTTGAGTTTTTGTTTTTATTAAATTTACATTAACTGGTTATTTTCTCTTAGCTCATTCAAATGCAGTACTTTCTGAAGTATTTACACAATAATGTTTTACTCAATAATACTAAATCCTAAGTGATTTTTTTTATTGAATATCATCTGTGAAGTCAGAACAAATACATCAAAATACATGAAAACATGGAATGGCAAAATGAATAATAAGACTCATTTGTAAACTGGAATAAACTTATGTACAACAATACCTCTTTTATAAAAAGAGACAGCATAATAAAGCTTCAAAAATGAATAAAATATATTACAAATCCAGAATATGTGCACAGAGGAATACTTAACTCAATCCTTTGGAAAACGGCACTGACAGTGAATGCTTTTTGGTACACGATGGTCATTCCTTATAAAGGTACCCTTCTGGCCTATTTGAACTTTATAGATCTGCGGATTGTTTATATGTCTGCCTTCTGTTAATGAATTACCATAGAAGTATCTCGGTTTCCTTCTTGGAGGTGGCCTTAACTGGGGATTGTGAAGTTTTTTAATGCCAACTGGCAATATTAAAGGGCCTTCATGATCTTCGTCATTGCTGTGCTTTGATGCACTCATCGATTCATATACCACTTTTGCTACAACAGGCCCATCTTCACCCAAATATTTCAAAGGTAAATAGTCCAACGGAATGCTTCGAACGGGTTTCCAGGAAGATTGTTCCACAGGAATCGAATATTTAATGCTTGGTGACAAACCACGGGCTCGAGGTTCCTGAACAGAAGTTTCGTCTCTATACTCATTATGTTGGTATTTATAAGCCTGCTGAAATTTCTGATCATACTGATATTCGTTCCCATGCTGATCAAGATTGGGTTGCAGGTGATGATCACTGGCACCTAACACGAGTACTTGAGTTCTGATCACACTGTTGAAATAAAAAAAAAGGCCATAATGAGCACACGTAGCATCTTACTAATTTGATGCATTTCTGAACAGTAATAATTTTATACATGGAACTGTAATGCTTACACTCCTAATTAACATATCAAAATTTTATTACTTTTCTATGAAAAATAGTACGGTTACGATTTTCAAGAATAGGTTTCTGTTTATTCAAAGGTGTACCTCCCGTTTTGTCTTCTTTAACTCTCGTACAAAAAAATATTTAAATTGAATGCTTCAAAATTTTGTTTCAAAATGGTCTAAACAGTATTTGATTTGTTGCTAACAACTATTACCTTTATTTGAATATCTACCACATACAAAGCACACCAAAAAGAAGCTATCTCTTTTATTGCTAAATTGGTTTCAATAGTAGAAAGGGGAAATAAGTCTTCTCTTAAGCATTTTATCCATTAACACGAAACCAACTATCATTCGACATATATTTGATTCTTCCATTCGAAAGCATATAAAGACCTGCCATGGCAATTTAATATTAAATCTTTAGAATAGATCACACGAAACTCTGGATGGCCAAATCGCATTATGGCTAGAAGAAATTTCAGGATTAATGAAAGATAATTATTATTCACAATATGAAAAATTACCTCTTAGCATTACTAATATAATAGCCCAGATTCTCCGGTAACGCTCTGACGTCACCAACAATAAAACTCGCGCCATAGCACTGCGAGACGTTAAACAGCATTATTTCATTGCTAGAGAATCTAAATTTCAGTAATTTTAAATTTGAAAGAGTAATTGTCATTCTAATTTCAAATTTAATAGCTCTAAAATAGTGGAATAAAATTTTTTATCCATTGATATAAAATTTATCTCTCTATGATAAAGAGTTCCCGAGAAATTTTAAATTATATTAATCCTATATTTCAAATTAATTTCCGTTTTTCAATAGAAAGTAGTAAATTACGTCAGTGGTATATCATGCGCGTGATATAGTATGGACGCCAAATTGTATCTGAATACAATCGTGGCGATGTTGTTTTCTTGCCAAGAATTAAATTAGCCACCAGTGACGTGAATCCACCATTCGTTCTCAACCGCCGCCAGTTCCCGTTAATTCCAGCTTACACGGTGACTATCAACAAATCGCAGGGGCAAACTTTCGATCATGTTGGAATTTACCTCGATGAGCCTGTCTTTTCACATGGACAGCTCTATGTTGCACTTTCAAGGTCTAGGATTCCCAATCACGTTAAAATTTACACAAAGACATCTGAAGTACAAGGAAAATTATTAAACAACGAAAAATACTTCACACGGAATGTTGTTTACCAAGAGGTTTTTTGAATAAAGAAATATTTAAATAATATGTAAATAAAAAAAGTATTTCCTGTCATAAAACATATGTTTATTTTATTTGTTTTCAATCAATGTTAAACATTTCTCTCGCATATATATCTAATTAAACACGTCAAATTTGAAGGGAAATCTCTCGAATGAAGAGGCAATTTGCACCCGTCAAACCATGACGGGTGATTTTCTAGTAGTTAATAAAATGACATATTTACAAATAAATTCTTGAAAAACCTCAAACCAACTAAAAAAGAATTATAAAAATTATTGAAAATCTTTTTGTAACATAAAACTTACGGGTGAGTGAACACGTGAGTTGTGTGCCTGTTATGATCCCTTCCTGTTCTGATGGGTATAATAAATGGATAAAGTGTATTCCCAGTTCCTTTGACAGCAATGAAAGAAGATAAGAGTATCAAGCAAAACATCCTCAACAGGCTTTATTTGGTGTTTCTTTTGCGCTGTTATAACTCTAGAAATAAAATTGCAGCAATTAAGTATTTAAAATATGAATGTTATGGCATACTTTCATAGTTTTCATAAAATAATATAGAAGAAAATAGCTTGAATTATCTCAACTCATCATAAATTACCGAATGCTTAACTTTAAACCAGTCCAAAATTGATTATACATCAATTCATTATGAAGAGAAAGTTCGGAAAGAACATAAAAAAATTCATGTAAGCCAGCATTAAATAAATCTTAATTGTGTGTATGTATACTAGCGAGAAGGAGGTATTGCATCCCAATTATTGAACAAATGCGCAATGCAAAAAGCATGCAATTTATTCCAGTTTATTTGTCTTTCAAACATGGAAACATTGAAATTCTATTATAACTGTACGTTCCACTTATATATAAAATATACAAAATATAATCATATATTCATAAACTATATTAAATATTTATTATAACTGTTTTTTGAAAAATGAACTAAAATGAAACACAAGCTGCAGTCGAAGAAGATACACAGGCAGCCGGACATTGACATTATTAATAAGGTGACCAACTTTTTTACAATGAAAAGGAGGACAAAAATAAATAGAAGAAAAAAAGTCATAAATAAAAGAAGCATTTTATTCATTGCAATAATAAAACAGAATACACTATAATATGATAAATCTATAATGTATATATAAGGCAATGTTCGTATGTGTGTTCTCTATCCAGACTCAAAAACTAACGGACCGATTTACGCGCGGGTTTTTGCAAAATGATCCTCGTTGTCCGGGGAATTTTTAAAGCTATTGAAATCCTCGATCCGACAATTAGAAAGATAGTTAGGGGTCCTAATAATATTTTAATGTTTAGCTACCGTTGGCGATGGTTGATAAAATGCTTGGCGCAACTCCTAACGCAGGGTTGCTTTTTGAAAACAGGGTTATTTTTCGGCGTCTCGTAGTCCTTAGGAACAAAGGCAGGGTTGACATATTGGCCTTTTAAGGCCAAATTCTGGTTGATATTTTTTATCACGTTTTGGAAACTCAACCATCTATTATGAGTCTGAAATCAGGTTTTTTTATATTAAGGGGTTTTTTTTTTACTGTTAGTCATTTAATATGAGTATGAAAGAACTTTTACTTTATTGTAATCACATTGAAAAATAATATAGAGCATTGAAGTTCACAAGGTAAGAAATGTTGTCGCGCATGCGTAGATGTGAGCTCTAGTGCTGTTGTTAAATTTTGTGAAGTTCAGTAATGTTCAGTTTTTTAATGTTTTGTATGTTTCTTAATGTTCAATATTAATTATGATAATTGTGCTGCATTAGATCGAAATGAATAACGTGGCAAAAGTCGATTCCTCATGCAAATGAATCGATTAAATCAATTGGTAAAACTTGATCGTATTGCATTTCAGTATAATTCGAAATTGAATATACTTGCATCCATTTGTGGTTGCTGAAAGTATGAATAAAGTTTGCACAAATTTCAAGGCATTAAAATTCTAGAAGGAAGCACCTGGGTTGTGTTGTTTGAATTGTAAAGTTAAATTGCCACCATTGTAGTCACCATTCGAGCCATTGTTCTCATTTGTGCTAATACTACAACACAATCGAAGTAATTTGAATAGCATACGAAATTATAACCTATGTTTTCAAATGACTGCGTTTGGTGCAACGAATATAATAACTCAGAATTATATGCCAACATTCAAGATTCAAGGACAAATATACCATATAGCAGGCTATTTGTTTCCATTTACGGATGATGGCCACTAATTTCTGCAAATATATTTCATTGGGAATTCAAGTGATCAAGTAAATTGATACACACACACTAAACACACGTACGAACACTGCCTTTTATATATATCCAATTTTAAATAAATACCATAATTAATATCAAACTTTCAATTGTGTTCATTTAATCTATATATAGTCTGAAATCTAGCAATAGCAAACCATTGCCAGGTTCAGCTAGTGCATAATAAAAACATTTCAAACATTTTATGTTGTAATTATATTTACATGCTTATTAATTATTATTTAAATGAATGACGAATGTGCACAGCGGATCTGATCGGCATCTATTGAATACAGAGATTTGCAGATTAGTCTCCAAATATCTCAAAGGAGGACAAGTAGGACAACACTTTTCGAGGGAGGACAGAACTTACAAAAGAAGGTCTGTCCTCCCTAAAAGAGGACGATTATTCATCTTATTATTAAGTATTAATGGTAAAAGACCCAAATGAAAACTGAGATCATAAATCTTAATATACAGAATTATTAGGCTTGTAATGCAGATAAAAACTGAATTTTTTCCACACTCTGGCATGTTTTAATATTTAAAATTCATTATTTGGAGACAGAAATAATTAAAACATAAGAACAAGTAATTGCGATCATAAGAATGTCGACCAAATCTTTAATTTCGCATGTGTTGCAAAAATCAATTATTCACTTTATTATTAAAATAATTGGAAAATAAAATATCTCCTTTAAATTCTGATTCATCAATATCGCTGGCTTACTAATGCTTTAAAAACAGCAGTATATCTTAATGTTGAAGCTTGAAAAATTATCCTATTTAGCGAAGGTTTGCTCAAGAAGAGTGGCATGTGATACGATTCGATAAATGATGGAATAATACAATCCAGCTACATATGCTAAATAATTTGCTTGAAATTTAATTAAAAATCATGGTTGTAGTTAAAACAATAAAAATTATCTTTAAAAAAATTCTTCCTTGAATAATCATAATAAGTTTCTTTCATTAAATTACGTACTAATGTTTTGAAAATTCGAAAGTGGCGGAAAAAAAATATTTTTGCTATTTTTCGTCACTTACCTCCAATATCGATTTTCAGTTCCAAAGCATAGCTGTCCTTCCGTTCTATGCAAACGACTTCGTTGAAAGAAATTTGGAAATGATTCAAGTACGAAAGTTCTTTCTTAAAGAGATCGGGTTTATTTGTTCTGTCTTTTTTATTTGTCTATTTATTGTTGAAGGTGTAAAAAATGAATACACCCACTGAGAATAATTGCTTCATGATTAAGCGAGTTGCATCCCAGCAGGAGACGATCACCCGTTGATCAATTTAAAAAGAACTAAGTATTTTGTTTCATTTTTCGACAACTTTCCCCGAATCCTATTATATAAAGCGTACGTTAGGTAATTGTTTTATTTTCAACTTCGTTTTATTCTTTCAAAAATAACGTATCTGTTCTTGTTTTTAGTTTGACATTTTAATTCACTGATGCGAAGCATTTCATTTGTCCCTTTATTCTAAAGTTAGAAAGAAGTCTTCCAGGAAATAACGAAGATTTTTTTTACATGAATAATTTTTTTATAAAGAATTATAATAGTTTGAAAGGATTTAAGACTTTTCTAGAATCCAAAGAAAATTGAATAGAAGAAACCTCGCGAGAAAACTGAACGTTGTGACAATTTTGATCAATAAACATGATTTACCAATTACAGATGCCCGATAGACTTGAGTAATAAGGAATATTTTATAAAACAATTATCTCAATGATCTCAAATAACGGCCACTTGCACGAAATGATTTATTTTTTATAAATGAGAATTGATTGTTTTTCAGAAATTATTTTCAAGCATACTAAGAATTAGAAATACATTGCAACAAAATCTCGATTACTAGGAGTAACTGGGATTTTACATAGTTTGCGTCGTTAGTTTGTATGCATATTGAAATTCTAAATTGTCGATGTGGTGCATCATCAGTCTTCCGAATTACTACGCCCATCTTCTATACAACAGTAAATTGCATCAATTCTTCCATGTCTTCAGTTTTATTTCCCTAAAGTGGCGAATAAAACTTCATAGGAAACTAGAGTGTCAATACATCTTAGTATGAGTGACCTTCCTATAACATAAAAATTCCCCACAGTTAGACTTCTATCTTCTAATAAATCTTTTCCTAAATTAAATTCGATGCATTTGTAATCCACAGAAAAGAATATGGCAAACACTGAGCTTAGCGAAGAAACCCCTAGCTTTGCGAAGCGCTTCATTTGAGAGACATCCTGTAATCATTACCATTAGAAGTACAAAAAAAAAAAATTCCAATATAAATCAATCCAAAGGAATACCCCATATTGAGGTTTTGATCAAATACCAGCCTGTAGTATGCATAAAACAGTCCAAACATCGACATGAGTAATGTGAAAAGTATTGCGTACGAAAAGTTATCATCCAAAATGTGAACAGCTTCCGAAATCCATCGTAGACAGTCAAGAGTTTCTTGCCGTCTTCAGTCATGTGATCTTCGTCGAGTACATCAGAAAAGTATTTCAGGGCATTACAGATAAAGACGCAAGTAAGTCTATAGTAGACAACGAAAAGAATAAGGATCGTAGATACTACGAGAGAAAACAGTGCATCAGCAATTCTAAAAAATTATACGCATTCGTAATAAGGAATATTCAAAAAGTTTGTTGTCAGCTTTGTTTCACAAAGAATTTTTTCTTGAAACCTGATTTCTGCGTGCCTTCTTAAATCGATAGTGTTACAACAAAGGATTGTTATATTTAATGCCATACCGAAATATGAAACGAATGAATTCTTATTTCCATTGTATTTTGAATTAGACAGCACTTCGCATGCTCGGCTCAGATGCTTGACTATTGTATAGCAACGGATTCGGAAACTCTCCACGCTTTTGCGCATGCTTCGGGCGGAGTTATTTTCATCAAAATAGGGGGAAAGAGAAGAATGGAAGGGTGATGTTTACATTTTACTGAGCATGATCTAACAAAGAGCTCCGGAAATGCGCTCATATAACTCATTGCCTGACACCCCTTTCCTGTGTAAAATCGTCCAAAAGTGGCAGTCTCGGAATCCGTTGCTGAACAGTACACGGAACATTGCTAAGCGTTTCCTGTAAACAAATCTATATATTGGCAGAAATGTCAAAGTTAAAATGAGTCGAGAAATCCCAAGTCTTTTGTCTAGTAGAAGAACCATCCACAACATCTTCTGTGAAATTCTAATGAATATAATTGTACGAACAAAATATTTCAAACAAACCCATATGAACTGAATCACTTTCTTACTGATTCTTCTGCTAAATATTTGTTGATTTCACTCAAATTGAATACGATTTTTGTACGCGCGAAATTCCTCAATTTGTATCCCGCATGCAAAGAAAAATTCGAAAATGAACCGAAACTCCTTTATTAGACAAGGTTCAGAAATTGATGAGATTTCAGCACTCGTTTCGCTTCTAGACTGGATTTCAACTTTATTTCTTTCAATCTTTTGGATAAATGTTTCCATCTTCCAATACTAAGCAGTTTTTTCCCCCAATTTGTTTCGAACGTTTTCCGTATATAAGTGCTAATTAAAAATTAAGTTCCTTTTTAAACTCACGGTTTTCCAAACGTAATGAAATCATGTGCATATTCTTAGTTCTCGTGAAATACTACACTTTCGATCAGAACCCAATAGGCAGAGGAAGCGAACTTTTGAAATGCTGCATGCTTTTATTTTTCGAAGTGTACTATTTCATATTTCACAATATAAAATTTCGAGAGAGGGTTTTTCCTTTGTGCTATTTTCTGATTTAACACGCAATACATAGATTACAGTTAATATATTGTTGTTATACAGTTAATATATCGAAACTTCTATTCAATCGAAGTTTTTTGCGAATAGTGACTATGCTCATGTTTACAAAATGCTTAGTTGCACAAGTAATATTTACATTTACCTGGCGGGGTCCGCCCCCCCCCCTCCAGGTCTCAGGAAAAGGAAAAAATATAGTGCAGTCATGTGTTTTTCTTTCACGAAAATGATTTAAAAATCGAAAAATAAATAATGTTCAGGAAGGTCTAAAACGTAAAATGCGAGTTGAAGTTTTATTTTTGTCCTTCGCGGAAAAGAGCGAAAAATCCTGGTTTCGAAGACAAAGTGATTGACTTGTTCGTCAAGAAGAGAAGAAATTTACAGTTTGCTTTTTCAAATAAATATTAGTGTCAAATCCATAAACTAACCTATACATAATAATTTACCTTACAGTTTGCTTTTTATATCAATACCAATGTAAAATCTTATGAGGTGTACATTTTTAGTTTGTTTTCTGTATTAAAGTATAAGGACTTTGCTCCTACATTTGTGTTGCTAAATATTCACATTTAAAGTAGTTAAAATGACGTGTTATTGTTTTTTATAGAGTATGAGTACCGTGGCCTAGTATTTTAGAAACAGGACTAAGTTTTTAGCAGGGTAGGAACTGGATCTTTTTCATGGCTACTTACAAATCGTCATTCGTCTTCCAAAATATTAAAAATGCTCCATACCCCCAGGTCTAGCCCCTCCCTACAAACTATCATATGGGCGCCCTTATTTTGAGTTGCATAAATAATACTCATTTTTTTTATTATTTTGTGAATGAAAATTCTTAACATACTACTTTTAATCATAAAAATCGTATTAATATTCAAGGTTCCAAAGTTTTCACAAAAGGTAAATAAAAGTTCCTTGAGCAAAAAGTTGCAAATCTTTACTGTTTTGATTACGTCGCACTTTTGCAGTTAAAATGTAAATCTATATATTTTATAAGCCTATAATCATAATAATTTATTTACACAAACGATGCAATTCTATCAGTTCTTTACGGAAAATTTAAGTGTGTTATTTGGTCACTCTTCTCATTATAGATTAAAAGGAATGACACATTTTCCCTTCTCATTGTTGAATTTGTTGTTGTCCGTTTGTTGATCTTAAAAAAATTCAAACTGAAACTCTGCAATAAAAACATTCGGTTTGAAAGAAGTAATGAAATCGATTAAAGCAAACAAATAAACTCGATGTTGTCATAATGAAATTATCGATGAGTCACAGCTTTTCACAGAAATACTAGTCACAAATTACTGGGAATTCAGCTCCGCCTACGTTCATCGCTGCTTGATGCGTAAAAGAAAAATCAAAATACAAGAATATATGTGACTTTTATTAACCAAGGAAAAATATCAAATTCTTAACTCAACGCACAGAGTCGTAAACTTCAATTACAAATACAATCAATATTTCATGTGTTTTGTATCACAAGCATGTAAATTTACCCTTCCGACTTTTATAGGAAAAAGTCGGATAGAAACGTGATGTAGACATGCGTATTTTCATTTACTGGAACGAAAAATCTTTAAGCATAGTTTTAAATCTCTAACTCGAGAGATCTCTTAAATAGCTAAAATTTCAAATTTCTTTTCAACCCCCATGTGGTGGGAGGAAGTACGAATATTGTCATTTATGTTCTTTCTCCTGAAGAGCGCATGTCAAATTTGAAGTTTCTTGGTTTAAACAAATTTCTATTTAATATATTTCATTCCTTATAAGACTTCCGCCCCTTTTTATGTGTTCAGCAGCTTAATACGTGATAAAAAAAAATGTAATCTCATGAGATAGTAGTCATTGTTTTATTTGGATTTATGATGCGATTTGAAGTACAGTTATAGCCAAAATATTGAAACCAATAAATGAACCGTTAAATAGAATGAACTAATGTTAAGTAAATCTTGAGAATTTGAGAAAATGCATATATATAATATTTTACGTAAGCACGGAAAACTCCTTCCATAACAAACCATCCCCAACACATAACTACTATAAGCAAATTGTCATTCACAATATTGCTTCTCTCAACGAATGCACCATAGCACCAGACCTCTTTCAGTGTGACCGTCCTTCTCGTGGACCACACATTGCGTCCTGCACACAACATTCTCGACGGCAGAAAGTAAAGTGTCACAATGAATGCTCAGCACAGTCCGTAATATGTTGTCCTTTAAGGTCGTCAATGTCGGGACTCCACCAAGATAGACCTTAGACTTCAAATAACCCCACAGAAAAAGTCGCAGGAGGTTAGATCCTTGGAGAATAGACAAGAAGAATGTCGTTTACAGGATGCAGTGTGTGGTCCAGGAAAAGGGTGGTCACATTGAATCGCATTGAGGGGACTTGGCACCCCCAAATTTTTTTTTTCTACAATTTTGATCAAATTTATTCAATTTTGTAGTAGATAGATGTAAACTGTGCAGAAACTGAAATTTCTAAAATATTTTTCATTTTGAAAAATAACAAATTTAAAAATTTTAATTTTTTAAAAAAAATTAACCCTTTTTTTAAAAATGCTTCTTCTCATACAATTTTTAATATTTGTTCTCCAAATTTTTTTGAAAGGGACCTCTCAATGTACTTAACAGAAATAGGGATCGAATTTTTGATATCTACATTAGTTTCAGAGAAAAAAAATTTGTTCAAAATGTTGTGAAATTTTTTGGAAAATATAAGAATTTTTCACTTTGTACATTTTAAAAAAATTTTCTAATCAAAATTTTTACAAATCCATCCCTAATTCTATTAAGCATGCATTTGCGAGTGAACAGAAAAAATTTCAAGTAATTAGAATAAAAAGATGTCGACTTTTTTCATTTTGTAGCAGACACAATTTTGGAAAAAAGCAAACTGAGAAAAAAAATTTAAAGTTTTAAAAGCAATAAAATTGTAATAAAAACAACATATATCAAGATAGTTTTTTTCAGAGCAATAACCTGACATTTGCGAGTCCTAAGTTAACAAATTTATTAATATTTATTATAACTATAATTATTAATTAGCATCGTCATTTATATCGATAATTAGAAAAAAATTTTAAAAAATACGAAAAATTTCACTTTTTTCAAAATTTTTTAGTCAAAATATTTAATAAATGATCTGCAGTACTATTTATCAAATATCCATTATAACAGAGAAAAAATTTAAAACCATTTTATTGAAATTTTATTGACAGTGAGAAATTCAAACAAAATGAGAAGCGAAAGCAGTGATGATGATGATGATATGCTTAATAAATAATAAAGAAGCGAAAGCAGTAAAACAATAAACAAACAAAGATTAAACCGCTACTGTTTGAAACAACTATCTTGCTTTGCTTTTATGGAAAAATTAGGTGGTTTGAAACTTTCACATGAAATATGCATGATTTAAACGTTGGAAGTGGGCGTGGCATGTGATGAAATGTTAGACAAAATAACTTCATATCTCACTAAATATTTGTCTGATTGTTTTGAAACTTTCAGATTATTAAGTCAAAGGTTCAAGGATCATTTTCCACTCAAAATTTGAAAATCGATATTTTCATTGATTTTCCGGAATTCTTAGGGTGCCAAGTCCCTTGAAGGGACATCACATGCCCTCGCCGAGGTATTAATTTTATTGAATATAGAACTATAGTGCACTGTAATTTCATCTCTGTAACGCTTTGGGGTAGTTCATTTGCTGTCGACGGGTTTATTATCGACGGGAGGCTGTTTCTTCGAAATGGCCGCTGGGATTGAGGGGCGTAGACTTACTTACCTTATTCAACTGTGACTTTCTGTGACTAAAGTAGCTCTAAGTGACTATTAACTCTATAGTCTATAGTGACTATTAGTCTAGTGTGACTATGTGACTCTATCTATGTAAAATTCTTCGTGATTTTCACCAACTTTGCAACTCGACTGTGACTAAACCGTAATTCCAAATTCTAAAATTATTTTTGCAATCTTCAATGTCTACCCTTCTCTGTTAATTGAAACTAAAACCAACTGTCTATGTTATTTAGTTGCGGAGCTGTAAGCGTTTAACTTTAGCACGAAATTCGACCTAATTCAACAATTTTTGAGTAATATTTCGCGCGATCGATGAACGAATTGCCTGAGTCTGAGTGAGCGCGCATCGGTCGCTGTGACGTCATCAAAATATTTCGTGATTTTCACCAACTTTGCAGCTCGACTGTGACTAAACCGTAATTCCAAATTCTAAAATTCTTTTTGCAATCTTCAATGTTCGCCTTTCTCTGTTAAATGAAACTAAAACCAACTCTTCATGTTATTTGGTTGCGGAGCTATAAGCGTTTAACTTTAGTGCGAAAAGCGTCATAATTTTTTCCTTTCCCGACACACCATCCCAGATAGCACGTACTTTTGCAGGAAGTTTGATTTTTATCTTGTCATGGCAAATTTGACGCGTCAAACTTGAAGCGAAACTGCTGCAAACTAACAATGCAGAATCGCCCCCCTCGCTTGCAAAACGTGTTTGCCACAAGTTCGCCACGGCGAAAATAGACAACTAGCGCCACCCCTCCTTGCAAAGCAAGCTTGTTGTGAATGTGCATGACAAGTTCACAGCACGGTTGCAAAACAAGTTTGCTGCAAAGATGATAGAGCACACCAAAAGACACTAAAACAGAGAAAGATCTTTCTCTTTTTTAAGAAAACATCCGATTTTTAATAGCATCTCCTAGACCGTCCTTCTTTTTATTAATTAAATAAATCAATGATAATTTGTGAAAAAACTAACTTTTTTATAAAAAAATTTTGAAACATTTTCCATCTTTTTACTAGAACTCGCACTTTAAAGAAAACTTTATCGCCTTTTTCTTAATGTTGAAACTTTAACGTTTATAAACAAAATTAAACCCCAAAAAAACAGTCAGTGTTTGTTGAAAAATAATAACTTATACATTTTGTCCCATTTTAAAGTAATTACTTTTGAACTCTAATTTCATAATTTATTCTGCTAGCAAAACGCAGTTATTAGCGAAAATCGCTCTCTTTTTGACTTCAAATCATATTCACAATTCAAAAAATTAATGAAATCAAGAAAACAGTTTAAAATAAATCGTATACGAATCGAATCGAACGATATATTAGCGAAATTTATCTTCGACTCTCAGAGTTTAACTAGCCAAGTGGTTAGAGCTTCAGCTTAGGAAGCGGTAGTTCGCGAGTTCTAATCCGGGTTGCGTTCGTACTCTGTTTTTGCTATAGTTTGACGTAACAAGCTTGCTGCAAGTTCGTCGCGTGGTGACTTCGAAGCTGACGTTAAAGTGCTGCAAGCTTGTTTCAAGCTTGCACTCTTGTCATATCAAATTTGTTGCAAGCTTGCAGGTTTTGCAGAGCAAGATTGCTGCAACTTTGGTGCAAACTAAAATTGTTATCTGGGATTAGTCTACTATGGAGAGACGTACGTCTTCGTCAATATTCTCATGTATTTTAATATTACAATTTAGTTGTCATGAGCCTTCCCTAAATCCTTAATTTTGCTTCATAGTATTTATGAGTTTCTTAATAGCCATTATTCACTAAAGCAGAATGACCAATACAATAAATATAGTAGAAATGGGATAGAAAATTGATAACTCCAAAAGATCGTTTTTCAAAAAAAATTATTTTTAGTCGCAACTATTTATTTTTGGTTGAGTTTTCTGTTTTGTTTATTTACATTTAAACCTGGACTTCCGCTTTGAAGCTTCCATTGGCTTAGCATTTCACCGGAATTATATAGTTACTGCATTTTAATGTAAAAAACAAAACAGAAAACTCGTCCATAAATAAAGATCGAAACAATCTGGGAAATTTGAATCAAAATTTGGACAAATTCGTATCTTTTTAGGACATTTTTTAAACATAAACAAAGAGTCAAAAGCCGGCACTATTCCAACGTAATCAGAGACGTTTGATTATTTAAATTTATTGCATGAGTTTTCTAGTTTGTTTGTTTACATTTGAATGCAATTAATTCCTGTGTAATGCCACAGAGAAATAGAATAACTCGACGCAACCCACCCGGGGGTACCAGAATAGACCCCCAAAACTGAAGTCCAACATACAAGCGGATAAAGTCAAGGTTTTTAATGTAAGCAAACAAACCAGAAAACGCTTCCATTTTCTCTTGCTGTCCTGTAATCTGACATTATATCGAACAATACTAGTAAAAGCAGACTTAAAAAGCGCGGGCTCTTCTGTTTTCTGGAGTTAAAATTATTAGAACACTAACGCCATCTGCAGAAATGAATCACATTTCGCGTAATAAATAAATAAATAAAAAGTTAGATATCTATCGGTTGGCATGTGAAGATCTTCGTTAGCGTCGTAACATTCCGATTCGTGCTTACTTTGAAGTATTGGCGTAATTGAGAGAAATTTTCAGTTTTTATACTGATCTGTTCAAAGACAGGTATGATTTCGTTCTAGTTTTGCTTTTGTTTTATAGATTTCTTATTTATTTTGATGCTTCAACTAATTATCCGTTTTAATCTATTCGGTGTTTTGTACTTGCTAGTTTCATTTTTTGATAGTATCAAAGGAAAAGGAAAGAAATTTCTAGTAACAGATTTTTACAAAAAAATGCTGGCATCCAACCTAAATGAATGCAACATTTATCCTTATCTAATATTATTCTAATAATATTTTGGAATATTTGCTTAAGGGAATTAAGTGTATTTCTCTTTAAATTTTATATGAATTTCTATAAGTTTATTAGTATATTACTTCTGTTTTCGTGCTTAACTGCTTTCATGTGCAATAATTCCTAAGTATTCCACTGTTTTTACATTCATGTATACGGAGAAAGTATCTAAAAATTTGATCCGAGATTTTGATGAATCTCCGTGTATTTGACCTCCTGACTAAAAAAAAAAGAATTTTTGGAATTATGTCTCTCGGTTAACATAACTCAAAAATAGAACTAGCTTGATCAATAAGGTTTCCATAATTGCCAAGCATTGATACGGGACATTTAAGTTGCTAATTAAAGAAAGCGTGAAAAAAGTGGGTAGGTAATCGTTTATTTTACTCGGATAAAAAAAAATCAATAAAATTTTTAAATAATCCAGTAACGTGAATACGTAGAATTATAATAAAAAAAAAAAGATGCAAGGCTTATCTTTTTTAGCCCAATTGTATTTTAAAGTTAATTTTACTTTCTTAGTTATATCATTTTCTTCTTTCACATAATTATAAAATTGAGCGCAAGTCATTTTTAAATTATAATGACAAATCGAAATGGCTTCAACTGTCTCCTTTGACTGAGTTGAGGGAGAAAACGGGACAAATAATACGGGACTGAGTAGTGAAGTACGGTGATAGTCCCATATATACGGGACGTGTGAAAACCCTACTCATGAATGAAATGTAGAATGTAGTCTTTACACCCAAACTGTGGAACTGTATCAAAATTTTGACGATCAACGATTCATCAACGGGAAAGCTGTCTGTCTGATTTTGTACATGTGAAAATAATAGCATAAAAACCCGACGAGCTTAGATGGATAAAAAAAAAATGGCATACTTTTTTATCTCCAGAATTGTAGATCTGTATCAAATTTTGGAACAAACCTGTCAAAAGGCTGATCGTATTTGGATCTGCTTAGTTGTTTGTACGAGTAAGCGGTATCTCAAAAACGCAGCAAGCCAGATAGGTGAATTTTAGTATATTGCGACCTTTACAACAAAATTGCAGATCTATGTCTAATTTTGCAATAAATTGTCAGTGGGTAGATTATCTGTCTGTCCGTCAGCATAGAAACACGTGAACTTAAAAACCCCAAAAACTGTATAAATGAAAATTGGTATATGATTTTAACGCCAAAACTACACACTTGTATCAAATTTTGCACCCAATCGGTCAATGTCCAAAATGCATGTTTCTCTTCATTACACTACGAAGCTTACCACAAAATTTGCCATATTATTAGGGTTGCCATACATGTATATACGGACATCTTACATGTTTATTTTATTAGATTGTCGCCGTATTTCACTACTCAGTCCCGTATTACTATTCGTGCCGTTTTCTCCCTAAACTCTGTGTCATTATAATTTTAAAATGACTAGTGCCAAATTTTATAATTATGTGAAGGAAGGAAATAATATAATTAAGAAAGTAAAATCAACTTTAAAATCTGTGTGGGCTGGGGTTAGCTTCGCTATATTTACTTCCCGTTTTGAAGCAACATGAGCGCTACTTTGGGACGGATCTCGCAATTTTGAACTGCGGTCAGATGCCAATGACGACAGCTGAGCTGGCACCCCGCTCTCCAAACTTCCACCCTTCTTGGGTAGGCCGGGCCAGTGTGGGTATTTTTGCACCACACTGGAGGGAGGACATTTGACCCCGACGGATATAGCATGCACCAGATCCGTTTTCACGGCGGTTCTTCGGTGGAATCGGGTTTCGAACCTGAAGCCCTTCGACCCCGAGATCGAGGCCTTACCACCAGGCCACCGCGTCCTCAGGGTTAGCCTCGTATCTTTTTTTTATTAGTATTCTACGTGTTTATTTTATTAGATTGCTTAAACTTGATTCATTTCTTTATTATAGTAAAATTAATCATTACCTACTCGCGTTTTTTCATGTTTTATTCATTTAGAACTTAGACGTCCCGTATCAATGCTTGGCAGTTATGGCAACCCTACATACTATGTAAGTGTACGAGAAGTCGAGGGGAACACTCCCGCATTTTTTATTAAATCTATTCTTTATTTCAGCTTAATAAATTAAATCTCATTACTTTAGGGTTTCGTTTGTTTATTACTTCTCCCAAACGGAGTTTTTGTATACACGTATTTAATGTCGTATATTGCGCTTGGCTTCAATAAATCTGTTCTAAATATGACAGAAGTTGTCTGTATTTATTTGTGTTTCCTCAAACCAATCGACCAATTATATGGTTCTATGAAATTTGCTAGGAGTTAAAAAAAACCTAAATAAAAACACTGTTTTTTTTCATTAATGAGTACTTAATTCTGTTGAAATTCTTATTACTTGGCAGTCAAATAAATTTTGATAAATGATCAAGTATTCTGCATGATAAATATTTGTATTGTTATAATTTGGGATCACGGTGCATGAAGCGCGAATTTGAATTACTTTCAAGAATTCCAAAACACCGCCATCAAATGATTGCATAGAATTAATTTAAAAAACCAAATGCAATGCTAAGTAACGTTTTAAAATGCAACTCAGGCTTCCAAATAAGATTGCTAATTTTTAATCTAATCATACTCCGTGGAAATAAATGAGGGTTTGTCCATTGCGGGTGCAGAACTGGTGCACACCTTGTAATTAATATATATATACACTTGAAAATTAAAAGCGTTTGTTAATCACATCTTATAAATGCAATTTATACACTTGAAAATTAAAAGCGTTTGTTAATCACATCTTATAAATGCAATTTGGTTGTGAAAATTTATTGCCGTTCCTCTAAATCTCATCTCCAATCGATAGGGTTGCCATACGTCCCGTATATACGGGACTGTCACCGTATTTCACTACTCAGTCCACGTATTACTATTTGTCCCGTTTTCTCCCTAAACACTGCTTGAGTCTAATAAAGCTACGTGAATATCGTATGTTCTCCCGGATTCCGAAACCCTCCGCGCTCTTACGCATGCGCCAGGCGGAGTTGATTTCACCAAAATAGGGGGCAAATGAAAATGGAGGGGGAGATATTTAGCGTGACCTACCAAAGAACTCCGGAAATGTGTATCTTCCCTTTTCGGAGTAAAATTGTCCAACAGTGCTGGTCTCGAGATTTCGAACCGATCAGTACGTATTTGCCATTTCAGTCCACAATACTAGCTAGTGTGGAAAGAATCAGACATGACACATTTCCGCGGAAACGCGGATTTCCTCTATTTCGGCATTATCATTCTTAATTTTTTATTATATAATAATTCTACAATATTTTCAATATCGTAAACACTTTTTGTATAAATTTATTTATTTCATTATTAGATTAATTACACTTATTTTACTTTTCGGTATTTATGTTTGGCACGATTCATTATTTATGAAGTTCAGCTTTTTTTGTTCCAAAAGCCAAGCCTATGTCATGTCTGAGAGAATATTTTCCCTAATGTCAACTCAATGGTCGGACGAAAGAAACTGGTTGTCAGTAGAGACAATTGAAGCAATTTCGATTTGTCATTATAATTTTAAAATGACTTGCGCCCAATTTTGTAATTTGTGAAAGAAGAAAATGATATAATTAAGGAAGTAACATCAACTTTGAATTATAACTGGGCTAATTAGCCTTGCATTTTTAAAAAATTATTCTACATGTTCATTTTATTATAAGCCTTGCATTTTTTAAAATTATTCTACATGTTCATTTTATTAGATTGATGAAAAAAGTCAATGAAGTTTAAACAAAGTAAAATAAACCATTACCTATCCACTTTTTTCATGTTTATTTAGAACTTAAACGCCCCGTATCAATGCTTGGTAGTTATGGTAACCCTACCAATCGAAGAACGCTTCGAGCTTTGCTGCATCTCAGAATAGTTCGAATCTAAGATAGCATGGCGAAATCTATATACAGGGTGTCAACTCTTATCAAGGTCCAATAGCTAATTTCTAAACCATTAGAGATAGACATATAGTTCCAGTTAGAAAAATGCTATAAATGAAGGGAAGAATTATATTTTATGTCGTTTGAGTTAATAAATATATTTCCGGAAAAGTTACGAATTCTAACTTTTTATACGATCCCTCGGTCCTAGCAGTCATATTTAGTAAAAAATTGGTGACTCCCTAAAACATACTATAAAAAAAAAACCTTATTGTTTTATGACTCAATTTGAACGAGTTATAGCTGTTTAACTCGTATGCAAATTTATTTTAAGGAACAATTTGAAAAAATAAAATGTTTGGACGAAATTAAAAATGTCAGTTTAATTTTAACGTAGGACTGCGTTCCTCCTATTGGGGTTTCAGGAAGGAATTTGATTCACACGCCAAAACGCCTCAAAAAACGTTGTATGGGAGATCCTTTATATCTCGGTAACTACATGTGTTAAAAACATAACTAATGTCTTATTTTAGAGATAAAGGGTAACAACAGAAGTTACAAAGAAAATTGAAAATCCGAATTGTAGTTCAGCGACTACTGAGTCGCCAAGTTGGGCAAAAATACGCATGAATTGGTGACGTCACAAGAAAAACCGAGAAACAAAAGAGTCACGCGAGTAAAGTAGTCCTACGCCTTTAACATAAGCGGCTGTTTGAAAAAGACAGCCTCCCGTCATTTTTTTTCATTGCTTTATAATATACTCAATAGAAAAATATAAAATAGATATTCAGGTTGTACATAAATAATAGAAGTATAATACAGCTTGTTCGTTAAAAGACATGTCAGTTAGCAGTTGACGGTAAAATGGTGCATTCAAGATGATTTAAGTTTTGTAATTAATTCTTGGCTAGGTGTACATCCACACAGACAAAGAGTAAATTACGATAACAAAAGTATTAACACAGAGACGCTTTTTAAATTCATAAACAACTACTGAAATGGAAATTAAGTACTCCATATAAATGAAAATATTTAAAAGAAATATTTAAGAATAACGTATTGTTACAAGCAGCTGAAATTTTGCATAATGAAAGAAGGTTTTAAATTTCCATTTGCCCATTTACAGCTGGTTTCTGATCTATTAGACATAATTATCGTTTGCATTTAGAATCATAAATTTTTCATTTTCGGGTTTTTTTTTTTTTTTTTTTTTTTTTTTGTCTTTTATGAGTAGTAGTACAGTACAATTAGCGCCTAAAAATCGGCCAAACCCAAACATCCAAAGAGAAAAGTTCTCTCCAGCGCCAAATTGCTCCATACCCTCCCCGTAGTATGTAGTAAAAAGTCACACGACCTCGGGGGGAGGGGGTGGAAAGAGGTGGAAATGGTCATTTTTCACAGTTTTTCGGAGATATCTCGAAAACTATTGAGTTTTCAAATTATAAGTGAATTAACAAATTAAAGAGCGTAAAATTCTCTACAAATACATACTTTTATTTTTTTCCAGCTTTAATAGTTTCCGAGATAATGGGTCTCAAATGTTGCCGCCATCTTTGATCCCCCACCCTTTTTTTAGTTTTTCCTGAATATTTCGAAAAATATTCAATATTCAAATTACATATGATTTTACAAATTAAAGTGTGTACCGTTCCCTACAAATACATGCTTCTATTTTCCTTCAAGCTTTAATAGTTTCCGAGAAAATGAGTCTCAAAGTGGTTGAATTTTTTAAAAATCTTAGTTGATAGTCCAGTCAACGAAGGGTTTGAAAAAAAAACATTAAATCATATAGTTTTGAAAATTTGTACACTTGTTTGTGAGGAGCGTTTGATGAACATACTAAAAGTCCCCGGTCCTGGCGGGTGAGCTCGCGCCGCCATCTTGGATTTCATCCCCCCGTTTTTAGTTTTTCCCGAATATCTCGAAAAATATTCAATTTTTAAATTACAATTAATTTAACAAATTAAAGAGCGTAAAATTCCCTACAAGTACATATTTTTGTTTTTCTTCCAGCTTTAATAGTTTCCGAGATAATAGGTCTCATGGTTTATCGCCATCCTGGATTTCATCCCCTTTTTCAGTTTATCGTGAATATCTCAAAATCTATTCAATTTTTAAATTACATGTAATCGTAAAATTAAATAGCGTAAAATTACCTACAATTTTTTGCTTTTATTTTTGTTTTAGCTTTAATAGTTTCTGAGATAATGGGTCTCAAAATTTGCCTCCATCTTGGATTTTATCCCCCTTTTCTTAGTTTTTCTTGAATACCTCGAAAACTATTCGATTTTAAAATTATATGTAATATAGCAAATTGATGATCGTAAAATTCCCAACAAATGCGTGCTTTTATTTTTTTTCTAGCTTTAATAGTTCAAAAATAAAAGCATGCATTTGTAGAGAATTTTACACTCTTTAATTTTCTTATTACATGCAATTTGAAAATTGAATAGATTTCGAGATATTCAGGATAAACTAAAAAGGGGGATGAAATCCAAGATGGCGATAAACTTTGATACCTATTATCTCGGAAACTATTAAAGCTGGAAGAAAAACAAAAATATGTACTTGTAGGGAATTTTATGCTCTTTAATTTGTTAAAACAATTGTAATTTAAAAATTGAATATTTCTCGAAATATTCAGGAAAAACTAAAAAAAAGGGGGGGAGGAAATCCAAGATGGCGGCAACCTTTGAGACCCATTATCTCCGAAACTATTAAAGCTGGAAGAAAAATAAAAGTATGTATTTGTAGAGAATTTTACTGTGAAAAATGACTATTTCAACCTCTTTCCACTCCCCGAAACCCGACGCTCGAGTCGTGTGACTTTTTACTACATACTACGGGGAGGGTATGGAGCAATTTGGCGCTGGAGAGAACTTTTCTCTTTGGATGTTTGGGTTTTGACCTAATTGTACAGTACTATAGTTGAGTTCCTCTAATTACCTGTTATTATCAATATTAAATATTTTACAATCTCAAACACAAAGAATAAATTTTCTGCTAAATTGAGTGCAAAAAGTATTCATAGTTCTATGAAATTCAAATTGGAGATTGTTCTTTAAATAAAATGACTAAAAAATAGGACTAAGAAAATATAACAGAAGAAAAAGAATGATTAAGAAAAATAATTAGATTTTAAAAATATTGTCAAAACGGTAGTAATATCTTCTCATCTAAAGTATTCGAAAAAAATCTAAGCTTGATAACACATCAATTTGCAAACTATCCCTAATGATCTGTCTCGAGACGGCGAAATTAGCTGTAAAATTCGTCTAAAATAATGATTTTTCAACGTTTCATAGCTCGATCAATAGTCATAAAACAATGGGCTTTGTTTTATCGTATGTTTTAGGGTGTCACCAATATTTTTCTAAATATGACTAATAGGACCGGGGGACCTTATAAAAAGTTAGAATTCGTAACTTTTTCAGAAATATATTTATTGACTCAAACAACATTTTTTTTTTTTTTGTCATTTTAAAGCATTTTTCCAATTGGAACTATTTGTCTATCTGTAATGATTTAGAAATTAGCCATTGGACCACGATAAGAGTGGGCCCTGTATATAAAAGAGCATTTTTTAAATACAGTAGAGTCTCCCTACAACTAATTTCTCCCTAAAACGAAATTTTTAATCAGGATGTTAAATAACTTTCAAAATATTCTCCTAGTACAGAGTGTTTGTCTCCCTATAACGATTTTTTTTTCAGACCTTTATCTTTCGATTTTTTGAAGAAAGTTCTAATTTCTGTGCAAACAATCTCACACGTGCCTGTTTCTGGAACCACTCCATTGTTCATTCAGCGATAACATAACAATAGAATGCTATGTGAGGGGTAATGCGGAGATGGTTTCTACAGAGGGACAACATTTCTACGGGTCAAGATTCAAAAATCCGGGTGGAGTAGGGGTGGAAGCAACAAATGGATGTGACAATACTCATTTTATGTTTATCCGATTACAGTATATGTTATTCTCTAAATTGGTAATGTGTCTTCACTTTTTAATTATTTTATTTATACAATAAATTAGTATAATTTTAACAAATTTATAATAAATATTACTTCATTTTTAATTGAAAGTCATAATTAAATTTTTTTGAACTTATCTACATACTAAAGGTCTGTAACATTTACTTAAATAACTGAAAAATCTCTAATCTTCATATAACAAATTTTCTCTATGGCAATTTTTCAACTGGAACCAACGATGATTTCGTTATGGGAGATTCCACTGTATATATGTATGTACGTTTTCTTTCTTTGTGCATGCCCAGACCGTTTGACTTAC
>BGPR01000327.1:231982-329407 GCA_013235015.1 Araneus ventricosus
TAAATCTGTATGGGGCTAGAAGAAATTATTTTATACTTTTTAGTCCGTTTTAAAAATGTGGTCTTAAAATTTTTATTTTTTTAAATAATTATTTGTTTTAGCTTCAATAGTTTCCGAGATAATGGATTTCAACATATGCAACCATCTTGGATTTTATCCCCCCTTTTTAGTTTTTCTTAAATATCACTGAAACTATTAAAGTTAGAAAATAAATAAAAAGCATGCATTGGTTGGGAATTTTACGATCATTAATTTGTTGTATTTAATGTAATTTGAAAATCAAATAGTTTTCGAGATATTAAAAAAAAAACTAAAAAGAGGCGGATAAAATCCAAGATGACGGCAAATTTTTAAATCCATTATCTCGGAAACTATTAAAGCTAAAACAAAAAATAAAAGCATGTGTTTGTAGGGAATTTTACTCTCTTTAATTTGCTGATTACATATAATTTGAAAATTGAATAGATTTTGAGATATTCAAGAGAAACTAAAAAAAAAAGGGAGATGAAATCAAAGATGACGGCAACTTTTGAGACCCATTATCTGAGAAACTATTAAAGCTGGAAGAAAAATAAAAGTATAGTTTGTAGGGAATTTTATGCTCTTTAATTTGTTTAATCAATTGTAATTTAAAAACTGAATATTTTGCGAGATATTCAGGAAAAACTAAAAAAGGAGGGATGAAATCCAAGATGGCGCCGCGTACTCACCCTCCAGGAACGGGGACTTTTAGTATGTTCATAATAAGCCCCTCACGAACATGTGTACCAATTTTCAAAACTATATGAGTTAATGTTTTTTCACCCCCACTTTGGACCTTCGTTGACTGGACTATAAGAACAGAATCGCGTTCCTTTTAGAAGTTAAATTAGATGATACTTCTTGAGATGAAAATCTATAGTATAATCACACTCAGATATGGAAGAAGAATTGGGATTTGGCTACATGTCAAGGAGATTCAGATAGCTTACTAGAGCATAAGTTTCTCTTTATCTGTCTACAAGTTAGCATCCACACTACTGCCTGCTTTTATGATGATTTAATATCAAATAGGAGTTATACCAGAATTAGTTTGTTTTTCCATTTCTGGAGATCTGTTCATTGAATTATGAAGTATTTGAAATTAGTGCTAATATTTTCTTTCGGCATTTTTTTGTTTGTTTATTTTGTGTATGTTTTTTTTTCTCTGAGTGTTGGGAAACATTATAATTACTGATCATTTTGATAAATTATGGGATCTTCAAAGTATGGGACAGCCGTTACCCATACATATAAAGAACAAGAAGAATTTTTTTAGTATTATGTATGCATGTTCGGGGTTTCATTTTTTTTCGTTCTTTATTCACGCCCAGATCTTTGACATATGAGATCAAATTTAGAAAGTGATGGATTAGCACAAGAGGAAAGCTGACGCCACAGTAATTTTTTTAAAACATTCAAATTAGATTTTTATTTATTTAATTTTAAATGATAAATTCATGTTTTTTTCCCCATTTTTGCGAATTTTATTTTTTCTCTTGGATGTTTTATTTTATTTGTTTCTCTTTACATATTGTCCATATTGAGCTGTATTGAAGGAAGTTGGTTGGAATAAAAAGTTGCTTTTTTTCTTTTGCAAACTATTCGATTCCATTCGTGTGACAGAATATTATGCTTCTGTGTTTTAATTTATAAACATCAGTAAAAAATCGTTTTCTTACATTTTTTTCTCTGCCTTTTTATGTTTTATTTTGCAACGTATATTTTTATTGAGATTTTGATCGTCCTAGAGAATTTTTAAATTTAGATTTTTAATCAGAAAAACCTGGAAAATTCGGTACAATGGAATTAATTGTTCATTGTAAAGATGTCTTAGTTATTTTATGGTTTATTGTTTAAAAGTTTTAAGTAAATGGTCTTTCTTCAAACATTTTGCTTTTTTATTCAAACCATACTGACTTGAATGAATACTTAGTATGGCCAATGTGCGGGTGATTTTTTTCTATGGTTGATGGGCTACCTCCGAAAAAAGTCAGGGAATTTTTTTATAAAACCTGGAAATGTCAGGAAAAAGTCAGGGAAACTGAAACAGCAAAAATGATGGCCACCCTTCCTCTGTATCCTCGAAAAAACACTTCTCCACCATACATTCTCTATATATTTTAATGATTCCGTTCCAAAATGGGGGATGGAGGGTGCAAGCGACCCTTGATGACATATCTAGACCTCGTAACCTTTCAAATGCAAATAAAAGTGTCGAAATCAGCCGGATGGTTGGGGCTGGGGTATTTCTTCAAGGTTTAATAATTTGGTAGAAACCTTCACCGATTTCGACATTTCTTTTTTCATTTGAAACGTTATGACGTCTAGATATGTTATCAAGGGTGGCCTGCCCTCCCCCCCCCCCCCCCCTACATTTTCGAACGAAATCGAAAAACCACTTCTCCTCTGTACATTGCCTATGGGTAAACCTTGTAGAAATCCTCCAAACACCCGACGGATTTCGACAATTTTTTTAATTGAAAGGTTATGACGTGTAGATATGTTATAAAGAGTCGCATGCCCCTCCCCCATTTTTAAACGAAATCGAAAAAACACTTTCCCATTGTACATTCTCTATGGGTAAAGCCCTTTAGACAGTTCACCAGCATCAACCATCCGACGGATTTCGACTATTTTTATTTTCTAGGAAAGCTTATGACGTCTAGATTTGCAATGAAGTTGCCATGCCCCCATTTTTTGAACGAAATCGATAAAGTTCATCTCCACCGTTCATTGTCTATGTGTTTTTGTGGATTTCGTTCGAAAATGGGGTTGGGGGGGGGCAGGCGACCCTTGATGATATATTTAGACGTCATAAGCTTTCATATGCAATAAAAATTATCGAAATCCGTCGAGTGGTTGGGGCCGGCGAACTGTCTGAAGTTTTTACCATATTATTTTAAATATATAGATCCCAACAGTTCCATCACATTGGCGTGTCAAAAATATTGTAAAATACCTATTGTAGGTGATGGAAACTGTTTATTTAGAACGATATCATTCTGTATTTATGGATCTGAAGACTTTCATGCCGAAATTCGTGAAAAAGTTACACAAAATATTATAACTAGATGAGGTTTATTGAAAGATCTTACAATTTTATAAGAACCTGTTGTCTACAAAGAATATGAAATCTACTATGGTTTTATGTTCTGTTCCATTGATCTTCATGCAGTATTTAAAGCTGAAAAAAGTATTGGCTGAGAGCCTCGAAGCAGCGAGGTGGCAGGACAGTGCTGAGCAAAATGAGTGCTGGCCTCAAACACGCTCGGAGGGCGGCGAGAGCGGCAAGTATATATATATATATTATTGTCTTCGCCCTCGATTTTTAGTGAAAGTACACGCAGGAACTTGAGTGAAACGATATCAGCATATATGCGCGACTATCAAAAAGTATAAATCAAATGATTCTTGGATTAGTAAAATGAAGTAATTAAGAATAGCTGAAGCAATAAAATCATCGAGAATATGACGGGACCTTCGCTTGGTACCGCCAGCCAATCGGATAGTAGAAATGGATTCTGGGAACTGAGAGTAACCTTTGGTCGGTAGGAAGCTTCGTCGATTCGGATATGCGAGAGAAAATATTTGAACTGATCAATAAAAAAATTCATAGAAAATCGGAGAAAAAAGATATTTTAACCATTCTTGTTTTAAAACAGGGATAAATATTCCGGTTTATACATAAAAAAATGGAAATGATAACGTTAGTAGAACGTCGGATGCAAGAAAATAAGAAATGATAGTTAAAATTATAAAGGAAAAGTGACTATTATTTAAAAATTTCTGAAAATTCAGTAAATTATGTTGGAAATTCAAAACAAACTTCTTTAGAACTAAAATCATTTGCTCTATCCGATGGTGCATCGATTGTTTTTCAACTATCATTAGAAAAGATACTACAGCCGAAAATGACCGAAAACAACACAAAACATTAAATAAAAAAAATTTCTAGATTAAATTTTAAAATTCCGGCTCCGAGGTGCTTTGATACACTATTAAGACTACCTGTGTGCCAAATTTCAAGGTTGTAAGTGCGATAGATTCGTTTGGACATTGCACGCACAAACATTGCCTTTTATAAGTATAGATATATAAAATCAAATATGTAAAACCATGGTTTAATTGATAAAAAAATTGATTAGAATTTCCCATTGTGTTTGTTTCATTTTTTATGCGAATATATATTTTTTGTCATTTATTTTATGAAGACTGACACTTTTTTCCGGATGAATGGGAAAACTTCGTTGGTCGTTTTGTTGTGGTTTTATTAGTAAATAGTCGATATATTCTTCCGGTTGCTGTCGTACAAAGTAAAGACTAACACAAGACTACACAAAGACTAGGGAGCGTGTACCTTTGTAATTAGGTCTAAAGCTGTCACCGCCGTCATTCATTCGTTCCGAATTTAGTTTCATCCAAATTTCCTGTTATTCACATTTTTGTCATTCATTTGAATTTTGTTTTCAATGGCTTCACTTGTTAAGTTTTTAATTAAGTTCATTGCTTAGTTCTCTTCTGAACCACCACTACAAATTTTCAGGGATTCAGTTTTCCATTAATCTTTGAAAAAATTAATGATATCTGATCGTTTATGATCGAAAATATCTTTTTCTGTTAAAATTAATTCAGCAATCTTATGCATATACTAGTCAATCTTTATTTGATTAATCCTGGAACTGCAACGTTACTTCGCATTTTGAATGGGAAAACGAGCCAAATTGATTCAACATTACCGTTCCAGGGTTAAAGATACTGTAACTTCTAGGCCTACGTCGAGGTCAAGTTAACTTTACGGCATGTGTAGAGGCGAGATTTACTAATCTAGTCACTGAAGTATTCGGTACATAGAACGATTGACACTCAAGTGCTTCATATTAACTAGTACGATACTACATACTCAGCTTCTCAACCTATCAGGCCTGTATTCCACATATATCAGAAGTACTCCATCGTGTGAAACCACAAAGCTGGTGACACAGTCAAAGCAAGACTACTAGATAACAAATTTAATAAAACAGTAACTAAATTAAAAACCTAAATCAAATCATAAGATCATTAAACATGCTCTAGCTATGAAATGATACAAAAAGAAGAAGGTAGTGAACAGAAGTAATCAGTCTTTAAGTACTCCAACAGGCTCCTCGCTATTGGTCGATAGGTGACATCACATAGAGAGTGGATCCGATCTGCATGCAATTACAATTCGAGATATTGCCAGACGCCGCGATGATGCCACAATACAATGGGCGTTGAAAATGTGAAAAATCTGCCAAAATTGTAGGGTTTTGTGCATTAATATTTTATTAACAGATTACCAACAATTCGTCTGGAACAATATTTTTTTGATATTTTTATTCTTTCTCTCGATATAAGCATTTTTAATGGTATTGTGAATTGTTTATACCGACATTTTAAGTATATTTTTTAGCAATTATTCAAAATGAAGTTTATGACGTTATCTACATTATAAAATGCTCCATGCGCACTACATTTTTAGCTACAACTCTAAACCTTTTTTCCTGTGATGTACAAGCATATATTGACAGAATTTTGCGTAAATAAATCGTTTATGAATAGATCTCGTGCATTATTATTGCAATGACTTTTGATAATTTTTTAATTAAAATCAAGTAATTCTAGATTTGAAGCAAAAATTGTAATTTTAGTTGTTTTAAACATGCAAAATATTGAGTGGAATTAATTACGAACTTGAAAAAGCTTAGTTTTTGTTCGAGCGAAGCGAGGTATATGTTTTAACTCGACCGTTTAGCATTTTCTCTGTCTGTAAATTTGTTACGCAATCACTGCCAAACGCGTTGTTCGAATTGGGCATAAATGTTCTTTGAAGCAATAAAAAACGATTTAAATGTAAGGATTTTTATTTTTTTGAATTCATTTCCAGATGAGGGCCGTTTTAGTGTTATGGCGAGTTTGCCACCATTTGAATCATTTTGGTAAAGGCGAGACATTCCATTGAAATTTTGTTAATGCTGATAAAAGCAGACATTAAATTGTAATTTTGTTAATAACATAAAAGTAGAATATTTAATTGTAATTGAAAGGTTGATAATGCATATTCAATTGGTGCTAAAGGATGAATACCAATAAATAATACAATTTTTACAATCACTTAATTAATTACCCACCTTTTCTAGACTACCTAGAAGAACCTTGACCTATAGTGGAAGAATTGCTGAAATAAATCTATAATTGCATTGTGATACTAATAGAGAGATATAAGAGATCAAATTTTTTGAATTACATTCAGTAGAGTCTCCCTTCAACGAAGTCTCCCTACAGCAAATTTCTCCCTATAACGAAATTTTTAATCGGAATGTTAAATAACATTCAAAATATTCTCTATACAACGAAGTGGTTGTCTCCCTATAACGAATTTTTTCAGACGTTTATCTTTTCGATTTTTGTCATTTTTGAAGAAAGTTGTTAATTTCTGTGCAAACCAATCGCTCTCACGTGCAACCACTCGCATTGTTCATTCCAGCGATAACGTCTCCCTACAAAAATGCTAGCTTTTAAAGATGGAAATAAAAGCAAACAAAGATTCCAGTTTTGTTATGTGCCAACATGACTGGCGAGGAAAAGCTCAAGATGCTTGTTATTGGCAAAAGTAAATCTCCAAGGTGCTTCAAAGGAATAAAATCTTTAGAAGTTAAATACGAATTCAACAAAAAATCGCGGATGACGTCTGAAATTTTTGACAGATGGTTGAAAGCATTGGGCAAGCAAATGGGACAACAACACCGTAAAATTGCTTTATTAATCTACAACTATCCAATTCATTCAAAAGATTGTAAAGAAAAGCTAAAAAATGTTAGTGCCATTTTCTTTCCTCCTAACTGCACAAAATTGTGCAGCCACTGGATCTCGGAATAATTAAAAATGCACTATAGGAAAAGAATCTTGAAAGAAATGATCAGTGCAATTGAAAAAAATGAAACAGTTTAAGAAAATATTGATCTTCGAAAAGCAATTGCAGAACTTTATAAAGTATGGAAATTTGATGCAACTGCTAAAACAATCCGTAATTGCTTTAAAAGAGAAGGCTTCAGTAATTAGACAGATGACAGTGATTTAGACGATGAAGATGCGATCTTGGCCGACTTGAAAGAAAGTAGTAGGGAATGGAAGAATAACAGGTGATGCAACTCTCTCCGACATTTTAGAAGTGGACGCAGAACTGCTTCATATCCTACAGATGAGGCGATTTCGAAAAGTTGAATCGACAACAATAAAGGCCAGGAAAGTGAAGACGTGATACAGCCAAAACCACATAGGACTGAAATGCTACAATCATTCGAAACCATTAAAAGAGGTTTCCAAATGGAAGAAAATGTGTCCGACTCTATTTTTAGCTCA
Source organism: Araneus ventricosus (assembly GCA_013235015.1). Classification (NCBI taxonomy): domain Eukaryota; kingdom Metazoa; phylum Arthropoda; class Arachnida; order Araneae; family Araneidae; genus Araneus; species Araneus ventricosus. The sequence continues at coordinate 239,384 of BGPR01000327.1, forward strand.
CTCATAAAATGTTAACTTTTTTATGAAAATTTAACATCACGAAATGTAAAGCAATGTAAAATAACGGAATTTTTCAAGTAAAATAAACATAAATACATACTAGTACATATTTATTCTCTAAATTGGAGAATTGTCTTCACTTTTGAGTATTTTATTTATACAATAAAAATTAGTATAATTTTAACAAATTTATAATATATATTTCTTCATTTTTAATTGAAAGTCATAATTAAATACTTTTGAACTTATCGCACCTAATAAAAGGTTTGTAACATTTACTTAAATAACTGCAAAAATCTCTAATCTCCGTATAACGAAATTTTCTCTATAACGAATTTTTCAATTGGAACGAAGCGATTTCGTTATAGGGAGACTCCACTGTATTTTATTTACACATTAAAACTTTTATCTGTCAACTTTAAATTAATAATATTCCAGAATATTGAAATAACAGATATTGTTCTGATGCACACAACCAACACATAAAAACCAAACAAAAATATACACATTAATACAAAAAAAGTAGAAATTATATTTATGTTGCAGACTTTAAAATTGCAAAAGATACTAAAAGAATTAGAGATCTCTCAATTGCAACTATACCCTGTCGTAGCATAACTGGGGAAAATCTCATTTCACGAAAAAAACTTTTTTGCTGCTGCTGTGCTGAGCTAGTGTTCTTCGCGTGACAAGAAGCAAAAATTTAAAATGGTTGGTGAAATTGCAGATTTTTACTGCAGATCAGTACATGATCAGTTTCGATTAACTTTATTTCAAACACTCGCTGTTCACCAACTTGGTTTTACACATTGCCTCCTTTCACTCACCATTCCACTAGCACACCGTCGTTCTGAAGAGACTCAAGACAAAGGGTAGTCGGTTTTCTCAGAACATCAGCGCCTTGTATTATTTCCAAAGTGATTTTTTACGTAAACTTTGCATGACATCTTTTTGCAGAATTCGTTACCGCATTCAACCGATTATCTGTATGCCCGTCTGGACGCCTGAGAGGACGAGAACCGAATAATAAAAATTATCGGAACTTGAAACCTCCAGACGTGCGACCGTTATGTTCAATATTTAAAAAGCAATATGCGCTAGACAAAGGAAAGTCTCCCAGTCAGGTGATGCGCGACAGTTAACACACAAAAGCTTCCGCCGTTAAAAATGGCGAGCATATAGTTCCGTGAAATAAAAGTGATTTACAATTTCATAAACTTTGAAACATTAAAATAAATTACATAAAAAGTTAGAGCGATTAATAATTAAGTTGATTGCTATAAAAAGAAAAATGATAAATTGAGATATTTAACAAAGCTATAAAAAATCCGTTGAAAATTTAAAAGTTGCCACAAGATAATAAAGAAACTTTGGTGGCGAAAATATAAATTATTTAAAAGTACTGGCAAAGCCGAAAAATGATGTAGTTGCATTTTTGCATTCTAACATCTCCACCCACCCCCCATCGGGAAAAAAATTGGCTGCTACCTGACTGGAAGAAATTCACCAAAGCATTTTCAAGTATTAAAATTTGCTCTATGTAACATATAGAGTTTTATACACATTAAGTTTATGATGTAGTTGCATTTTTGCAATCTAACAGTAATTTTGTGAATACTGATAAAATATGCATTTAATCGCAGTTTTGTCAATACTGATGAAAACAAAAATTTGTGTGAATAATTCGCATTGGAAATATATATATATGTGATCATAACTCCAGGTTGAGAGTTCTTTTTCCTGTTTAGTTTCATCTAATCTTATTTTTCTCTTTTCGTGAAAGTTTTTTCAGCGATTCTAACAAACGTTTCAGGTTATAAAAATTTGAAGAAGATAATATATTATTTGTGTAACGTTTTTTTTTTTTTGGGGGGGGGGGGTTGCGTATTTATTACGACAATTTTCATATTGTCGTGATAAATACCAATATAATTATTTCATCAAGATACATCTTCTGCCTCACGTTCTTTTGCCACTGTTAAGGTTATAACAGTAAAAATTGATTTGTTGGGAGATTAATGCCTTACAAGAATGTTATTTCAATTGATTTTCATTGCATTGTGCTGAAATATTTTATTATACTAGCTTCTGCATTTGCTTTGTAAAGTTTTTGTATTTGTTCAGGAGTAAAATTTTAACATAATTTATTGTAAATATAGCTTCGCAAGATAGTGCATATAAGGGGACAAAGAAAATGCCTTCTCGAGAGTCAAATTATGATGTCCGGTGTCCCTGCAAACATTGTTGTCTTCTCAGTGAATAACAACATTGGCTAAACTTTTAAAGACTGCGATGAAAACAAATCTTGGATTTTTTTTTATTTGGGGGTGGGCGAAGTCTATGGTTCACAAAACTACAAGTATATTCTATTTTAATGCGCATGGAACAATTTGAAGCTTTACAGTATTTGAATACATTTCATGCCTTTCTTATCAAAAAATCAAAAAGTTTCTCATGAATTTTAATGAAATTTTTTTAGCATAAGAATTACATAAAAAATTGTTATCAGAATTTGTTAGTAATATCTTAGAAACTGATAAACTTTGTTTTGAACGTCTATTGCATCCTTAAGACAAAATTGAATGGTTATTAGTCCATATACTCATATCTAAGGATTAGAGCAGCTTCAAATAATCATTGCACATTGTTAAAATAGTTGGGGTCAGGAAGTTTTTTCGACAGCATCTCATAGGCCTCCAAGTTATATAGCAGTAAGTAACAAGTTATTGGCCGAGCGAAACGAGGTCTCTGTTATAACTCGACCGTTTAGCATTTTGTTTGTCTGCAAAATTTGTTTGTTACGAAATCTCGGCCAAACGCGTTGCTCGATTTTCTCTGAATTAGCCATAAATGTTCCTGGAAGCAATAAAAAACGATGAATATATAAGGAATTTTATTTTTTGAATGCGTTTCAAGAGGGTGACCGTTTTTACTGATTTCAGTGTTTTTGCGAGTTTCGCGCCATTAAAGCGTTTGAATTATTTTGGTGAAAGCGAGACATTTAATATTAATTGTGTTAATAATGATAAACTGATTTGTGTAAATAATTCACACTAAAAAAGCACAGATATAAGATCATAGTTCCATGCTGAGAGTTGTTTTTTCCTGTTTGGTTCCATCTAATCTTGTTTTTCTCCTTTCGGGAAAGTTTTTCTGCGATTCTACTTTCATGTTATAAAAATTTGAAGAAGATTATCTCTTATTTGTGTAACGTTTCTTTTTTTTTTCGTATTTATCACGACAATTTTCATATTGCCGTGAAAAATACAAAAAGTAGAAAATTCAGTGCGTGCCCATAAAAATATTTCTGTTAAATTAACTTTTAACTGGAATTACAAAATAATACCCAGTTTTGATTCAAATGTATTTTTATAGGATGATAAATCAAAAATAAAAGAAAAAATTATTTCACCTGGAACATTTTAAAAATTCTGAATTTTAAAAAATCATGTATTTAATTTTCAAGATATTTGAAGTGTTTATATTCTGATACATGCGCATAAAAAATGTCATAACTCTAAAGTCAATAATTTGCAAAAATGCCCAGTAGAGTCCACCATCTTCTTAAGTTATTACTTTTTATTATATCCTTGTTAATATGTATGTTGATAAGTGCAGCTTTAACTGTAACTTTAACCGCGTAAAAATCAATATAAATGTGCGACATCCAAAATCTGAACCGTGTGTGTTTAAAATAAAGTCTGAATTAGAAACTTGGCGTTGTTTATTGGCTGGATCAACTACACACCGAACACAACACTTTTAAATAATGAATTTTTTTAAAAAATCTTCTCAAATGCTTCAAACAATCTTTTGCTTCTTAAACTGAATACAATTGATTTTATCTGCCAAATTTTCTAATGTCGTTCGTTTGGTGGACTACCTAGAGACGCCCGTTCTAATTTTACTCAAAAAAAAGACGACTGGAATACATGTATGTATTCAGAAATTTGAGTTATATTTTTTTTTAGCATTGAAGTTCGAATTATATCAACTTGAAAAAAATCGGGGCTAAGTTTGCGATCACATCGAGCGTCGATAATCCTTAATACATTCTTAACCCATAGTGTGAAAGTATGTATATATAGGAACCACCAGCAAGAATTCTGGGGAAAATATTGGACAGATTCATGTTGACAAGGAATGGTATCGGAATATTTTTGAAATATTCAACAATTTTAATTGTAGTTTATACTTTTAATTATTATATTCTGAATCAATTATACGAGTATGCGCCTCTTTTGTCTGTTTCCGCATGATTCTGTGAAAGCGAAGCATTTGAAATTGAAATTTACTTTTTTCTTCCCGTGATTGCCTATATACACTAGTTTCCAAAAGTTAAGCAACATTCTTAAGCTACGAAACATTTGGAGTTAATATGGAAACATTGATTGGCGATCATATGTGGAGAATCGTGGGGCATACAATCGTCGGAACTCGCATTCGCAGCGAAGATTCGATCACGAAGGCCGACCAGAAAATGACTTGGGCTCACCCCGTTTCACAGAAAGCTAATAATGATGTGCAATTTTCGCCAATGGTTTTGTTTGCTTGTGAGTAATAATTTAAACATTTCCGTAACAATAGCCATGAAAGATTTTCTTAAAAAATCCCACACTTTTTCCGCAGGTTTTTTTTTTTCTTTCTTTTCCCCCCATAAAACATGCAACGTTTTCGTCCAAGTTATACAAAACTTACAGAATACATGACACTATAGCATAGAAGCATTGTATTAAAATTTGAAGTAAATGTTGCTTAACTTTTGGAAACCAGTGTAGTTGCCATCATGTTAATTACTTGATTTATTTTCGTTTTTAGCACACGAGAAATGTTTTTTTAAATAAATCGGAATTTACAAAATATTTAATTGAATTAAAAATTAACTTGCCATTGGACGCAGTTATGTTACCTGGAACGCACTCCAAACCACCAAAAACTTAGATATAGTGTTTTAGCAAAATATTTCAGAAAAATTCAAATGACACTTGTTCGAAAGTTAATTATTGCATATTTTGAAACAATTTGGAGTTCAGTTTTGCATAACACATTTATCTGTAGTTGACCTAAACAAACAGTAGTCTATAAAACGTATATTGTCCCCGATTGTGTAACGGACTCCAATTTAAAGTTGGAAAATTTATTTCTCTACATATTTGAGATTTTGTGCCGCTTCTTCATTATTTTTTTGTATGCATTTTCGTTTCTCATGGTACCGTAAACTGTGTTCACCATTTGTAAAAAGTATGCAAATATAAAAGGCACTTTATTATTACGTCTCAATTTTATTTTTTTAAAGTATTTTAATTAAAAATGTTCAACATCTACTGCTTTTGTTATTCTGTACTTTTACACGTTTATTTGGGCCGCTTTGCATTTTTTAAAAATCTATCATCCATTTTTCCTCGTTTAGGACAAATGTTTTTATGATAACATTAACTTATTTTAATATCATGCCGATGTTTTCATTTTCTACTTTTTAATTGGGTGATTTATTTTTTCTTTTCTTCTAGGTCCTTTCCGTTCTTTTGATTGAGAGAATTTCGACCAGCTGTTCTTTAAAAAACATCAAAAGCTTGTACTTATAGGAATTATCTAAATAAGTTGATATTTGTGTTTCAAAAATTTATGTACAGAAACGAGCGCCCGGGTGTGTTTCGGCACAGACACTCTTCACGTCCAGAGAAACAATCTGGATTTCCTCCTAAATATCCTTCATCGTTTCCTATTAGACGCCCATCTCTCTTCCCTAGGAGAAGGATTCTAATTAATAGATTTCCAAATCAAGGTGCAAGACCTTTTCGACAACCAACTTCATTAACGGATTATCGACCGATCGGAAGACCACTGATGAGTTCTCGCTATCCTGCGCCTCGAAGCTGTAATAATTCAATGTCAAAAAGTATGCAACAACCTGAGATGCCTTTCACACATTCTAATAATTTAGAAAAAAATGGTGCGAATTCGATTTTGCATACTTCCCCGGTTCTGCAGAAAGAAAACTTTGATACAGATTATCCTCCTGGTGTTTCTGGAAAAGATATACAAAGCCCTGACGAATTATGGATAGAAGCAACAGCACCAAACAGTAGAGTTTATTACTACAGTGCAAGTTCACGTGTGAGTCGATGGGATAAACCAGACAACGCTAAAATAATAAATCTTGATCACATAAGAGTGCTAGCAAATGGTCCGCATATCAGGCCAGTTCAAAATACAAACATAGAGCCAATATATGCCCCTTCAAACCAGCAATCTCATTTAAGATTTTTTCCTCCACCTCAAGTTGCTACTGGAATCCCAGCAAGGTTGTTTATCTTCCCTCCACCTAATCTAAACACTCCCCCGCCGTTTTTGGTAAGACCTACACCTACTCCTAATGTGCCGAATATTTCTCTATTTCCTAGATGTAGTTCTGATAGATTTCTGGATATTCCTGGATGTAGCTCTTGGATTAAAAAAGAGACTGCTCACAGTGTAGAAAGGCATCCGCCTTTTAGCTCCAATGAAGCTGCGCTTATGAATAAACCTTATTTTGAAGACACCCTTCAAAACAAGCAGACTTCCAATGAAACAAGTAGCATTGCTGAACAAAAAGAATTAACTGCTGTCAAAATTCATGAAAATGAATGGGATGACGTCAAAATAATGCATCAAGCTCAAGAGGAGCAAGCACCTTTGAATGCAACTGATGAATATATGGATGAAAGCAAAATCAGAAACTCCCCAGTAAGTGGCCCTTCCCTTAATCTCAAAGACGAGACTCAAAATTTTACTTCATGTGAAAATGACGACCAAAATTCAGACAAAGACAATGCTACCGAAACTGTTATCAAGCCAGTCGATAGGTCTCGACCTGTATCAAGTACACCTGTTCCTGGAAGTAAATGGTCTGTGGTATGGACCGGAGATAACAGAGTGTTTTTCTACGATGCTGATCGTAAAATCTCAGTTTGGGAAATGCCTAATGAATTGAAAAATAGGTCAGATGTCCTGAAGTTAGTAGAGTCACCGCCACCTTTAATCATTAAAGATAAGCAGCCAGATAAAGTTTCTTTGTCAAAGAAAATTAAAATTGAGGAGGAAGATGTAACAGAATTAAATAACGAAGATCAGAGTATGGATAGTGAGAATACTGAATCGCTTATTGATGCAGCCATTAAAAAAAGAGAACAATTACCACACGAGACTCGAGTTCAAATGTTTTTAGAAATGCTGTCCGAAAGAAATGTATCTGCTTTTTCAACAATGGAGAGGGAACTCCATAAAGTTGTTTTTGATTCTAGGTATTTGCTCCTTCCACCAAAAGAACGCAAACAAAAATTCGATTTTTATCTCCGACAGAAATCAGAAGAAGAAAGAGAAGCTAGAAAGAAACAAGTACTCAAGATTAAGGGTGAATATAAAAATCTTCTTCAAGAGGCCGGTGTTACAGGAAGTACTCGATTTGTTGATTTTATGCACCAATATTCTAAAGATCCACGTTTCAAAGCGTTAGACAAACTTAAAGATCGCGAAGTTCTGTTTAATGAATACGTTCACAGTCTGCGTAAAAAATCTCATGATTTAAATGAAAAACGAAAAACAGAATTTCTAGAACTTTTAAAAGAACAGCATTATATTGATGCAAGTATTAATTGGTTAGATGTGAAGGATCTTCTGTGTCTTGATCATCGTTATTGTTCTATAAGTAGCGACTACGAAAGAGAAAAGCTGTTTAACGAATATATTAAAAAAAATTTGTCCTATGAGTTACACTCTGCAAAAGAAAAAGAAGACAGAATTAACGCCAGTATCAAAACACGAAAACAAGAGGTTCAGCGTGAACTGTCTTATCATCTCAAAGAACTTAATAAGGAACGCGAAAACCACAAATACGATGCTATTGTCAACAGCTTCAAAGCTTTACTCGCTGATTTAGTGAAAAAACCAGACATATCATGGAGAGGAGCTAAGAAAATCCTAAAAGCCGACCGTAGATGGGCAGACGTATGTGATTTACGAGATGAGAGACGTGTGCAATATTTTGACGAGCATATAAATTATCTAATCAAAAAGAAAAGAGAACAGTTTCGCCAAATTTTAACAGAAATACAAGAGATCACTTTAACTTCAAAATGGAAAGAGGTTAAGAATAAAGTTTTGAGCGATCCTAGGTGCAAACTGTTTTCAAGTGATAACAAAAAATGTGAGAGAGAATTTAAGGAGTACATTTCAGATAAGCTGAAAGAGGCGAAGAATGAATTCAATGAACTTCTAAAAGAAACTAAAATTATAACACATGCTTCAAAAAATCTCATGGAAACATCAAATCATCTTGAAAGTATTGAAAAAGCCCTGGAACAAGATAAACGCTACTTAGTTTTAAAATGTGTAGAAAAGGAACGAAAAGATATGCTGTTGTCGTACATTGATAAACTTCATCAGAATGGTCCGCCACCGCCTCCTACAGCAACAGAATCTATCAAGCATTAATTTCTTTAGTTTCTTATGCAATTTCTGTTAAGTTCTAATTAAATTCATGTCACTGACTGTGTGCGCATTTTCTTGTCTTTGAACACCTTTCATAACGAAGTAAATGAAATCTTCACAGTTAAGTATCGTAAAAGATTTTTTTAACCAATGAAACTATGAAAATAAGTTCATGTGTCCTAAAATATTGCAAATTTATTTATCTATGAAACTGTCACTGCAAAATATTTCTTTCAGCGAGTTTGGAAGTTTTTGATGTGCTGTAGATAAATACTTCTATGAATTGTTAGGAAGATAATCTGTAAATTCTATCTTTAAGAAAGTCGAATTTCTGAATTAAGAACAATGAAATTAGATTTTTTTTAGTTCGTGGAATAATTAGTTTAAAACAAAATTAATTGCAACAAAGTAGATGTAAATGAATCTCATTTTTGCATCTGGAGTCTTTAGAAGTAAGTAGTTTTTCCAGTACTGTTCAGCAACGGATTCCGAAACTACGACTTTTGGACGATTTTACACCGGAAAGGGGTGTCAGGCAGTGAATCATATGAGCGCATTTCTGGAGTTCTGTGTTAGATCACGCTCAGTAAAATGTAAACATCACCCTTCCATTCTTCACTTTCCCCCTATTTTGATGAAAATAATTCCGCCCGGCGTATGCGCAAAAGCGAGAAGGATTTCCGAATGCGTTGCTAAACAAAAACATTAGTTTTACCGATAAAGACTTAATTACTGGAACTTAGTTGACAATCGGAATTTTTTAACATTACTTCATGGTATTTCCGAATAATGATGTTAAATATAGTGACACTGTTTAAAGGCTCCTGATTACTTTAAAACTAATTTAAAGGGAAGGTTCCAGGCTGTTTCATACCAACATTGCCTCGGTTGCTCGTTTGTGACGTCAGTAGTAGTTGATATTGGCGCATTTCTCCTCTCTTTACAGACGTATCAAGACAGTGAAAGGCAAATGTTTTTTTCTTCATTTTTTAAGCAATTTAATCATTAAAGATTTCTGTAACTTTTCTGCTGATAACTTCTTAAATTTTATAGATAAAATGGCAAAGTTGAGAGTTATAAATTGATGAAGATAGATTTCTACTTTAAGTAAAATATTTTCAATGCTTGGCTACAAATTTCAGTTGTTTTTCTGTGAGTTTTCTTGGATGTTTTTATCCGAGAAGTCTTGAAGGAATTAAGCTTTGATTGTATACTTTCATTAATATTGTATCATGACCGTATTTTTCGAAAATTTAAATCGAAAGATGACTGTCAGAAATTTTCTACTTTCAGACTCGGGCAAATTTTGTTTTGTGACAGTAATTCACTCACACATTCAATTGGCAGTTAGTAAAAAATCCTTACCATAATTTAATAAATGCCTTTAAGAGTTGATAAATTTTAAGTTTATTTCTATCATGCTGATTTCCTTTATTTATATTGAGTAAAGAATCCAAATTCATGTAATGGCTGATAGAATAGCAAAGTTGCATACAAAAGATATTCAAAAAAAATCTTTCATTGAAAAATATTATTACCCTACAAAACTATGGAGCAGAAAGGATTAATTCATTACGAAAAAATAATATAGACTAAAAATATGGCAGAATTAACTACAGAAAGTTAGATTTTGATATTTATTTAATCATAAAATTTGCAATAGTATCTACTGGTAATAGCGTATTGAGCGTAACAAGTAGTGACCGTCTCAACACATCCTCTAAATAGCACAAGATGCCCTTGTGCTACGATATTTTTATGATATTGTACGGCATCCAGAATATCAAACAACATTGTAATCTTCGTACAATATCTTGGCGATAACTGAGGGGCAGTTTCCGCTGACATATTGGCTGGTGGTTGCATTCTACAGCAAAGCTTCTCTAAGTTGTCACTCTACTAATCCGCCACTTTTGTTTGGCATAGAACTTTTGACCTAGACACATTGTGTTAAAATAACCTCTAATAACAGCCACTCAAACCCCTCTGAGCGGCTAGGTGTACGCCCGTTCAACTTCATTTAAATACATTCTTTCGTCTCTCTGTCCTTGTACCTTTTATTAAGAGAAAAGGGGGGGGGGAGAAAGAACAGAAAAAAAAATCGGACCCTCAACAATAACTCCGGAAATGAGATCGAAGTTAATAGTTCCTTTCTCAATGTGAAGAGAAAAGTGATCGTCATTCTCTATCGGGGTTGCGCATTCAAGAGTTCGTTTGTGCCTCTCGGGTGTTGATTCGGACTCTGCCAAAAAAAACCTGCTGATATGGGCCGCAACTATCAGCAAATCAAACTTTCAGCTCAACAGCCTTTAGGAAAAGTAGATGATGTTATTGCCCATTTCTCAACAACTATGGACAAAACGATTAGGGATTTATTTTTCCAATTAAGAAAAAAAAAAGTTACCTCCGGAAAAAGCTGAAAGATCCAATCAAACAAATTGTGCCAATTTACAAAAAAAAGAGAGAGAGAGACCACCGAAATGAGGGTACTAGTGTTTTTTCATTTTATTTTATTAATTTTTTAAGCGATTCTTAAAATTATCTTGATTAGAAATGGTGAATTGGGCTTATTTAAAACCGTATTTTGTACATCCAAACTTGAAACCCCTTTAAAGCGGCTAATTTTCTTTGGGACAGAGAGTGGCCGTTGTAGAGAGGTTTCACTGCATTATAAGGAGAAATAGTACCCTCACAAACTGAAACTGATTATCTTCTATAAATACGACTAACAGTTGTATCCATCGCATGTTGCATTACCTATGCTTTCTAATTGCCTGTTTGTACAGTCCGTCAAAAAAAGTATCCGAACACTGCTCTTTATTCCGAGGCTAATTATCGGATAATAAAGCTTTAAATGCCTGCCGCCATAGAAATGTGTCCTCTATAAGTGTGTATAAAATTTTTTCATGCAAGGGGGCGTCTTCATATTTAGATTTAAACAAACTCAATATTTTCAAATGGCAGCACCTCATTTTGAATACATATCTAGATTAAAATAGCTCGAATACATATAAAATTTAATAATTTTGAGTAAACGTTTGATGGGTTATGAACAATTGAAATTTGGGATTCCTAATGTTAAATGGCCAGTTCAGGCTGTTCTGAACGCTTTTGGTTATTGCTGCATATCTTAAAAATTACTTGACGGAAATGGTTGAAATTTTGAACAGTGAGATTGTAGGTCATGCTCCTTCGATTGGCATCAAAAATGTTTTGATTCTATTCAAAAGTTTTTAACTTATATTTTCTAATTTTTTAAAAATTTTATATGTATTACAGCTATTTTAATGTGGATATGTATTCAAAATTAAGTGTTGTCATTTGAAGATGTTGAGTTTTTTAAATATGGATACGACCCCTTTCATGAAAAAAATTTTATACACTTATCAAAGACACATTTCTATGGCGGCAGGCATTTACAGCTTTATTGTCCGAATATTAGTCTCGGAATAAAGAGCAGCGTTCGGATACTTTTTTGACGGACTGTACATTTACGATTTGTATATTTCAGACAGTTTTTTAATCTTACAAATTTTGAATAATAAAAATGAAAACCTTCAAAAGCTAGATTCAAAAATTCAATTTAAAAATGCAGTAGTTCCCGTGTATATCTTCAATCTGTTTCTGTGTCAAATGTGAAATAATTCCGCAGAAAGAGATAACGCTACTGTCGAAGTGTAGAGACGTTGCTCTTATGGTCACAATTATTCGCATTGCATGAGCATCTTGAATTCAAACCATATGTTGGCATCTTCCAGCGCCTGACTAAAAACTGAATCTCATAAATTTATAAATTTATTTAGAAATATAATCAATCTTCAATATGACATGAACGTTTGTTTTCTCTAATTACCAAAAATTCGTTAAAATTTAAATTGTATGGCCACTATATCCCAAAAGCTCTGCGATTCGCCTTCTAGGCCTATTTTTTTTTCGAAGCTGCGCTGGAGTCATTCGTGCTCCCGAAACAAGCGTTAAATGCACCGCACCAACTTAATTTTGGAAATCCATTGCACATCTTTCACGAATCAAAAGGACAAGACGTCATAGAGAAAGACTATGTTCATTTAGGTAGATAACATGAACAAAGTCTTTCTGGTTTGTTTGTAAGTGAATAGTTAAGCAAGCTGTGAATGAGAGGAATGCTTATCTTTGAGAAATAGCATGAAATAATACATCAAAATCTTAACATATTGTAATGCCTTGTTATAATGCTTTCTTTTCCATTATCTTCAGAACGCTGAGAAAAAAAAAAAGTTTTTAGAGGTTTACTGCAATTTTTCTGATAAGCAGCTTAAAATTATATGTGTACGTGCAGTCGCATAAAATAGTGTGAAATGAAAACCTTTCAGTCGAAGGAATTTTCCAGTATCGTAATTAGCAGATGATCTGGTTTTTATAAAAGACGGTTTGTTTATATAAAATAGGAATTGAAATGATTCGTGTTAATAAAAGAAAGACATAACATAGATGTGAATGTTGTTAAATAAGATCCAAATCGCACGGATTGAGTTTAGTAAATGACAGAATTAACAAATATAATGCATTCTTTGTTTGTTCATTATAAAGACATAAATCGATTCTTCTATTATACAGTGGAACCTCGGTAATCCGAACCCCAAGAATCCGAAAATCTTTTTTTAATTTTCTGAAAAAAATTGTTAAAAAAATGAAGGGGAAATATGAATTACGAATTGGAAACAAAGCTAATGTTTATTCCAAACTTAAAAGGAACATTTGAATTGGTATTTAAGAATTAATACAGCACCTTAATTAGTAGATACCAAATCGGTTATCTTCTTTTGACGTAAGGAAAACTAAACTTGCTTGACGATGTTGCCCCAGGCGCCTCATGAACATAACGTCTGTCAGTGTAGTGGCAGGGTACTGTTGAGTCAGTTCAAGTGCATTAGGAGCATCTGCGTGTGATATAAGATCTGTCTAGACGTCTTCACTCTCATAGGGATTATCTGGATTCTTGACTATGGAAACAATGTTGTTTGAAAACAGTGTTACTGTACTTCAACAAGAATTAATTCATTCACACACACACACTTCTCCATGACGGGCTTCGATTGGGCAACGCCTACAAGATCAGTTAAGTCAACACTGACTCGACTCGGGCGGACTAGACAACAAGTAAAACCAACCCCGCGATTTTTAATCCAGTAGGCTATTTTTAACGCTTGATGTCATAGTAACCGTGAATCACTCCAACTCATGGTCACTACCATCAGCTTGTTTTCCTATGACTCCAATGTACCGTGCGAATCAATGCTAACTTTTTCACAGAGTACCCAAAGTCAATACGCGACTGCATTTGGTATATCAAGAATATTTTACCGAATTTTCCAGAATCTGAAGTCAGCCCCAATTAGTTCGGATTCCCGAAGTTCCACTGTATATCTTCCGTCTAAAATATCTTTCTAAAGAGGGACATTGACGAGTAGTCCAATCCATTTTTTTAACACATTGTGCAGAAACGTTCCGACAATGTGGAAACCCGATGAAAATTGGCGTACACAAACGGAGAGGTTCTAACATCGTTCGATTTTCATTCATCCCGTTTGGCTATAAAGATGAAATACGATTCCTCGAGGTGGGCGATAAATCACCCGTGTGTGATTGGAGTAGAAGGATTCGAAGCGGCCGATAGTGGATTTTGAAGCCACGCCTGAATGACCCACCTAAATCGATCGATCGATTTGAATGGGTGGAAAACAAAGCAGTCTTTGAGCCAAATGGAATGGAGCTGTCTACTCGTGAAGGCCCAGCTTAACGACAAATGTAATCGTGAAAAAATAATTCTTGACGCAGTCTTCATCAAACTGTCGGCACAGAAAATGTTTAATTTCGTAGGGCAAATCATTTTTTGTTCGATGAGGATATGGGGCTTTAACTTATTTAATAGAAGATCCGTAGGTATATTCTCAACAAATGCTTTTGGTTACACAGAGAAAGTGATACTGTTAGAGAATTTATGAACTTAACTCTATTCCATTCAATGATTGGAAAAACATCCCTCTAGCCATTTTCACTTCAACCCTTGCATTTATGGTATAAAAATTGTGCTTGCAAATTTCCTATAATATGTTTGCCATATATGTTTCAACTTCTTCAGACTTCCGTAGCATCCTCGTCTGTGATGATTTACAATGGACATTTTTGACAAAATAGGTAAAGCATACTAGAGCTAAGAGCATCTACAGAATTTAGTGTTTTAGAAAAAAAAAAGGGTTTCTCTCTCAAACACTCTTTACCTCGGAGGTCGTTTAGGAATCAAAATAACATCGAAGACAGACTAATGATCTCCAAGGGAAAAGATTCTTTCTTCATTTGGATACTTTTCTACATTAGGCAGATGGCAAAAATACCTTCTTTTACAATTTCGTATTTTTAGACAGAATATTGAATCTCTTTCATTGAATTCAATTAGGTCCATTATCCCTACTAAAAAAATTGGCGTAGAAACAAATGATACTCCCATTTATACTGAAAGAGAACTTTTTAGCATTTCATATTTTAAGTAAATCATATCAAACTAAAATCAATTTTGCCTTATTTTTGAACTGAATTTATTTAATTTAACAGATTTCAATTTTTTAACTTAACGAGACAATTAAACAAATTATAAAATATCTTGTATATTGTTCGATGCAATTTAGCAATAAAATCCTTTCGAGTCTTTACCAGAAGTTTTGTTAAATTCCTTAATTAATGATTCCCTTTTTGTAATGATTAACTGAATTTTTAATTGCTTTAATTTTTTATGAAATTTGTTTAATGGTTCTGTGTTTAATCATTTTTAAATCCTTTTTCTTGCACCGGACTTATATGCTCGCCATTTAAAAGGCGGAAGCTTTTTGTTGTACTCGGACCCCGGCATCCCCTGACTGGGAGAATTCCTTTTGTGAACTCTGTTGGTTGTATGATACCGTAACAAGACGTGATGCGTCTGGAGGGTCCGGATTGCCGGAATTCTGATATTCGGATCTCGTCCTTGCAGTCTTACCGATGACTCGAGAAGGACGATGCTTTAACAACAGCTCTAGATAAAGTATTATGTGAATTTGATTCATATACTCCGACAACGACGAGAGTGTGAATGATGGACGTTTCGAGCAACAATCGGCAGTAAGTAATACTCAGATAAAAAAAAAAAAACTTGCGTCTATATGTACAAGAGGCAGATAGAATTGTTCATAAGAAATTGTTGAACTTTCGCCTATTTTCTTCAGAATTCACGAAGAAGGTGAATCATAATCCGCGATTTATATAATTGTGTGGAATTCGTGGCTAGTTGCTTTACAACGCCAAAAACTTTCATGATCTCAGTCCAGTAACGGTTGTGCAGTATCATCGAATGCATCGACCTACTGATTTAAAGTTTCAATCCTTTTCCATCAGGCAAGTGATGTTAATTGTAGGCTAGCTAGCTAAACTTAATCACCTAAAGCTCACGGGTATTATTTTTTAATTATAATGTTATTGTGATTTGTTTCTTTTTATATCCCAGGTAGCACAGAAATATTATATAATATTTGCACAATGTTATACAATATTAGGAACACCGAATACTATTATAAAGTATTGTATTGTATGTATCAGTATTTCCGAGATACTAAATTTTCACAAATAATATAAAAACAATGTTTAATTATAAAAATCTTCATTTTAACTCAGGATATCACTCGATTGGAGGTTTTATTACAAAAACACCACTGGAACAATTATTCTTTAAGATGCTGAATATTATATCATACTATACAATAGAATTGCACATGATATTTTGATTTTTACATTAATCAGCATTGATCAATATTTTAAGGTGAAGTTATTCTTACGTTCGACAGATGGCAGCATGATAATACCGTAATACTATATTAATCAACGTTTAATCCTATTTTGAGGTGAAGTTATTCTTACGGTCGCCAGATGGCGGCATGGTAATACAATAACACTATATTAATCAGCGTTAAAAAATGTTCATTTGAATAATAATGTTTACATAGTCATTTTGTTTTACTGCATATAAAAGGCGGGCCGGATTCAACTAATGAAGTTAACCATAAAACAGCTCTCACATATGGATTAAAAATTTGAGTGTTATTCTCATCGTAAAAATATGCACGTGATTTTTTGTTGCGAATCTTGTATTTGATTTTTAATCAATACTCAAATTATAAATGGCTTCTCTTAATACATTGAAAGAGGAATAAATAAATTTCAAAATTATTTTAAAACCTTTCAAACATATTATAATTACTTTTAAACCTTATATTGCCTTAATTTATTAAATTAGTAAACTTAGATATAAGAGATAAAATTGCTTCCTTTTTGACTTCTAACTTCATTTTGAACTCGAAATTGTAACGATAAAAAATAATTTAATTAAAAAGACTATTCGTATGAATTGTTAATGTGCATAAAATTTCGTAGAGATCTAAACTC
The DNA here is from genome assembly GCA_013235015.1 of Araneus ventricosus. Lineage (NCBI taxonomy): Eukaryota > Metazoa > Arthropoda > Arachnida > Araneae > Araneidae > Araneus > Araneus ventricosus. The sequence goes on from BGPR01000327.1 coordinate 256,304, forward strand.
TGTAACTAAATTTTATTATCATCATTTACGCTCTCTGACGTAAGTCTGGCTTTTCAAGCGGTAAGGTTTCTGATTCATGTGCGGAAGGTCCCGGGTTCAAAGCTTGTTGTAAGTAGAGGTGTTCAAAAATAACCAAGTATTACCCGGCAGTTCAGCACTTAGGAATTAAGTGATTAATATTTTTCCATGCTTCTAAAATGTATTTTTAAAATATTCACTATATTATTATATTATATAATATTATTCAGTATAGTACAATATTATTTAATATGGTATAATATTATACAGTATTATATGACATTATCCAATATTATGAAAAAAACAGTGTACAGTATTGAAAAAATCTTACATTTTAGACTGTTTTAATATTGGGAAAAAAATTGTACAATATTACTTTTTCGAATTTTATGATATAAGACAATATCTTGTGCTACTTGGGATTCTAAAATTTTTGATAGAAAATTTTATGAAGGTGTCTTTGATCTTTTTGTAGCGCTTGTATTTCATTTTCAGAAAGACTTCAGCACTTGTTTCAGAACATGTTTGTAAATTCATTTTATTAGAAGTTCTCTGATCGACAAAAATCTTGTTTATATATTTTTTTTTTGTATTCTTTCAATAATCTAGAGTAGCTAATTGTTGAAGTTGGCAATGTTTTTTCTATCAAAAATAAAAGCTTAGTTAATCAAGAACTCAAATTTCTTGTCTTTTTTATATTGCAAAAATGCTATGTATTCCTTTCTAGGATTCTCTTTCACTGTGGCCAAATGTTCCCGATAGTGTTCAAAGGGTAGGTATCGATAAGATATAGAAAGATTTGACTAATTCTACATAGTTTGATTCTTTTGGCTCCTTTACAATTCATCCCAAACTCATATATATATATATCCTTAGATTACAGTCGGGCGAAATATGTATATTTTCTTGTCCCTTCTTTTTCACAGGAATATTTATTGGCCCACTGTGTATCATATTTTTATTTTCCGGCGTTAATAAGAAATCTGGAATCACACACATTGTATTACAGTAAAAGAGGAAAATAAAACTTGAGCAAGCCTTTCAAACTCCTGATCTCCAAGTGGCTCGGCGAATACTTAGTGTTCCAGCCAATACAACAATATGTGACAAATATTTAATAATCATTTCATTTTTAAGCTTATTTTTTAAAATTTCTAATTATTCACAAATATTAATCAAATATAGTTAAAAATGCATCGTATCAAAAATCCGGGATAAAGTTTTTAGCAATAAAACTGAATTTGAAACATGATTTCCAGGTTTTATTTCCTAGCAACATATTTTTCATAGTATTCGTACATTTTTCCAGTAAATGGAGAATCAGTACATTACTGTAAGTAAAGGACGAAAGAAAATACTTATTTCGTTGTTATATTTGATTTTTCTTTACACTGTAGTTTTTGGAATAAACTTGTTTTCATAAAAATTGAAGGGCTTATTAGCCCACTTGAAATATTTTGGTTCTTCAATGCATCCTGAACTATTCACAGATTCGTGCTTCGGGAGCAGTGAAACTCGACTAATTTTGCGATAGCGCTGTATAACCTAAAGTAGTACATGACAGCCTGCAATGTTATTGCGATGTTGTACCATATCATAAATATCGAACAACATCGTAAAAATATCGCACAAAATTTTTCTGCTTCTAGTGTAGCCCGTACGCATAGGAAGCAGTCTTCTGTCTCATTATCTGTGCCATTCATTTAAAAAAGGGTTCATTACTTAATTCCAATAAGAATGCAGAATAATCAACTCGATTACTGAACTCCTTTATATGCAACAAAAAGAAATTTTTTCCGCCTTATATCACGACTTTCCAAGACTTTTCATTCATCATTTCAATTGAACCTTAATCATAATACAAAATTTTTTGAAAGATTTTTCAAGCATTAATAGTTCTTAAATCTTTTTTAAGAATTGAAATTTTTGAGTTAGTATTCCTGACAAATTTTTTAAAGATTCATGAAGTCGTGCTTTCTATTTTTCTCTTAAATAAAAGATGAAATACTTAAGCTTACATCTTGGAACAAAATTAAACAATGTATGAACTTATCCCTTGCGATCCCCTAAACGAGATCTCTTCGGATATTGTACAATTTCTCCCATTACTTCGGATGTGTGTGCTTTTCATAAAAGCGTGATTTTAAGCTTCTTTTTACAACTTCTTAAATTTTTTTCAGTATTTCGTTTAGAAGTTTAACGTTGGATGAGAGATTTAACTAGTGAGATACATTAGAATCGCTGATTTCAGAAACTACATAAGTCAATAATATCAAAATACTGGAAATATTAAAAAAAACTGATTAATTTTTAAATCAATAATTATTTCATTTTACTTTAATTTTTTTAACCTGGTAGATTTTATGTACCTATAATGTGATTTTACTTGACTTTTGCCATTTGTTTCGCTTATAATACAAACTCCTTCATTAGATGGTAAAAACAGCATGAACACAAAAAATGGAACACAACACACAACAGGAAAAAAATGGTTCGTAGTTTCTACAATCAACCATACATTATTTTTTCCAGTAATTTCTTTAGTGCAGAAACAAAATTCTTAATCTGCGATACAAATTTAGTTCTGCCCATAGAATCAATGCTATAAGCAATATGAGATTTCTAACATGCTGTATGACGCTTTGTTGACCATTCTTAACATCTTGGGGATACACCGACTTTGACGTGAAATAGAATCCACGGATTTATTCATATGAGACTAGCATTAACCTCTTCACCGTCTGATACAACTTAAATTTTTGGCTATCTAACACTGGGTATGGAGTCTGCTTAAACTGATCAGACCCTATTAGCACAAGATGCTCTGCAATGTTCTTACGATATATTTGCGATGTTGAGCGGCATTCAGAATATCGTAACAACATCGCAGAGATATCGTCAAATATCTCGTTATAACAGGGTAAAGAAGAAAAAGTCAACTTTATCAGCATTATTAACGTTGGAAAATCAGTATTTCGAGTGCCGCTTTCAAATAAGTTTCTTTCATTAGTTGAAAAACAACTGCCAATGACATTGAGCTGCGATTCAGACATTCTATTAAAAGAGGTTCACCTGTTAGCAGAAGTTGCTTTAAAATACTGCTATAACTTCACGGTATTTTACAGTATTTGGAATATCGGACAACATCGTAGAGACATTGTACACTATCTTTTGTATTTAAGCTAAACATCCGAAGCTTTAGATCAGATTTCAGAAAAAATCAGATTTTGTGTTTTGAGAATATTCTAAAGTCATATCAGTAAGGAAAAAAAGTTAACTGCTCTTAAACGACTTCGAATCAAATTCCAAAAAATTTGAAGAGCTTCATTGGCAATAAAGCAGTATACCGGAAGACGAACTGATGCCCAGGAAACTGCATGACCTTAAATAAACAAAATACAAACATCGTTTATAAGAAAAATCTGAAGTCCCTTGAACGAATCTGCATTACGTTATGGTTTTAAAATATATGAATAATTATAGAAACTCATTTTATAAAGAAGAATTTTAAACACATATATCTTGATGAGTGAATGGCTGACAATCTAGCAAAACCTATTTATTTGAATTTAGAAAGCATTTAATTAAATTATAGCTAAGATTTGCGAATATGCATCGCGACAGAATTCAAAAAATAACAAAGACAGAGGTTGCCATATCTTGAAGGCAGTGGCGTAGCTAAAGGGGGCGGTTCGCCCCGGGTGACACTTCGAAAGAGGTGGCAGAATCAGACATGAAGGAAAACAATTTTATAACTAAAAAGAACACAGGGACATTAGCTCAATTATTGTGTATAAAAAAATGTTTAATTCTCATTTTTTGCCTTTTGTCGATAAATTACCGATATGTAAAGAAAGACTAGTTGGCGCGCGGTTTCGCAACCTATCTGTAGAGATCAATGGCGTCAAACGACGAATTACGTTACCAGTAAAATGGGTTTTTCCCCTTGGGAATTTATTATTATTTAATTTTGAGGTTTATGTGCCCTATACCTTGCGAAGGAAGGGTGGCACATTACAAGTTCGTCCTGGCCGGGAAAAACACAGTTAATTTTAGTTTGTCGCAATCTTAATCTGCAAGCTTGCAGGAAGTTTGACAAGGCAGGAGTACAAGATTAAAACCAGTTAACATAAACGAGTTAGTCACCACGCATCAAACTCATTCCAAACTATAGCAAAAAACAAAGTACGTAGTCAAACCCGAGATTCGAACTCACGACAACCCACTTCATAACCAGACCCCTTAGCCACTCAGCCATCTAGACTCTGAAAGGCGAAGATAAATTGCGCTAATACATCGTATATCTATACAATTTATTTTAAACTGTTTTCTTGATTTCATTAATTATTTAAATTTTGAGTTGAGAATATGATTTGACTTCAAAGAGAGCGATTTTCGCTAATAACTACGTTTTGCTAGTAGAATAAATTATGAAATTAGAGTTCAAAGGTAATTACTTTTAAAATGGGATTATTTTATGTTATTATTTTTCAACAAACATTGACTGTTTTTTAGGTTTAATTTTATTTGTGAACGTTAAAATTTCAACATTAAGAAAAAGGCGATATATAGTTTTCTTTAAAGTGCGAGATATTTAGTAAAAAGATGGAGAATTTTTCAAAATATTTTTCATAAAAGAAGTTAGTTTTTTTTACAAATTATCATTGATTTATTGAATTAAGAAAAAAGAAAGGCCGGTAAAGGAGATGCTATTAAAAATCGGTTATTTTTTAAAACAGACCCAGATAGCACGTACGTTTGCAGCAAGTTTGATTTTTACTTGATATTATATTGTCATCGCAAATTTGACGCGTCAAACTTGAAGCGAAACTGTAGCAAACTAACAATGCAGAATCGCCACCCTCGCTTGCAAAACGAGTTTGCCACAAGTTCGCCGTGACAACTAGCGCCACTCCTCCTTGCAATGCAAGCTTGCTATGAGTTTCCAAAACAAGCTTGCTGCAAAGATGATAGCACAATAAGAGATAATTATCTTCGTCTCTGTTTTAAAAAAACATCCGATTTTTAATAGCATTTCCTAGACCGTCCTTCTTTTTATTAATTCAATAAATCAATGATAATTTGTGAAAAAAATTAACTTTTCTATAAAAAAATTTTGAAACATTTTCCATCTTTTTACTAGAACTCGCACTTTAAAGAAAACTTTATCACCTCCCAGATAGCACGTAAGTTTGCAGCAAGTTTGATTTTGACTTGTCATGGCAAAATTTGACGCGTCAAACTTGAATCGAACTTGTAGCAAGTTCGATGTGACAAATAGCGCCACCTCCTTTGCAAATCAAATTTGCTGCAATTTTGCAAAACAAGCTTCCTGCAAAGATAGCACAATAAAGAGATAATTATCTTTGTCTCTGTTTTAAAAAACATCCGATTTTTTATAGCATCTCCTAGACCGTAATTCTTTTTTATTAATTCAATAAATCAATGATAATTTGTGAAAAAAATAACTTATTTTTTATAAAAAAAATTTTTGAAACATTTTCCATCTTTTTACTAAACATATCACTCTCACTTTAAAGAAAACTATATCGCCTTTTTCTTAATGTTGAAATTTTAACGTTTATAAACAAAATTAAATCTAAAAAACAGTCAGTGTTTGTTGAACAATAATAAATAGACATTTTGTCCCATTTTAAAGTAATTACTTTTGAACTCTAATTTCATAATTTATTCTATTAGCAAAACGTAGTTATTAGCGAAAATCGCTCTCTCTTTGACTTTAAATCATATTCTCAACTCAAAAAATAAATGAAATCCAGAAAATAGTTAAAAATAAATCGTATACGAATCGAATCGAACGATGTATTAGCGAAATCTATCTTCTCCTCTCAGAGTTCAACTGGCTCAATGGTTAGCGTCTCCGCTTCTGAACCGGGAGGTCGCGAGTTCTATCCCGGGTTGTGTTTCGTACTCTGTTTTTGCTATAATTTGCAATAAGTTTGCAGGGCAAGCTTGCTGCAAGTTCGTTTCATGGTGACTTCGGAGCTTTCGTTAACTTGCTGCAAGCTTGCACTCTTGTCATGACAAATTTGTGGCAAGCTTGCTGCAAACTAAAATTGCTATCTGGGCTTTTTCTTAATGTTGAAATTTTAACGTTTATAAACAAAATTAAACCTAAAAAACAGTCAATGTTTGTTGAAAAATAATAACTTATACATTTTGTCCCATTTTAAAGTAATTACTTTTGAACTCTAATTTCATAATTTATTCTACTAACAAAACGTAGTTATTAGTGCAAATCGCTCTCTCTTTGACTTCAAATCATATTCTCAACTCAAAGAATTAATGAAATCAAGAAAACAGTTTAAAATAAACCGTATACGAATCGAATCGAACGATGTATTCGCGAAATCTATCTTCTACTCTCAGAGTTTAACTGACCGAGTGGTTAGGGCTTCAGCTTAGGAAGCGGTAGGTCGCGAGTTCTAATCCGGGTTGTGTTCGTACTTTGTTTTTGCTATAGCTTGCAATGAGTTTGACGTGACAAGCTTGCTGCAAGTTCGTCGCGTGGTGACTTCGAAGCTGATGTTAACGTGCTGCAAGCTTGTTTCAAGCTTGCACTCTTGTCATGTCAAATTTGTTGCAGATTTTGCAGAGCAAGTTTGCTGCAAACTAAAATTGCTATCTGGGGAGACAAATATTAACTGTATGTATGCTGTATCATCTTTGCAGCAAACTTGTTTTGCAAGTGGATTGGTTGATTATGCTTTGTTACTTTGCAGGAAGTTTGCTGCAAAGTTGCCACATCAAGTTGTCATGACAAGCGAATATCAAGAAAAATCAAACTTGTTGCAAGTGTAGCTATCTGGGAATTGTAGCTACGCCACTGCTTGAAAGTTAATGGAAAAATTTTCTGTTTTGTTTTTTACATTAAAATGCCTTAACTGCGTAATTCCGGTGTATTGCTGAGTCAATGGAATCTTCAAAGCGGAAGTCCAAAAGTAATGCAAATAAAGTCAAGGTTTTTAATCTAAGTAAACAAAACAGAAAAATCTTCCATTTACAGAAAAGATTCAAAAAATTGTTGATGTTGAATAAAGTATTTTGGAAGAACGCAAGGATTAACATGAAAGAAGTGGTCCTTCGACTTTTCCAACAATCAATGTTTATAAAAAAAAAACCCGTTTCTACTACTATTATATATCAGCAATGGGAAGTGCAGAATATTTCTCCATGATAATCATGTGAAAAAAGATTTTTTTCCGGTCTCTGTCTCGATCGGCAATTTTTTTAATTTCGGTATATTAGCTACGCTTCGATGGTGGTGGCTTATCATTGAAAGTATCACTCACGGAGAAAGCACCATTCCTTGAAAAGGAAATATACGAATGAAATGGATATCGAAGTGAAATGAAGTAAAGAAATTGTAAACATATTCGCAGCTGTTTGACAGAAGAATTGCTTTCATTTTTCTAAATTCGAACCGGTAAGTTTTCTTTAAAAATATCATTAGATCAAATTTTTCGTGTTTCTAAATTAGTTAATTTTTTAAAAATTTAATATAAAACCGTTGTTTATCAAACAGATGTATTCATTTCATTACTGATTTTTTTTTGTTTTCTGAATTTAATTAAATATTTATCATAAATATTTCTTTTCTAGTATATGTTTTACCCAATACATTCACAATAAAATAACTTCAGTTTATGAAATTTAATTTTTTAGCTTTTGTAAATTCATGTAAATGTATTAACATTCTATATTAATCAACCTGTTTACTTAGGGATAATTTTAATATTTTCATCCAAAATTTAAAGTATATAGTTAATAATTAAAAGAAAAATAATTTTTGCATTAATTTTGATATTTAAATAGTCTCTATTTAAGATCGATTTGACATTTGCCAGTTGTATATTATAAAATAGAAATTTAGATGTTTTTAAAAGATTTCTAGAACTGTATATCTTTTTTTCACATAAATAAATATATTTGCTCATCTCAATGCATGAATCCATAATAAGAATCAAAATTTCAGCGTATTTTAATGAAGACTATAATTTTTTAAATAGGTTTTTGGAACCTATTCATGTTTCAAATAAGATTTAACAAATTATTATAATTTATAAAATAACCATAGTAATATTAACATTATGAAGATTTTTCTCATGTTTTTTTTCTTGCTCAAAATTTAAAAAGAAATGAAAGCATCTTGTGATGAGAAAGAGATAAAACTTGTTTATTATTAAACTAGTTTTCTGTTTAATTTTCCTGTAGTTATGTTTTTTAGATCATGAGGATGGTGGATTTTATTGTAGTTCTGTAATTTTGTAACCGTGAAATGAAATTTGGAAAAATGAAAGATATAAAAAATATATTTATCGAACTTAACCATAAAGAAGCCTCTGAAATGTGGTAGTTGTTTTTATTATCATTTCGTTCTGTTTTTTGTTAGAAAACAATTGATTGGGATTTTTTTTATTTGAATATGATTTGTATTTGTGAGCAATAGAATAAAAAAAATTTCATTATTTTCTATATTAGCGGGTGACTTAAATAATTTATGCAGTATTGATAATTATTCGTGAATTTCTTATAAAATTTGTTGTTTGTTAATTTGAAGCATACAACTATAATGTCTACTTTGAAATTTCTAAAAATTCAGAATTAATTTATAATCAGATTCACCTATTGGTTATAATACTTTTGATTTGACACATTATTTTTTAACTTGTATTTTTTTTAACTGAAAATATCTTTTCCAATGATTTATTAGGCTTCAAGTTGACAATTTAAGATGTCTGTTATATTTTATTCTTTTTTTTCCAGTATTATAAGCTCTTGTATACAGATGTTATCCATATCAAAAAGTGAAATTGATTAATGGTTAATGCAGCTTCCGAACTCATATTTTAGAATGTAAGAAAGATAAAGAATATACTCCTTTTGGTTTTGGTATTATTTAACATGCATAAAAATTATGGCAAGAATTTATTATAATAGGTATAATGTACTACTTGTATTTTTCTTCAAATATCAATGTAGATTGATATTTGAAGAAAAATACTTTTAAAAACTTGTAAATATTTCTTCAATATATGTTTGAGGCTTAACTTGAATATTTTAACTAATATAAGTATGCATTTAAAACATGCTTATGATGTGTTATCATTTAAATCAGGTCTTATTCAATATCGTCTTTAATAGTTGCATTTTATTGGAATTTTCTGGGGGAAATACATGTTTTGAAATTTTCAAAATGATTCATTTATAACTTAAAGATAAGAATATTTAATAAATGGGTTTAAAATGCATTTTAAATTTATCAATAGATTCCCATATTGGTATTGTATTTGTTGCAATTTTGCAGTAAAAATATGAAACATATTTTTAGATAATAAATATTATAATCTATCAAATGCTTAGAGCTAGATTTACTGTAGCGTGCATCACAGAACTAGCAACTTATGTCTTACTTTAATTTTTATACATGAAGATTGGATTAAATAACCATTTTATTCCATAGGGGAGAGTGGGGTAAAACTGGGTAACTAAAACTCGAAGACCCGTTGAAACTAAACGATTCAACATAGAACTTGTCAAATTTTATTAAAATAGTCATTGTTTAATGTAGTATATCAATTTTCAAAAGTCGTAATTGAATTGCATTTTTTAACGATGATTTTTTTTATAAAAAAGTCAAATCACCCAGTTTAGTGGGGTAAAACCAGGTACACATGTTAACTTTATGGGAAATTAAGAAAACTAGATTTTCAGTAGAAAAGTAGTCAGACATTTTTATTTTATTATTTAGCTGTCTTCTTCCTGTGCGCCACTACAGCTTTCGTTGGCCCAGCTGAGACAGTTTCTACATTGGATCCACCCTTTGCATTTATTTAAATTAGAAAATACATCATTAAAATATAATCAATCAACATATGATGTGTTTCTATCGTATTCAGCGGAAGAATTGTCAATACTATCTGGCCCAGTTTTGCACCACTTGGAGTACCTGATTTTACCCCAAGTGTAGAGGTTATAAAATACGAAATAAAACCACATAATTATTGGATTAAATCATTATTGTTTGATAAGGTATAAATCCCTAGCAAACATATAATAAGTTGCACTGAATATAGTTTTTATAACAGTAATGATGATTAAGTAAGGATAGTTTGAAAACAAATGAACATTAGAGAGTTGATGTTAAAACAAATAAACTTTCACAAACGCAGTGAATTCAACAGCAACAACACAGCCACAATAACTATTCTTTCTTTTTGACTAGTGGAGTATAACTCGGATTCTGTCCACTAGAAAGGAGAATGAACAGTGCAAGAATCAAGATGCTTTGTTTTACCCCACTCTCCCCTGTATATTAATCTTGCATATTGAGCTTCTCTCTGTGAATGTAATAACATTAGCATTCTTTTCTTATACACTTATACTTAATAATTTTTATTCCCAAAACATTTTTATTGTATTCTAAGGAAACTGCTAGTAAATTGTGCATAGTAATTTGATTGCACTATTTAATAAATAATCCAATCTGACACTTATGCAAATGTTTTTTTTTTTAGTTCATGATAAGTATTCATGATATTTTTGCAGTATAACATTGTAGCTTTCAGCAAAGAGTTTTTTTAGCATTCATGCTAAATTTTAATTTCGAGCATTAAATTGAGATAGTCTTTTATGTTCTTGTAAGCATTTAACCTAGTCATTTAACCAAGCATTTAATTTAGTCACATTTAAAGTTTATGTAATATCTTTGACTATGCTAAAAAACATTACGAATGAATTTTTTGTATATAAATCTTATCAGAACAACCTGTAGAATTTTTAGTGCTACATTTTCAAAATTGCATTTTTATTAAAATAAAACATTGGTATTCCGTAGAAAAAAATAATTTACAAGTTTTCATGAATTCAATAGTGTAACTTCTATTAACATTTTTGTTCTCCATTCCATTGCATAAGAAGATTGTGCATTATATACCAGAGCATGAATCAAGACATAACAAAAATTATCTGTCTTAACAAAATTGTCTAATTTAAAAATATGCTGAATTTTGAAATTTTTAATATTTTGATTGATTTCTTTATTAAAATAACAGGAAATAAATATAAAATGACAAACTAAAATATAATATTTTATCGTTTTAATTTTTTTAGAATTAAAAATAGAATTTTTATTATCATTATTATTAAAATTGATTGAATAAGTTCTGATGAAAAATTATAAGCATTGAACTTTTCTTATTTTATATTCATTTCAATATTTTTTTTAAATTCATTGTGGTAAAAACATATCTGTATGGGAAGTTTTTCTTTTTAAATTTTTAGCAAACACAATTTTAAGAACTGATATTAATTTTGTTCTATAAATTATTCTGAATTTTAAGAGTTCTTATAGTTTTTATTGGAATGAATTTATGAATGAATTTTTTGTATTTTTTTTACTGTACCATTTAAAATAGTTTTCTTTCTGTTGAAAAACTGGTATGGAGTTTACTGGTTTATTGCTTAATGTAATTGAATGAAGAATATTTTTACCATTCCATGTTGGAAAAGATACTGGTTAATTCTCCCAGTATTAATATTTTTAATTTAACCATTTGCTCAGTCTCAATCCATTTCATTATCTAGATAAATTGTTTGTTACTGTTAATTAAATTCCTATTTATATTTGATTTCTGAAACATTTGTTTAGAGAAAATCAGCTTTTAAAGTATAAAATTAGAAATTTTCTTCTTAAATAAAACTTACTGTCTGACAGTCATTATGTCTTCAGGTCTGAACTCATTTCTGGATTCTGTTGATTTATTCGCCATATTACTGTATATTATTTGCTATTTGAAGGACATGTTGATACTTTAAAGTTAGATGAGCATCTTGTGAACAGGTGGCAAGCATTTTAAGATAAAGATCAGAAATAAGCAGCCAAGTAATGATCCATACCTCCTTAGCACTTCCAAATGATGGTAGCTAAGCCAGAATGAAGGTTGCCAGCTGAATGCAAGTAGATAAAAAAACAAAAAAAAAAACATTCATTGGATAGCATACAACAAAATTTTTGCATTTTGTTGAAAGTTGATAATTGAGTTTTGATTTCAAATTTGTTTTTGAGAGAAAATATCCAGGAAGAAATGTTTAGAAACTAATTCATGACAGAAGTCATTATATTTGTTGATGCCATTAAATTCATATGAACTTCAGTATTCTTCCAAATCTATCTACAAGGCAAGCAATGATATAAATTATTTTTTGTAAATTTGAATAAAGCGTGTCTAATGGCATACAGTGTGTTAAAGTTAGTATTACATTTAATACCCTTTTATAATCTATCTATACAATGCTAGATGCATGATTTATTTCTAAGAAAGATATGAAAGATGAACTGTGTAAGATCAAAGCTATAAAATTATCCTTCCAGCAGGCGGGCGTGTGTAGGAAATACTTATATCCTGCATCGTATTACATATTTATATCGGTCTATTTTACAAAAATAAACCCAACTTTTATTTATGTAATCTGTATTTATTAGCTTCATACTAAACAAAGATTATATAAATAAAACTTGCACTTAAATTTATAAAAGAGCGATATAAGATGTTAGACGATACGCAATATAAGTATCTCTTGCATACGCGTGCCTGTTGGAAAGTTAAATATGACAAAGAGTTATATACACTCAGACTTCCAAAAAAGGCGAATGCATTGTAAGAAGGATGCTAGAATCTCCATACTAATGGAAACGAAAACGATTTTTGTTGCAGCAGGTATGCGATGCACTTGCTGAAAGTATTGGAATGAATCATGTCTCGAATTTCAATCTCGTTGCGCTAAAGAAAGACATTACTCACGTTCGGATTTTTCTGCGCTCCGAAATCACTCGACTAAAATTGAATCTTTTCTATTGTTTTTTAAAGGAGATAAAATTCCTAATTCCTCTTTTCACGTTCCCCGACACCTGTTTGTATCCGTGGCGTTTACTCGGATTTCTTTGTTGGATGCTCTGAAGCATCCTTGAAGTTATTTATAACGAAATCCCTGAAAGAAGGGAATGAAAAAAAATATTTAAATGTTGATTCGCTCTCAGTCCCCTGTTAGTATCTTTACGGCTTTCCTTTTATTTTTTATGGTCTGCTCTTTTTAACTTGAAAGATGCGTTTCTCAAGAAAGTTTCCTAATAGCTTTCAGTGCCTGCGAACCCAAACAGTCTAGAGGGTGTTCATGTTTGTGAGGTGCGTTAAGAAAGAATTAATCTATTTTGTTTTAAGGGTTGGAATTTTCCAAAAGCCCTTTGCGTTTAAAGACTTAAATCTTTAAAAGTATATGGGAAGAAAATTTACCGAAAATTGTTGTAAAGTATTAATACCATTTCGAAAAAAAAAGTATTGTTTAGAAATCCTTTTGACTGTTCAGTGCTTTTATTCCGTTTCGTTGTTTTTGAAACTTAGGTTTTTTTTTTTTTTTTGTCTTATAAATGCAATATTATTTGACTGAAAATAAAGTCTGTAAAATCCAAGCTCAAAAATTTATCTAAAAACTATTTACTGCTTCTAGTGGGGCTTTTTTACCGCTGATTTCATTTATCATTTTCACTTTTTCCTTGCAACAAGGTGATTCTCTCATTTTTTAAACGTAAAACAATCTAAAATAAAATCAAATTAATTTTTTATTATTTATATTTAAAAAAATGTTAATACCTTTATGTATATTTGTAATATTTTAAATACCTTAATTCCAATAATAAGAATTGAAAAACCCTCATCATTTGGGGATTGCTTCAAAGAAATAAGAGTCATCATTGCAGAATATGACAATGGCAAAACACAGAAGAAAATTGAATGGATAACTTAAAATTACTAGAAGTAAATTCCTATTTTGATAAAGAACTTCTAATAGATAGGATGGAGTGTCCATTTAATTGGTGGAAAAAATGCGAAACTTTTCCAGTTAATTTAGCGAAATAATGTCTTTCAGCACCTGCAAGCACTATATAATGACCGTTTATTTTCTGAAGTTGGTAATATATATGAAACCATATAGAATAGACTTCTATAAATGATATGCAACGTTATTAAATACTGACTTATGTACTCTGCAACTTAAAATTGAATTAGATTTTTTTATAATAAATGACTGAGAATGTAATTCTGAACATCCTTTTATTAAATATATTTAAAACAACATTTTTTGAAAACATTCTATCCTGAATTTATTCTGCCGAATATCTGTGAGCATTCAGCCAGACCAATATTCGGGAAGGATAATAAGGTCTAATACTGTATATTCATTACGTCCCTAGTTGGTATTATTTGTGTATGAAATACTAAATGCCTCGGAAAATGCTAAAAAAAATATTGTCTGCATAATAATTTAGGCTTTGCAATGATAAATTATATAACTTTATATAAATACACCTAAACTAAAATTGGGTAAAATGTTAGGAGATTTTTGATGATAAATGTAGTGAAATGTCTCCAATATTCTTTGTTAAATGTGTATTTTTAAAAGAATTTAAAATATTATCCTGAATATTTCTGCCAGCCGAATAGTCAGCAAAAGCTGAATAGTTGCCAGATATTCGTTACATCCCTAATCAACGTAAATTAAGATTATTTCCTTCAAATCACGAAAATGAAAATAATCGACACAAGATCTAAAATTCTGCCTTCATTTATTTTCCAATATCTGAATTTCAAATTTATTATATTAAGTAGAAAGAAAACAATAAATGAAATAAAATCAATAAAGTTTCCAGTCTATGAGGAAAAAAATATGTAACGATAATAAAACTAACACACAAAGATGTACATGCTAAACTTGTCTAATAACTAGTTAGATTGTCCATGACGGTATCACTCGTCAGATGTACCGATAGGCCAATGACTATATTGAAACGAATTCATGGAAATGGTTTTTTTATTCTTTCAATCACTTACTTTGGGTCCGTTTGACTATCCTGGTTTTCCACCTCCGATAGTCGCGTCTCAGCTAACTATAAGATTAAAAAAAAAAAAAACTTTTCCACGAAGTATATGCGAATTCAATTCCTGCGCGTTTTTAGAAAAAGTAAAAAATTGCGATAATTAATTTGTCAATGCGTGATGATAGTTATATTTCTTTTTTAGTATCTTTTCCCGTGGATAGAATCCAAATTAGCTGTCTTCCCAAGAAAAAATCTAAAACATACCATGAAGTAAGCATGGAGAGGTTTAAAATTATTCTGTAAGATACTTTTTTGAGTCAATCTCTATCACGTCCAACAACAGTTCATATATTTTGACCCACCTGCCCTGTTTCTTTCTTTTTTTTTTTTTGGGGGCTTGTGAATCCTGTCTTGCTCTTCGCTTAAGTTTCCAAGATTACGCTGAATAGGGTGCAGCGAGAAAGTCTCTTTTAAACTAACGAGGTATTTAAATTCGAAATTTCTGTTGGTGTTTTCTGCATTCACTTAATTATTTGTCTCTTGATCAACTTTATAATAATCTTGTCATCTCTGAAAATACGCCGTTTCTATCCATCGATTTGAGGCCGGTGGCCTAGTGGCAGGTCTCGACCTCTCGGGACTACGGAGGGTTCGGTTCGAAATCCGATTCCACTGAAGATCCGCCGTGTGTAGGGCTATTTGCACGCTCAATCATACGGCGTAGCCTCCCGTTGGGTGTGGAGCGGGATTTGGAGAGGGTGTAACCCGCTCAGGTGTCGTCAACGTCATCTGACCGCGGTTCAAATTACGAGGTCCGTCGTGTTGTTCAAAACGAGGACGTTAATATAACTAACCTTCCATCGTTTTTCTTCCATGAAAAAAGTTTATCCCCATTACTTCCTCTTACTTCATATCTATTATAATTTAATACATTTTTTAAATACGGAGACTTTTTTAAAGTGGACAGTCATACCTCTGACTGCGGTTTCTTTATTTCTTCGCTACTGCTTCTAAATACTTCCTATTTTAAAATGTCCGCCTGATACAAATAAAATTCATTAATAAAATCGAAGGTCCTGAAATAAACCAGATTTGTCCATTGTTTTTTCAAAATGATCAGGGAAACCGTTCAGAAAATGATAAGATACCGCATGTAATGAAAAAAAAAATCTTAACTTGTAGTAATACAGTTTTGGAAGTTGGTATTAATAGGTCAATGAGTATTGAGCTCACATAAAAGTTGACAGTCGATGAAGTGTATTAAGGACAGAGAATTACATCCTACTAGAGGCTGACATTCAGTCCCAGTCTACCAGAAAACCAAACTGAATAATTGCAATTGACCAGAAGGCGTCCTACTTAAAAAAGGGTTGCAAATTTTGCGACAAAGGAATAAAACAATATATTAACATGCTTTTAAGAAATCTTACGTGAAACAAAACACAAATCGTTGAACCAGCATTAGGGAGGTTTGTTAGATCTTATGAAACCAACATAGGCATTAAATAACTCATTTTGTTTAACACTTTTATTTTTTAAATATGTAGTAGTATTTTTGTTCTGACGATGATGCATGGAGTGGTTGCTTAAGAAGGGCGGAGCTCTTGCGGGCAGCACCTTGAAAGGACAGCGAAATCAGACTACTGAGGAAAACAAATTTTATAACTGAGAAGATCAGCGGCATTGCTCTCTTCGAATCATTGTGTGCACCATAAAGACAATAATTAATTCTCTCATTTCGTCTTATGAGTAATTACTGACATTGTGAAATAAAGACTGGTGGTGGACGCGTATCGGTGCAGCCTATGCTGTTATATCCCGCCAAATTTGTCGGTCGATCCTCGCAACGCCTATCTGCGAGAACGGTTACGTTACTAATAAAATGGTTTTCCCTGAATTTTAATTCTATTTAGAGGTTTATGTGCTATGCTATCCTAGTAAGGAAAGGCGGCACGTAACAAGTTTGCTCCGGGCAGCCAAAGTTCCACTCGCCACTGAATGTATGCGAATACATTCGTTATGCTACTACTGTTCTTTGAAGCAGCCATTTTCGAATCCAGTAGCGTTAATTCGATTAGCTATACATACAAAGCTTGACCACCCCGACTTACGCACTTTTGATCGGGTCCCACCTATCCCGTAACCTCAAGTCAGTTTACTGTACTAACAGTATTTTTTTAATATTTTAATTATTTTCTACTTTTTAGTCTTTTAATCTCCTAATATATTATTGTATAATTTATGGAATCTTAGAGAAGAATGTTCTCAGTTGTCAATTGAGCCCACCAAGGACTCAATATTTACATTAAATTATTGAGTTAACCTGATAATTAGGGAGCCGGTTTTCAAATATTACGTAAGCATGTTTTGTTGGTATTTTTGACCTCCCTTGTCAGCAAAATAACAAATCATAAACCCCTTTATAATTACGTAACATGCTGAGCCCCCCCCGTTCTTTTTTTTTTTTATAAAACGTATAACAGTAATAATCAATTTAAAATTTTAGGACAATTCAGATAAAAAAACAATCGCTTAAAATGGAAAAAAAAAAATCAGGTGTTAATTTCTTATACAGTTTCGAAACTTACAAAAATCAATTTAATTTTCTTTTGCTAAGATTGTCTTTTCAATTTAATTTTTTAAATTAAATTAGTTGTACGCAAGTTACAAAGAGGATTATAATTTTTTAAAGTAAATATGGTTTAATGTCTTACGTAAAGCATCCCATACTCCCCCCTCCCCTTGATCAGCAAAAATAAGCAAATCGCACCCCTTAGGTGCCTAATGTATATTTGAACGGCCCCTTAAATATGAAAATATTGAAATAGCATTTGTCTATCGAGAACACACAGTGTACAAAAATTCAAAACTAACGCATCAAGAAGTTAGTGAAAAATCGATGGTGAAATATCATCTTACGAACATGGAAACAAGTCAAAGAAAAACTCTGTAAAAATCGCTAAATTTTGCACTAAATTTATGGTGATAAATTTTTTCTCGACTTTTAATATATTTTTCTATACATTCTTTGAATCTAGTCCTATCATCTTATTTTCCCATCCAATACAGAAGGTTGTGGGTTTTGCTGTACCCTCCAGGTTATTTGATTTTAAAGTCGTCAAAACTCTTTATGCATGGCCATTGCTAGCATGAATGCGGATTTTTCTTCATCGTACTTCCAGATGCACAGAATGCATATTGATATTATTATTGATAATAGATACGACGATAGCTGAAGAACTAATGACTGGACAAGACTTCTTTTCGAGAACATTCTCTGTGAGTAACGTGATATTTTCTGTGAGCTTACCCCATTACATTGGATCTTTTCCCAAATTGTACAAGCATTTAGTGGTAGATTTGATGATATGACTAAAAGCAATGACTTTCGTGATAAAATTCCTTATGTATGTTAGAATTCAGTTCACTGAGCTACTGGTTGCTCACATGGTTTTATATCCGTTCTGGTTGCATACATGGTTTTTATGTATTGTTCTTGGAATGTGAAGCAATAGTTTTCTACATATTGGAATCGAGTGAAAACTCCTATTCAAAATATGAAAATTGGTATGTGTAAAATTGAACATCTATGCCCCCCTGTTTTCTATGCTGTATTGTTTAAAGATTGTTTCTTTCATTCATATCATGACTGTGTTTTTTAATTTAAGCTACTCTCTTGATTTATAATAAGCTCGATTAAAAAATACATTTTAACTCATTTCAACCACTCGTATATTATCTTCTTTTACCATTTAGTAAGCTTTTTATTTCTATTCTGAACAGGGCGAATCATTGAATTGTCGATTGTCACTAATTACGCTATGAAAACTTTCATGTTTCATCCCTTTTCTTTTCAAGAATAAGTTACATACTTTTAGATGACAGATTTCTGTAACTTTTAGTAATGAATGGAAAACCAAAACTTACTACGGTCCCCCCTCCCCTCAGTTGATTTTAAAATGATTTAGCAAAATGTAGGACATCTTAAAATCTAGACATTTACTAGCATCTAACACTTACTCAGCATGTAACAGTTTTTATTCTATAAAACTGACCTAGGTGCTTATGAAGCCATGAATCTCTAAAGGTGAAAGAGGACTTCAACAAAAAAACTGATTAATCAAGGGGCATTATTCATTCTAAGTAGTGAGGTTGTGCTCTACTTTTTAGCTTTTCTCTCCATTTTATCAAGGCAATTCTTAAAAGGTGCCATTGATCGCTTCATGTTTGCGTGCCAAACCTTCCAAAGTAAAATTCTGTCAAGAAAGGTGCTAATCGTCAATCGAAGGACTTAAAAAAAATTGCGCGTTTTACCGTAATGGTCACTCCAAAGGGGAGATCTTCCTAATTTACTATTTGCCGTTATTGTTTTTTCATTCAATAAAGCAGTGTTGGAGTGAGGCTAAAGCAGTATTGTAGGTATCAGTAGAAAGTAAATAATTTTGTACAATACTAGTGCTTGGCAAATCTTAACTATCAGTTTTTGAATAAGTGAAATATACAATCTAAACTTCACCTATGATAGCCATATGTGTGGAATTACTTCACTCGATATATCTGGTTTTTGGCACAGAACAGAGGTTTTTACGATCCCAGGTGAGACATTATTATATTTATCTAACTGTAGTTCAAATTAGGACGCTTGTTGCAGCGACAACAAACTGCTACTTTATGAATTTCAGGTACATCTACGAACCGTTTCTAAGTGTATATAGTTTGCTTAGGAATCAACCCAATACGAGGCACAACAAATTACTATGCAATATTTAATTTTGGGGAAAAATGCAACATTAAAATTTTTTTTGTACCGTTTTGCGGAAACAGTTATATTTCAAAGGTCTTTTGGAGTTATAAAATCACAATTTTAAAACATTTTTTTGCTTTACAAAAATAATTTGAATTTCGTTATAATTTTTAGAAAATCTGAGTTTTACCAAAATATATGACCTCTCTTTACATAAATATTTGTTTAAAAGAACTATGTTTCTTTTCGAAACAAAAATTGACAAAAATATTGTTCGGCTTTTCTGTTAGACGGTATTTTTTAAAGCTGTAGGTGTCTCTTTCCATATTATTGAAAGACAGTTTTCAAAAATATGTTTTGTTGAAAATTTTATCTCAATAATTATTTTGAAATATAATTCATTTCCTAACTTTATCAACTATTTTATTAGCTGGACTTAATACAATATTTGTCCTAAACTTTGATTAGATTTTGTATCCTAATGTCCTGTTTTCAAACACCGAGGGATGGAGAAGGGTGGGTGGAGTTCATAATTTTTGTAATTTTCATGTTTCGAATGACAAGCTCGATATCGAGCCATCATCCATCCATACCTTCCACCCTACGTGAAGACATCTTCTTGATCCTCGACTGCGATTAGAAGCGGATCTAAATGGGATCCGTGATCGTCCGATCTCAAAGCCAAGGTGTCTCCAGTTGACCAGTCCACAAGATCCTTGTCTACTTTTGAGGCCTATGCACAGTATTGGTTATAAAGAATAAGGGTATTTTAAGATTTTACGCCTGATTTAGAGTAATGTTAGCATCGCTTAAACTGTTTGCATAGCAATTTTTTTGACATTTGACAAGTTAAAATATATGCTTTCCATTTAAATTTTTACCTATTTTTATCACGATTTGACTATAATAGCTTCATAGGAAGTCTTGAGTTATCTATTTATTTAGGTTTGTAAAGCAATCCAGTGGCTCTCTAATTGCTTTAAAATTATATACGTAACGGGCTTTTCAAACATTTTCTTGACTGAATATATACTATACAACGTTTCACGATATTTCTCTTTTTTTAATAAAAAGTGGAAAGAAAGGAAATAATGCTTTCTTTTTTTAAATTTTTGTTTTAAAAGAGAGGTTTGAAAGTTCGTAATTTTCAAATTTTATCAGTCTAAGATTGAAAGAAAGGGTTGTTGTATGTACTGTTATCAACTGTCTTTGGCGTTTACATTTTCATATTTGTTATAAGATTATGTGGTATAGGTTAGTGTACTTTCATTTAATAGTAGATATATCATCGATAATTTCGTAGAAAAAATCCATAATTTCGATTGAAAAGTCACAATCTTTAAGTTAAAATCAACTGTATTGTTGCTAAAGTCCTTTGAAAAATAGCCATAAAATTCAGCTCTTTTATAGTTTAAGGTGGAAAACTTTATTTAAAATTTTCAGGTTTTTTTAACTAATTTTCTGTTGGTGCGTTTCCTGTTCTTTCTCAAACCAAGTGTGCATTTTTTTTATTGGGTTAGTATTTATATACGTGTAAATTAGAAGATTCTAAATAAACATATTTCGAGTTAAATTCTATTGTTCGATAGAAAGTTTTTTTAATACTAGTGTTTCAGATACCTTCCAGGAGGAAGCGACCTTCCGTGACTTAAGAAATATTTCCTTTCGTTTCCCTGATCTCCAACGAAAATCTTTGAACGATATTCGATCATTCTTGTTTTAAATTATGGAGAAATGCTCCAGTTATTTCACAAAATTTGAAACAGCTAATGAAGTAGAATATCGAGTGCAGGAATTTTAGTGTTAATTCTTAAAATTTTCCTGGAAAATTGATTATTTTTTTCTCTCAAAATTCAGTAAATTGTGTTTAGATGTTCAAAACATTTCGTTGTATGAATTGTTTATTCTATCCGATGGTGCTTCAATTTTTTTCCCTCTTACAATCATCAGAAAGGATACTACGGCAAATATATGCGAAAATTCATCCAAAACAAAAATATTAAAATTAAAATTTTCTACATTAAATTTTAAAATTTTTTGGTACGGTGCATTGAGCCATTCTTGATACCTAGTTTTGCTAATTTAATGGTGCAAATTGCGATAGATTCGTCTGGACAGACACCACCTTCGAACACAAATACTTTTCATTCTTTACAAAAGTAGTTTTCGGACGATATGTATGCACTATTAATAAACTGATAAAACAACTCAAACGCATTTTTTGTGTATCTCAATGTTTCCAAATTTATTTTCTACAAGCTTGATTTGAATCATTTCTAAGAAGTCTGCAATTGTAAAAAAAGCGAACTAGATTAACTTTTTTAACTCTTTTTTTAATATTTCATATAGTTGAGTAACAATACTAATGTTTTGTAGTGGGTGGTTTGGCAAACGTTATTTTCTGCGTCAAACATATAACAGACTCCTTTTCATCGATATAAGCTTTGGTATGAATTACTTTGGCACCTCTTCTTAAAGTCATTTAATTATATGACTCAGTGTTCAAGGTAATGATATGAAGAATTAATTATGTTTTGCTTGCGTTTGTTTCCAATTTTATCGTGACTTGTCATTTTGCCATCACTGGTATTAATTCCGCTTATGTTTTCCTTTCATCGGTATTAGACTGATAAAGGCCAGTTTATTTTCTTTAATCTATATATAAAGAAAGGGACTCACTTGATTCATCACCGAACCACTAGGACTTGAAATTTGGCGGGCGGTTGCTTCTTGGGTAGTAGTGCTCACTAAGAAAGGATTTTTCAAATATTTAATTAAATTTAAATTAATTAAAAATTACTCAAATTTTACGTTTCACTATAACTTCAGCCTATATACAAAAATTATTTTACTATCATCTTAAAAGTAAATAAATAGCTTTCAATGACACCGATCTTATTTTGCGACATTTTGTCTAATTTCATTAATTTTCAAATGTTTTAAACATGATTTGTAAACATGTTTTCATTGTTGTAAATTATCAAAAATCTCATTACTGCAATCTTTATCATTCCTCTCTTGCTTAATTATTACGGTTGTAGTATAAATGGTTTTCTGGGAGAGTAACTCCAAACAGAATTTTTCTTTAGTATTCATTTCATTGCTGAAATATTTTTATCGCATTGCTTCAAAGTAATATTTTTTTTTTAACGTGGCAACAGATTTTATTTATGTTTAGGGGTGTCGTGTGTTCAGAATTAATGGTAGAGTACTTAACGGTAAGAAAGATCGTGAAGTTGGTGACGGACAATATCTCGTATGTATATATAGCTTATATATTTCAGTATGTTTGCAGAGGCGTTCAAGAGTAATTACTCTCTATGCGATGTTCTTACTTCACAACATTTTAAATGATCCTAATTAGGTGTGTAGGTGTTTTTCTGATCAGTCACAAAACACTAAAAGAAGAGTGTACTACCCATGAATACAAGAAAACCAAGATAGGAAGAGCTTGTTTCGCGTAGCAATCAATGATGGGGAAGGAAAAGTGTACCAGACGGCTAGATTACTGGGTGGCTCAAAGTATGGAGAAAAGATAAGAGGAGTTTTGCTGATGGCCGAGATGTCCAGCAACACGGGAGTGGATGACGAAAATCAGAGAAAGACATTGCTGCGAAAAAAAACTGTTTAATTAAGTTTAAAGTGTTATAAGTACTTAGACTTGAAATACATTATATTATCCTGAAGCAACCCAGGTAAACCAGCTATTCATATATACCGGAAGATGTTATCTTTGCGCTTTTGAATCGTATATCTGCTACATAATCGGAAAGTGTCCCGAAATAATTTGCTTACTGGTAATATTTTATTTTATTCTTTACTTCTTACGGAAGACCGCAGTTGCCTACTTATTATGGCGGGGCCGGAGGGTTTCAGGATCGAAATTGATTCCACTGAAGATCCGACTCGATGTGGGACTGGTGCTCGCTAAATCTGAGTTGTGGTACAGACATCCTCGCTCGTAACCCATCGCCGACTCACCCATAGGGTTTAAATTCTACAAGGATGGACGGGGGCGAAAGTGGAGATGAGGGATGCCAGCTTAGGTGTCGTCCTCGTCTTCTGACCGTTTCAAATTAAGAGGTTCGTCCCAAATATCCGTGTTTCTTCAAACGGGAGCTATTATAGCATTTTCTTTCAGAAATAACCCATTCTGTTTCAGTTGGTAATTTCGGCGCTAGAGGGAGAATGGATGAATGTAAATGATCTTAACAAAAAGTTAAAAAAAATATTCCATTGAAAAAAAAACACAGTGAATATTATTTTAAAAATTCATTGCAGTTAATGAATTTTCTTTTTTTTTTCGCTCTCTTAACTAAATTAACAGAAAAGAAAGAGCAGCACGACTCTGGAGCTAATTAATCATGGATGATGTTTTCTTTTTTTCGCTCTCTTTAAATTGTTATTCTCCTGAAAAAACATCTTGCATATGCTGCGAACCTAATTGTAAATTCTGCGTTCACGAGATTCTTCAAAATTGCTTGAGCTTCATTTTATTTCATGGAAACGGCTTAGGTGTCGAAAGAAAAGTCCGTGGAAGATTCGTCAAAAGTCGCTCTGAATTGTAATTCAATATTTAATTATAAAATTTTCAAACTCTTCAGAAATATTTCCAAACTGCCATCTGACACCTATAATTTAAATTAATAATTAAAATTTATATCATGTTCTTTCGACAACGCTCCTAGGATCAGAAATATTTTATCATTCAGAAATTGTTCATTGTACCGTGATTGAATGACTGAATTCAACCACCAGAATTCTCATAGTTATAAATTTTTCCATTACAACTCATATGTATCATGCGTTTTTTGCGTTCCAAAAAATACGGCAGATAATTTTTTTTCAGTGAATTTTTAGCTACTAAATGAAATGAATTTTGTTCTGACACTTCCCATACCCCATTAACTTTCAAGAGTGGGTCTTTTCTTTTCCTTATGAATATAATGGAATTGTTTAACCTTTTACTTTCCTCGTGATACAGAGTATACAAGAGAAAGTATTGTAATCGTCAAAAAAATTCCAACTCGAGATTTTGACGAATCTCCACACTTTAGACCTCACAGTCCCGAAAAACCACCAATTTTGGAATTATGTCTGTCTACTTTTACGATAATCGAAAACTATTAGAGTACGGGATGAAAATTTGGTATGTGGTCTTTGAAAGCATAATTGTGGTTTCTACAAAATTTTTGGAACAAAGGCCGTCACGGGAAGTCTGTAATCTGTATGTCCTCGGTCATGTGAACACTATAACTCTCAAAACTTGAAGAGCTAGATGGATAAAAAATTTGGTACACGGTTTTATCGTCGAGAATTAATGAGATCCGTATAAAATTTTGGGCCAAATCGTCAAAGGTTGACTGTCTGTCGGTCTGTATAATTTTCTTTTGAAAAGAATCCGTCGTCTCCACGCGCATGCGTACTGGATAATATTTGCACGCGAAGGATATTGGCGAATTACGTCTGTTTGTCCTTGAGACGGCAAGGCAGCGGAAAATCGGTACATCTCTTTGAATTTGATTCTTCACCTAGGATATTTTCACTCACTATAATGAAAACCTTCTGATAGTCATAAGTTCTGGGTAACTGTAGGTTCGAATTTTTTTTTTTTACCGTGGGGGGAAAACAGCACCTTTCTGGGGAAGTATACGAGAAAGTTTAGGGAGAGACACTCCCTGGTTTTAACGTTGGACTACATTCCTCCCATTGAGGTCTCAGGAAGGAATGGATTCACACATAAAACGCCACAAGAAACGTTGTATGGGAGATCCACTATATCTCGGTAACTACATATGTTAAAAACATAACTAATGTCTTATTTTAGAGATAAAGGGTAACACAAATTTACAAAAAAAGTGAAAATCAATTGTAATTCAGCACTACCGAGTCGGAAAGTTGGAAAAATACGCAGATTGGTGACGGATCCTCTATATCTCGGTAACTACTATGTTAAAAACATAACTAATTCTTGAGATAAAAGAAAACGAAGTTACAAAAAAAAGTGAAATCAGGATTAGATTTCAACGACTGGTCGGAAGAGCCCTTAGGCAAATACCGGATATTGGTGACGCGATCTCTATATCTCGTAAGCCTTCATAATTAAACATAACTAATATGTTATTTAAGAAAAGGTAACAACAGAAGTTACAAAAAAAAATTGAAAATCAGAGATTATGTGAATTTGGCGACTACCGAGTCGGAAAGAAGTTGGGCAAAATACGCAGGGTGGTGACGCGATCCTCTATATCTCATTAACCACATATGTTAAAACATAACTAATATCTTATTTTTTAGATAACGGGTAATGAAGTTACAAAAAAAAATTGAAATCAGGTGTAGTTCCGCGATTGAAATTCAAAACAAAATTGACATTGTAATATTTTTTATTTAGAAGCAAAACAATTTTCATTTATGACATGGTTCATTTTATTTCAGAGAAGAGGAGTGAGTAACTTCGAGAAACAAAGAGAATCACGAGTAACTTCGAAACAAAGGAATCACGGTAATTTAGAGAAACTTACGAGTATCCGCGAAACAAAGAGAATCGCGGTAACAAAGATAATCCGAAGAAGCTTCGAAACAAAAAGATCACGGTAACAAGAGAGACCGAGAAACAAAAGAGTCACGCGAGTCAAGTAGTCCTACGCCTGGCAGTGTGAAAGAGACAACCTCCCGTCATCCCCCCCCCCTTCCGTATGAATATTATGGAATTGTTTAACCTTTTTTTCAGAAATAATAATTATTTTCAATAATAATATAATTTATAATTGTTTTCAAATAAAACTTTTTAAAATTTATTTCGGCTGTTTGCAATATAGTGATCTATATTTTAGCTGGTAATTCAAACTTGAAGGTTTCATAATTCCTAAAGTACAAAAAAAAAGTCCGTAGTTATAAAGAATGCTTCTGTATTGCCATTATAATTTTTTTAGTTCAATTTATTAGAATAATTTGATTTTTATGAACTTTTCTGTCGTAAATTATTCTTTTTATTTTTTGGCATTGGAGGAAAATTTCTTTGGAGCAGTTAAAAGTGGCCTTTTAATAACGTTATCTCCAAAAACTTATCTGTTCAATTTCTGTTTGTTGCGTGTTTACCGTTGTTATCTTGCAAATTCTTGACAGTTCATATAATCTGTTTTGATATGAAGTATTTCTTGCTATTTTTAGTTAATGAAGTCTTCCGCTTGTAGTCTTCTACCAAAAGATCAATGTATACAAGCTGCAAAACTTAAATATTGTTTCAGACTTCCTGAAGTTTGACCTAATGTAGTTTATAGTTAAACACTTCATGAAGGATTGATGTAATGAAAAATGAAATTCTATTTTTAATATTTTTATTTACAGTTCGTTAAATTTGTAGCATTATTTATTTATTTTTGATTTACCAACATATTTCTCAAATAAAACTCAAAATAAAGGGGGGGGGAATATATTTGAAGATCTGAGCTCCAAAAAACTCGAATCAAATAGTTACTAATGAACTAGAGAGGCAACCATTCAAAAAAGAACATTCTCAAGATTAGGAAGGTCTTAATAAAAGATGTGAATCTTCTAAAGAGAGCTCCAAAAACTCGAATCAAATAGTTACTAATGAACAAGAAAGACCACCATCCAAAAACAGAAAAACAACTTCTTATAATATAAAAGATATGTTCGAGAGAGCTGTATTAAAAAAATATCAACTAATATAGTTAATACATTTTTGTGTTTCTTTTGTTGTTTATTTTCCATTTAATCTAGAAAAGTGTACTTCATATTCCAAATTTCAATTCAATAAATGTTTATCCAGAGTACTATGTCTGATTTTTATTTTTAAAATGAATACACACTGATTAATTTCAACAAACAGATGTTTTACTGATGTGTGCTTTATCATGATACCATAATTTCTACTAATGCTGTGTAAGTAAATAATTTCTTTTTAATTCTTACTATTTTTTTTTCATTAAGGCAAAATTGGATATAAATAGGATAGATTTAATACCGGTAGCAATTACAATATTTGTTGTACTTGAAATTCATAAGTATTATTGCTCAAATGTCGGTCGCACATTTTTAGACTTTTTTGCTTTTGTGGCAATCTCATCTCTGTATACGCATGATTACGCTGTTTGCTTTTTAATATGTAGGAGAGCTGAATACAGTTGATATGTAATCCTGAAAAGAGATTGGAAATTTTAATTGAAGTTACCGATAGTAGCTATGCAATTTTTAAAAATATTCCGATATCCACTTTAGTTTTATGTTACGGTTTCAATTACTTACTGAAATAAATGTTCGTTTCGGAATAATTTAACAAGATTGTAATGAGTTGAAAACTTTCCAGGAATGCCTCCCTGAATTAAGTGCTCTCCTCTTACAGTGTGATTCAAGTTGGACTAGTTCCAACCCACGTGGAGCGCACACAATGTACACAAAATTAACCGGACTTTTGTAAAAAGTATCCAGATTTTTCTTGGAATCTACATATCTAAAACATTTTAATGTCTATTTCTCTTCATTGATAAAATTCTATTGTCAGATTTACTTGCACTGATTTAATTTTTGTCCAACTCTCCGTTCTCCTTTGTGCATTCTTCTGTCAATATCTCACTTTTTTTTAAAAAAACTGGATAACGACAAATTAAAATTGAATTTGAAATACCAATATCAATTCATTTCTTATAAAGTCATTTCATCGACTCATATTCTGCTCTGAATATTCGTAATCAAAGTAGCCGGTTGGTTATTTGCTGGAGATTCAGCAGATATTTGGAAGAAATACTATGTCATATTTAGGTGTAGTCTTTTAGTGTAGATTACTAATATTTGATCAAAGTGCGCACTGAATAAGATAATCTAATCTTCCTTTGTATACGGGCACTTCTTAGATCCCGTGTTTCCATATTTTGCTCGTGTATTATTTTCACATGAATTTTATTTATAAATTCGTTTGTCAATGGTATTTATACAGCTTTTATTTTATTTGTGTATAGTTTCATTGAATAACGCACCATAAATGAAATTACACACGTTTGCCAAAACTGTTCGCGAAATTTTTAAGGCAAAGTAAAAACCAATGTTCTGATGCATTTATATCATATTTTTTATTGAGTAAAATATCCTTAAACAGAGATATTTTACTCGTTTTCTCAAAACATTTGAATACTAAAATTCAGTTTGAATATTTTGCAGCTTGTCTTCGTTTTTTTTTTTTTGTTAGATTTGGTTTAAGAAGCCTAGCATTTTTTTTTTTTTTGCTACACATTTTTGTGTATTTATCTCCTTTATCCAATATAACGTCTGAAAATTGATGAAAAAAATATTTCAGACTGTTGCTTTTTCTGTAATTTTAAAACAAAAGCAAAAAATCCTCTTTAAAGTATAAATAATCAAAAGCATTTTTATCAAACAAATAATTGATGCGATTCTAAGGCGAAATTTAATAGGGTCATTCTCACGAAAAGGTGCTTTTTACAGTCCTGGGGTGATAAAAATTAGAAAGTGCAATAAATGTCCTAATATTTTTGTTCATATGTATAATTTAAATTTTATGAAAGCTATTCAATACGTTTCTACTAAAAAAAAATGTACTATTTAACTCTCATTTTTCATTGAATATAAGACAAAAATCCCCTCTGTGGACGTCCCTACACATCAAATTCAAAATAATATTAACTGACACTCAAGCAATGTTTTTAAAAATTGCATTTTTTTTTTCAGTATTAACTAGTTTAAAGTCTCTAAGTAGTATTAACTAGTTAAGGTCTAACCTAAAATTTTTTTAAAATTATTTTTACTTAGTAATAAATTTTTACACTTTGCCCCCAGTCAAATACGTTTCCCTCTGTGGACAAAGAAAATAACTTTAAAAATATATCATAAATAGCAGCTCATGTCAAATCATCATGAAAGAGTTTATAAGAGAATCAGACAATTTATTCTTTAAGTAAAAATTTTCGTTCTATTGCGAATTATTGAATATATTCCAATTTATTAGTTCCATTTAGAGCTTGGTAAAGTTATCAGCGTCCACTCCGTGGACATCATATATAAGTTAAGAAAAATCTAATTTATAATTAAAATACAAAATTTTGCTAGGTTTACTATCGAATTTAATAAAAATAAGTGTACCACTTTAGCCACGTAAAAACTTAAAAATTCAAAACTTAGTTTTTGTCTCCTCCGTGGACACAGCATCTCCACAGAGACGATGGCATTGTCAATGAAAGAGACAAAATCTCAAAAATCATGATACAGTTAGATAAATAATAATAATCTGAATTAAAAGTTCTTTGGTAGATATTTTTTATGAAATTTAGTGATTTTCTTTTTTATTTTTTTGAATTAAAATTGAAATTATATTCTCGAAAAGAATTAAGGTAAACAATTCATGTACAATATTTATAATATTAAAAGTTCAATAATGTATAAAAGGCATTTTAATAGCTAAATTTATTTTTAGTAAAAATGGGAATGTCAAAAAATAAAAAGATAAAGCAGTCAGATGCTCAAATTCAGAAGAGAAGAGTAAAAAAAACTTAATACGAGACTTACTAGATTGTTTATTAATAAATAAATATTTGATAATCCTTAATCTAGTTTATAATTGATTACTTTCCTGGAAAATGTTGACTTTCATTTATTTGAAATTGTTTGTAAATATTATTTATCTAATGCATAGGCAGTGCCATTATTTAAAAAGTGCTATTTATTTTAAAATGCTAAGTTTTCTTGCGCTGGTTTTTAATAATTAATTTTATTGTTTAATTATAATAAATAAACCTGTACCAAATCTGTCCAATAATTTGTCAATTATGCTTTCGTTTAAAATGTAAAAGTTCCTTCGACTATCATGTCTCCTTCATAGACAGGTCAAAAATTTTAAAATAAAAAAAAACAGTGAAAAATAAAATAGAAAACTTGACCACTAATAAAATATATATATATATATATAATAAGGTTATTTATTAAGCTCAAATGGAGACATCCATGCAATTTTTAAGATTTTTTACATACTTTTGTAAGATAATTTTTTTTATAGCTATTTGTACCTTTTTCATGAGAATGACTCAATATTTTTTCAATATGAGCCATAATAGATTGATCACGATAGAATGACGAACAAACATCTGTCTGTAGCAAATGTATTCCGTTCCAAGATGTAGGAAGGTATCTTCCGAAATCAGAAATGGTATTTTTAGTAATGTTTTTATGACTTCGTGCCTAGGTTTAGACTTAGTGGTCTTGTATGTTTATGAAAAGAGCTTAAATCAGTAACTTTGATTGATTTTTATTTAATTATGTTTATAATTTATTTTGTTAAATACTGCTAAAAATTACTGATTTCACCGCCTCTTCATGGATATTGTTACATACGCGTTTTTTAATTTCATATTTTTCTTAATGAAAAGAAATTGAAGTCTGTTGGTTAAAAATTAAAACGAATGAATTCTGTGGATTTTTTCCCTCTATCCCACTCCATTGTTACCGGTAAAAAAATGGACAAATTGAAGCTTTTTTTTTTTTTTTTGTCTGTGAAAAAACTTCGCTTAAGAGGCTGAAGAGTTTATCGGGTTTTTAAAAAACTTTTTAATTTTTCTACCAAAATACTTCCTTTAAATTGTGATCAGCGGGGTTATCCCTTTCTTTAAAAAATGACGCCGCAATAGACCTCTTTCATCGGCAACGTAGTAAAATTACCAGCATTAGGGGAGGGCTCTTGACATTTGGATATTTGTAAGTTACGAGCTTTCTTCTAAATTTTCTGGAATAAAGTGCTCAAACCTCTCTGGTGTGACTATTTTCAACTTTTGTATCTGCAGGCCACCTGCTGCTGCACCAAATGGCACCCAAAAAGCAACTCTCTAGAGGTAAAAAAGAATAACTCTTAAAAAAAGGGCCGTCTCTCCACTAATGACTTCTCTCGATTCTCACATCCTGAGAAGAAGAAGGATCCTCTCTGTCTTGCCTACCTTGCGCACCAGCATCAAACCACTGCCAGCATGGAGAAAGATGTCAAGTGAGAGCTTTTCCTCTTTTTAGAAAACCCCCTCCCGCACGATGCTCTGCGCCTTGTGTTTGCTGGGGACTTGCTATGTGATTGCTGTTGCTTTGTGTATGTCCTTAATTGCACTTTGATGCTTAAGCGTGTCTTTATTAAAAAATAATTATCTTTTGTTTTACTCGCATGTTAACAAGTTGTTTGTTCAATGCACCGTTATGTTGCTTGTTTGAAAGAAAATTTTCATTTTAAGCTAAGCTCTCCAAGTAATTTATAATATTTATTTCCCTTTTATAATCTCCAGTTAATTTATAAAAGGGAAAAAATGGAATTTCTGTCGTATATAATCCATCGTCTCGTCTCTTAAAAAGTATTTCAGTTCATTCGTTTACAAGTATTCATAATTTAAAATTTTCAACTTAGTAAGAACCTAAATACTGAATAATAACTTAAGCTTACAGTAACTTTACCTTCATTTAAAAAAGATATATATATATGAATATTTTATTTCCGTTTGTAATCTTTTTTTTCCGATTTAGCTGAGTTCTTTATTATTTTTATTAATATTTAGTTTTGATGTCGGCCCCACTTAGATCGATTTTATTTAGAAATGGGTGAAGTTTCTATTAATTTCATATTTTAAAATTAATAAATACTATTTGTATTGAAAAAAATAAGAAATCTCTTCATTCAAAATTACTTTTAAAAAATCACTTTTCCGTAGTTTTCGATAATAAATTAGGCATTCAACCTCTTTTCTATTTCCTTTCCCTTTTAATGAAATGTTTTTCTTTGAAATTTTTTTATACGGCCGTTTTTTCGAAACTTTTCTCTGTTATCCTTTTCTCTGTAAACCATATATGTTCTGACATACTATTTAGATATTTTCATATGCATTAATCCAGTGGCATAAATGATATAGGATATTGTTTTGTTGACCCAGAACGGTAATACAGAATACAGAACTACTTACAAGGAAGTGGGGATCCAATTAATCTTAAAATTACCGATGGCTTATGTTTTGCCGCCATTTGTTTATTTTTTTCACATGATTGAATAATAATCGAACTGTAAATTAATATTAAGAATTATTTTACTAAAATTCCAATAAAATATAAAAACTAAGATATAGTTTCAAATACCTGCCTATTAAAATATTTTCCTTTCGTATACTGCAAATTTAATACATGGACGCAATTTACAAGTTTTTAAAATTGGCTTATACACTGAATCGTTCATAATCGGGCTTTTGAAGATCAATGATTGGTTTCATTTTAATATAAAATCCCTTAAAGGTAATCAATTATTGTTAGTTAAATTCAAAGTTTATAAATGAGTTCGACTGTTAGGTCCTGAGCCTGTAATCTATGTATTTATGCCGCCTTGAAGCTATATGCTTTTATTGACAGTTTTTTTTTCAGTTATTCTTCTGTTAATTTTTTTTAATTATAATTTTCGAAACCGTATTGAAACGTTAAGATCATTCATCCAAGATCTCTTCATGCATTTATATCGTTTTGTTGGAAGAAGCTGTTAGATTATTTCCGTTCAAATACGTAAGAAAGTGTTTCTTTTTAGATACTCGATCTTAATAAACATGCCAGTGTTTTATTAGAGTTGTACCATTTTTTATGTGTAAATGTTTTTAAAAGAAGTACATAAATGTGAAAAGTAACTGTAAGAAATCCAATTTTTTTCCTGTCAAAAGATTAATATTAAATATTAATTAATATAATTTTGCCGGAGTTTTTTACTCATTGAAAAATTTTGGGAATTACAATTTGAACACCAACCGTATGCGTGTATTTTAATTGCGTGTTAAATTATTTTTAACCAACTCTGGGTTGGCGCGCGTCAGACCCCGATAAGTCATCGCCCTTCTTGGCTCACTGGTTGAAGATTTCTAAGGGTCTCTCAGTTTTTACGATAAGTTTCAGGACAAAGGGAGGCATTTGGACTCTGCGAGAAGTACTTGAATTTTCGTAACCTCTTAAGAATTGTAAACAAATTCAAAACAAGGAAGAAGGAAAAACTACTATATCCTTATTAATGAAATTAATGGATATGAAATTAAAAAAATTATCAGAAAAGGAACTGTATTAATTTGTTAACAGTTTTGTTTCTTGGTCATAAGTTATCAGTATTGTAACGCATCTCACAGTTCGATAATTTAAAAAAGAAAAAAATTTAGAATATTTTCCTGACAGGTAGCAAGGTGAGAAATTATAGGAAACTATAGGAACTCATGAGAAATTATAGGAAGTCGGATGTATATTTTTACTGATTCTTTACATTACTTCTTAGAAGCAAGAGATATCAGTTACTCGAATTATAAATGCATCTTTGTAAGCTATTTCAAATGTTTCTTTAACACTTTCGTCCCTTATCCCATATTCAGACTCCATTCTGCGTTTCGCAGAAGATTTTAATTTGCTCTCTCTAACATTGCCATCTGCTAAATTTTTTCTGAATGGTTTACTTCGAATCTAACATGCGTGAAGTGATTGGAGATATTTTTGAAAACCGCAGTTTTGTTAAATTATGCATCTACAGTTAACATTAAAGATTATTTTTTTCTGTTTCTATTCTCAATAGAAAATCGGGATTTTAGAACGCCTATCAAAAGTGATGATTTTGCCAAGACTCTGTTGAGTGTTTCTTGATTCTGACGTTTGAAAGTGTTACTCTGTTTTAATTGAGTGAGTGATGGCTTAACAGGGGTCTGACTCTTTCAGAGAAAAACAGAAATGGTTGATAGCAATGCCAAAAATCAGTTATGCCGCTGGTAGTGACTAACAAATGAACTGTATTTTGCTTTTATTAACACTAAATGATTGTATTTTTACTGTCACTTATGCATGCAGACCAAGTGAAGATCCTTTAAGTGTGGTTAACTCATGTATCGAAAGCTTAGAAAAATTAGTAAATTTAAAGACAAGCTCCGACCGTGCTTTGTATGTTGGATCCATAGAGAGATTACAACATGCTGTTTGCTCAGAAGGTGAGATATCCTATTGCTTTTAAAACGATACTAGTGTTTAAAACTCATGCTTGTATGTTGTGTTTTGTATTTTCTAAAAATTGATGCAATTCTTTCTTTGGAAGCCAGAAGTTCGATGATCGCGCCCCCCCCCCCTTCTCTCATTCAGAATTCAGTTTTTCTTCTACAATGATTGATTGGACCTTGAAATTAAGTTTAACTGTCTCGTTTTGTTATATTAAGGCCCCCTTTCGAAGCAATACGAGGGCTGTGTTTGGAGACTGACCATAGTCAGATGACGAGAACGATACCTGAGCATACCTCTTCTCCTAATTTCTACACCACACTAAGATAAGGACGTTTGATCGTCGACGGACTTATCGTATATCAGGTTGTATACACGGCCGATCTTCCGAGGAATCGGGTCTGAAACCTGCGATCTTCCGGTCGTGAAGGCGCGACTGCCAAGAAGCCACCTAAATTTTGTGGATATACAGTGGAATCTCCCTATAACGAAATCGCTTGGTTCCAGTTGAAAAATTCGCTATAGAGAAAATTTTGTTATACGGAGATTAGAGATTTTTGCAGTTATTTAAGTAAATGTAACAAACCTTTTAATATGTGCGATAAGTTCAAAAATATTTAATTATGACTTTCAATTAAAAATGAAATAATATTTATTATAAATTTGTTAAAATTATACTAATTTTTATTGTATAAATAAAATGCTCAAAAGTGAAGACAATTCACCAATTTAGAGAATAATATGTACTAGCATGGATAAACATAAAATGCGTATTGTCACATCCATTTGCTGTTTCCACCCCCACTCCACCCCGATTCTTGGAATCTTGACCCGTAGAAATATTGCTCTCTCTGTAAAAACCCAGGTCCCCACAACTGCATTACCCTTCACATAGAATTCTATTGTTATGTGTTATCGCTGGAATGAACAATGCGAGTAGTTGCACATGTGAGCGATTTGTTTGCACAGAAATTAGCAACTTTCTTCAAAAATGACAAAAATCGAAAAGATAAAGGTCTGAAAAAATTCGTTATAGGGAGACAACCACTTCGTTATATGGAGAATATTTTGAATGTTATTTAACATTCCGATTAAAAATTTCGTTATAGGGAGAAATTCGCTGTAGGGAGACTCTACTGTATTAATAATATGAAGGTTTCCCTGTTAAAGACATTAAATAATCGAAATAAAAATTGTGGACTCTTCATTTCCAATAGAGAAATCAACATCTTACATATACATGTATGCGATGAAGAGAGAGATGTTGGTTGAAAATGTTGAGGCATCTTTTAAAAGGAGTTGCATTCGTTTAAGTACAATAGGCTTTTGTTTGATGTCTTCACATATTCTTTTATGTGACGGGAGATTAATTTAAGATCTTGAGAAGATATTTTAACTATGTCCAAGTCATGACTATTATTCAGATACAAGCAGTACGCACACGTCGTTGCCCGTGGAATCAGGACTTTAACAAAATGGGAAAAAAAAAACCGCCCACAATGCCATGAAAAAGTTTTGAAAACAAATTCAAAACAAAAGATACACATTTTTTGATTTTCCTGTTTATTTTTTTTTTTTCGCTCTACAGTACAGAGTACGTTAATCCAAAACAATATTACAAAATTGGAACGTGAAAATGATTATTATACAGCAAGCAAAATATAAATCAAATCCGAAAATAATAATCGAAGTAATTCATTCAGGTGAAGGTCATGACGTATCCTGCGCGTTCGCCAATCAAAATTGGCATCAACGTTCCGAAGAAGTGCCGCGCGAGGAACTCGATCGAGAAAAATAACTCAACGGCCCAGAAAAAAATTAATTTAAAAAAAAACGGGAAAAGATATTTTAACCGTTCTTGTTTTAAATCCGACAGAACCGTTCTAGTTATAAGCTGAAAAAAATTGAAAATAATAGTGTTATTAGAAAGTCGGATGCAACAAATTTAAAAACAAAACTAACATTTAGATGGCAAAACTGACTATTTTTTAAAAAATTCTCAAAATTCAGAAAATTACGTTAGAAATTCAAAACTAACTTCATTAGAACGGAAAGCGCGTGCTGTTTCCGATGGTCCTATCTATTTTGGTCGTACAGTTATTCGAGACCATTCTATTGAGAAATTAGTGCGAAAAATCAACCAAAACAACACAAAACATTAAATAAAAAAATTTCTAGATTAAAATTTAAAATTTCGACTTCGAGGTGCATTCAGTCACCATTAGGACTACCTGTGTGCCAAATTTCATGGCTGTAAGTGCGATAGATTCGTCTGGACATTGCAGACAAACACACACGCACACAAACATTGCCTTTTATAAGTATAGATTACGCGCAGAGCTACGTGGATCACTGAGAAGTTTTAAACGGAGAAAGAGCATGTTAGAACCGCGTTTAAATGTTTTATGCTTTCGAAACCAAAGAATCTCCGGATTGTTGCTAATTCAGCTGCTATATAGGGTTCGTGATGTTAAAGAATAAGGCAATTTTATATCTAGACAATGGACGTTACTGCCATTAGATTCTGAGAAGTGTGGAAAGAATTAATTGTTCACGCACTTCATAAATTAAAGTGTAGTAGACTCTCTCTAATCCGACACTCCCACTCAGTGGCGAATCCAGGATTCGGGTCGGGTCGGGGGGGGGGGGGCGGAGGTCATAAAACATTTGTATCGTCGTGACGAATGTCAAACCTCATGGCTTATATAAACCAAAACACTTTAACTTTGCAGGCTTTCCTCTCCTGACAATAAGAATAATAAAGAACACTACAATACTTTTGATAATTTAATAAAAAATAGAATGAAGTAGCTGGTCAAAAAATGTTTTCGACCGCACCAACGCTACAAATGCAAGTGGAATGACTAGAAAAGTAGGAAAATTTTCGAGCCTGTCAAGTCAGAAAGCAATGTTGTCACAGTTTTATTACTATTCTTTTAAAATGAAAATTAAGATCAAACAGTTGTAGTGATTTTAAATTAAATCAAGAATTTTGGTTTAGCTCTGGGGGGGGGCTGCAGCCCGATAGCCCCTCCCGTGGATTCGCCACTGCTCCCACTTGTTCGAAGCAGCTGTTGGAACATGTTACGTGGTGATGAGTCATTCTCTCCTGTTAAAACTTGAAACCTCCCCCTATCAGTACATGATTTTTCTATTGACCCTTTATAGCCCAGACATTCTCTATAATCCGATAGGTGTCTGGTCCCATATCTGTCGGATTAGAGAGAGTCTGCTGTCGTTCTTTAGGTGAAGTGGAAGTGGATTTATTTTTTAAAATTATGCGGCATTAAAAAGAATTCATAACTTGTTGCAAGACAAAGGCTAAGAATTACATGAGAGGATTTTTTTTTCATGCCTTGCACTAGAACTCTTTCAGCTATTGACCAAAGTTTTAATGATTTTTCCCATATTAATTGTTAACGTTTCTCTTTATTTGGCGCCAAAAGTAATGAACTTATTCTAAAGTAATTTGAAATTGCAAACTTCCTCATTTGTGGGCAAAGTTAATTAATACATATTGTAGCACCTTATATACCACTGCACAGACTGAGTAAAAGTTCATTTTTAACGTTTTGGTATTTCATTGAAAAAATTTCCAAAGAAAAATGTTTATCCTAATGTGTAATTAATTTTTTTGTTGTTGTATATGTTTTGTGTATTCTTTTTCCTCTTCCTTTTCATAAATAATTTGTATTTTCCCTTCAGGATCCTTTGAAGAAAGATCTCCTTTCATCTTATTTTAGAATTAGCAGCTGATAGTCTTTAAAAATTGAAAACATGCCAGTACATTATGCTTTTGAACTTGGCTTTTAATCAAAAGTTCATCAGTGTTTATGTACAGTTTTTTTATGTCAGTTTCTCGTCTCCCAGTTTCAACTGTCATTCTTCATAACGTTTCAACATTTTCTTTGACCTTCATAAAACTATCAAAATCAAAATAGAAGGAATAGAATATCATAGAACTAGTCCAATTTATGGTTTCTGAATCAAATTAAATTTCATCATAATCGGCCGTCTTGACTTTCTCACTTAAAGCTTTTCTTTTATCATGGTTTGGCAATTTGCACACATAATACTGTATTTCTCTTTCTTGTTTGTTTATATATACTAATAACTTTTTCTGAAATAAGCTATTCAAATTTCAGACAGTGCAATGAAGCACTTTGTATCCAGTTACAGCGGGGGTATACCACTTTTAGTTGCAATATTAGAGGTAATTTTTCACTCTTTATTAGTCCTTAAATTGCTGTAAATATTTTTCTTTATATTTTTTAAATTCTATGTAAGTTCTTTGAATTTGAAGCTGACTTTATTTTGTCTCAGAAAAGCCAAGATCAGCATATAAGGCATTTTGCTGTCCTGATAATAGAAAAGATGCTGTTACATAAATCGGGTATGTCATTTTTCTTTAACTTCATCTGCAAAATTCAGATCTTCTCAAATCAATATATTATTTGAATGATCAATATTATTTTTGAAATAGGAGGAAATGAACATGCCCAAGCATTTGTTTTCCATGGTGCTGTGGATCATTTGTTGAAACTTATAGTCAAATGCCAGTTGTCTTGGGGAGATGATTTTATTTCCTCTCTTTATAAAGTAACTGCTAGAATTGGTGAAGAAGGTAATGATTGTGTTTTTTCCCATCTATCTATATATATGTAAAGCAGTGTGTGTATTCATTATACGAATCTACCGTTTTTGTCCAAACTTGCTGAAATTTGGCACATGTGCTCTTCAAAAAAAGAGAAAGATCGCTGTCAACTTTTCAAAGCCCAAAAGTTAATTAAAAGATAAGTAAGATTTGGACGTTTTTTCACGATATCTTCCTCAAAAAAAAAACTATTTTCACACCATTTTAAAGTTCAAAAATTAGCTTTTCAGTGACATCAATTTCATTTCCGTACAGTTTTTTTTTTTTTCTCTCTCTCTACTTTCGATAAGTTTAAGAACTGTTGCCAGAACACATTAACAGAATTGTGGAAGAACACACAAAAAAAGAAAGCTTAAAAGCAAACGATTCACAATTTATATCAAGAACACAACTACTGATTTTGTTCAGTTATTCCATTTTAACAGGAATCATTTTTACTATACCGAAAGTGAAAATTGATTATTGTGCTCATAGTTTTCTGTCTTCCACTATGTTTTGATACTAAAAAGATGGAACAATTCTGGATATTCTGGTAGTCTTCTTATAAAACTACTCCAGACGTATGGCATTTATGAAAAAAAAAAAGATTTAAAATTTCTTAAAAGCTTAACTCAGCACAATGGGAATCATGCATCTTTGCATCCCTTTATTCTTTAAAATTAAATTCGAATAATTTAATAATTAAATGATTAATTAGTTTATTTATTACAGTCTTGACTTGAATTGGGAAGATTTTTTATAAAGGAGTTCAGTCAAACAAATACAGTTATTTAAATAATTAGTTTAAATTAAAAATTAAAGTTCAGAAATTGTTCAACTAATTTTCTTAAATTCCTTACATGTGTTGATATAGGTTTAAACAACTGAAGTTGAAAAGAAGCCATGCAATGGAGGGTCAGTTTTTTCTTTTAAAAAACTTTATATTGTTTTCTTAAAATTTCTGAGAATTGTATATTTATCTAACTTTATTTTAGGTTATACTTTCTGAAGAATGTATGAATTAAGGTCATTTCCAGCTCTCTGTAAATTTCTATAGTGTGGTAGTAGTTTCACATTTGGAATGTATTCTTTTATAGGACTTATTTCAGTGTCAAAATTTTAAGATGAAAATTTATATTGTCATGTTTATTTTTTAAGTGTTGAATTTTGAAAGAAAAAATGTTTAAATAAAAGTATTTCTCTAAAAATAACGATTTCAATCAATTTTTCAAAAATTAATATTGAGATATAGAATGATTAAATTTTCAGTACCAGCATTGAGGAACTTTGATTTATATTTTATGTATTCTTTTATACTTTTAATTGCTTCAATATAAGATCTTACTACAAATTCAGAAAAAATAACTCAATTTGAGTTTTTTTTATCTTATCTTTTCAGACAAAAAATTTGCCGTAAAGGCCAGATTCCTTGGTGTCCTTCCTGTAATTGTAACACATATTAGAACTTATGCAAAAAGATACAAAGTACTGAATACAATAATGAGACTCCTGAAGAAAATCATGGCTAGTTGTAAATATAAACTTTTCTATACTTCCATTTTAAATAGATAGATATGTTTTGTAATATTGTTCTCTTATCTTTAGTTTTGTAGAATTTTGATTTAACACATTGGCTGCCTCACCCGTGTCTCAACTGAGGCACTGTTAGACATCTGGCTGCCTCCTCGCCTTTCCTCTTTTGGTGCGGATATCAATTACATCAATTATCTGAATGACATGTTGTGAGCCACATGTTGGCCTCTGGGTTAAACAAGATAAGTTGTGGTCGTTAGATTTCTTTATATAAAGTTTGGCAGCCAACGTGTTAAAATAAAAATTATTTTATATTTAAGAATTGAATATTTTTAACTTGGGTCTTTTTAGGTAATTGCTATTCCTATTTTCTAAAAGAGTGTGCAAATTCCTCTGATTAAATAATAAGTATTTGTTCTTTCTTTTCTGACTTAAGTTTCCAATAACTTTCTTGTGTGATCTCATAATATGTTATTTGGACTAAGGCCTGTTCATACTGATTTTCAGATTATCCAAAATTTTGTCCTAAAGAGCAAGGCCGTGCTGCATTTTGCTGTGCATTACTTGTAATAGCCATTAATGGTTATTTGTGTGCATAGTTAGGAGAGGAAGAAGTCATTAAAATGGTGATACTAGTTGGTCACAGGAGATATTTTGTTTATGCTGTGGAAGAAAATATTGCTTTCATGAGGCAGAATTGTACGAGTGATGAAATTCTGTATGTCAGCATTGAGCCACTTGGGTCGCATTTAAATACTGTGAATGTCTTGCAGCTTGCCGAATGTAACATGAGAGAGTTTGACGACACAGTGTTATGTGTAGTGGACATTCTCAGATTATTACAATTTACACTGTATTATATTTGTGTTAGTAAAAGGAACAGAATTTTTTGAAGAAAACAGTCCTCATGTAATGTATTGTATTTTTTTGTAAATTTATTTTTAGATTTGTTTTTATATGTCTCATTTTTCCATTGCTTTTTTTCATAATATTTTCAAATTTCAATTAGTGGGATTTTTCTGTATATCTAATTTATGTTTTATATTATTTTCATTTAACTTTCTCATTATATAAATGATTTTCCTTTCTCCTATTTTAAGTTCTTACTTTTGTGAAACATATTTATTGTTATGATATTTGTGTGTTTAGATTATAGGTTAATAAACAATATGAATTTAAAATTGAATTATTTATACTATTAGTAATTTTTAACCGTAAATATGATGTAGGAGTCAGTATATTAAAATATGTTGAGTCTAAAATCATAAATATCAGTTGAAGAAAATGATTTATCATTTATTCTTGCATTTGTAATAAATAATCTTATAAAAATAAAAGCAGATTACATTTGTATGAATTGGACCAATTTTTGTCCTTCTTATTAAGATGATATTGTCATTTACCTTATTTTGGTAATATTTATCATGACTTTCGAATATAAAAGTGGTAATTTTATACTTCAACATTTCTTATTGGTATCAGAAATGTAACTATATTCTCAATAATTGCTTTGTAAGCATCAAAAATTTATGCTTCAAAGACTAGTTTTGCTTTTTAAGATTTTCAGACAATCAGCCATTCATTTAAATTATAACAAGTTATACTCATTTTAGTTGTTAATAAGTTTAGGTCTTTCATTTTACAAAATTTATTTATAAGCTTGGCAGATTTTGAGGAAAAAAATCATTGAAACTGCATAACATTGTTTTGTATATGATAGTTTTCAAGTTCTTTTATTATCTAACTTTCTGAGGGTATTATTAAAACTCATACTTAAGATTTTCTCATGAAATTCAGTTACATCATTTTTATTGTTATCATTTGTTTTACATTTATTTAAAGAAAATGTCTTTCTCTACTTCTAGCTGTAAATGCCACAAAGCTTTGTAAAGATGGGTTACCAAGAGAACTATTACACTTTTTAGATGAGCCCAAAAAAATGACAATCATTCCAGTTTTGGAGGCCATTTCAGAAGCAACTCGAACAAGTTAGTTAATATTTACTAATTCTAATATAACTTCTTTCATTGCTTTTTATAATATTAATTAATTTTCATAGCCTATGTCATTAGCATGCAGCTGTTTTTTAAAATTAGTGTGATAAAAAAATTCTATCCTTATTGTAATTGGAAAAGAAGGGGAAGGAAAAGTGATGTGTAATTGCATCAAGGTAATCATCATGTGTAGTGGGGTGGTTTTTTTTTTTTGGCTGAGTTAATTAATGCCCTTTTAATAAATGCAATCTAACTTTTGAGCTTTAGATTAAACAAATTGTACAGAATTATTTTCAAATCTTTCAATAAATAAAGTATTGGAGGGTAAAGACATTCTGTCCTGATTGAAAAAATAGATTTTTTGTGAGTATCTGGAGGGATGGTGCTCCATATGGTGTAAGATATTCAACTGCAGTGAAAAAAATTTTGTTGCTTGAGTAAGCTCTTTCAATCTCTCTATTTTAGAAATCTTTGAATTTACTGCCTATATTCCCTTTTCAGATGAGGGTGAATTTTTAACATGTTACAAGAAAGATAATTTTTTTTTTAAATTTGGACTTTTCAAAAATGAGAGTAAAAATATGTAATTAAATCCTTATATAAATCAGTATACTAATAGATCCCTCACTTCAAATAATTGCATCGTTTTATTATTTAATTTAAAAGTACTGGTCTAGGTTGATTTAACTTTTGATTGTAAACTTTTTCTCTTCTAAAGGTATAGAAAGGAAACAAAATTACTTAAAATCTCTATTTAAAAAGGCAAATGTCAAAAAAATATATTTCACTTAATAGATTCTATTTCTGACAAGAATGTTATATATATTCCTATACGTGGTTGATCATTTATTATATTATCATTTATAAAATATTATTATATAATTATATAAAGATAATTTATGATTTAGCATATTTAAGAATTGAAAGTGTAGTATTTGAAAAGCAGATTTTCTTCCATGCCTAGACAATGTATACTACATGAATGGACCTGTTGCTTATTAGTGTGAACAAAAAATTAAGATAATGAATTCAGTACATGTATCCATATAAAAATGTTTGTTACTTTTGAAAAAGTTGTAGCTAAGATTGTCCAAAGAAGCTAAAGAATTAATGTATCAGGTTGTAACATTACTGGAGTAAAGAAACATAATATCTGGTGGTGTCAGTCATCCTTGAATAAGGGACCTTGAAACTTAAAATTCAATCTTGGCTTGAAGACTTATTTGTTGAGGGAATAAATATGTTGCGAAATACTTTTGAGTTCATTTCTGTTTGCTGTCTACAGTAATAAGAAATAACATTAATCATGTACTGTTGTTTGAGAACCTTTTACATTCCATGGACATACTGCTTCTGTATACAATCAATCAAGCTG
Organism: Araneus ventricosus; assembly: GCA_013235015.1. Taxonomy (NCBI): domain Eukaryota; kingdom Metazoa; phylum Arthropoda; class Arachnida; order Araneae; family Araneidae; genus Araneus; species Araneus ventricosus. Next base: position 300,491 of record BGPR01000327.1, read on the forward strand.
ACTAGCTTCCCTTGTTTAATTACATCTGAGATTTGATTTTTGCATTTATATGCAAAATTTAATGCTGTTATATTACATAAACTGAACATTTAAATAAATAAATATTTTATTAAATTTGCCATAAAATATTTAAGGAGGGTCAGTTAATAAAACATTTTGTGAATAAAGTATAAGCAATATTTTCTTCATTTGAATTCATTATTACCAACAGTTATGTTTGATATACTTTGACTACATGAGAGGTTTATGAATTCTTTATACTGCTCTTAGAAAAATAATTATTTGTATATTTACAAACTAGAAGAGACCCCAGCTTGTGCTCTAAAAGAGGAAGCAAGAGACTTTTATTATTTATGATGTAATTTTGTCACTTTTGTGATGGCATAATATATAAAAGATTGTCTAATTTGTCCGACCACTATCAGTAGTGTAACTAAAGTGGCAATAAAAAAAAACCCATTAGGCTACCATCTAAGCCTGTCGAATTCTAATCAGCTGTGCATTTTATGCACTTGTGTAGTAGTGATATGGTTTCTAAGTTGTATGTAGATGACACTATTTCTGATAATTTGCTAATGTAAATCATTTATTATATTTTTAATTCCTTGATCAACTGTTCTTTGCACTATATTGCATAAAAAGTTTCTCATGTAATATATTTTATGTATGAATGACATGCTGCAATTAAATATGAAATGCAAGTACATTACACAATATTACTAGTAAAGGATGTCATACATAAGTTTTTACTTTCTTTGTCATGTATTGCTGATATTTTGTTCTGAAAGTATGTATGTCTGAAGTGTAGTAATGTCCCCACCATTTTTTGCATTACCAAGGCACTGAGTACAAGTCATGTAACTTTCAATATATACTTAGTTTTTCTTAAATTACAAATTTTATTTTTTGTTCAGATGTATTTAATATTATTAGTAAGAAATTTTTTATATGGTTTTCATTTGCTTTCTAAAATTTAAGCTCAGGGATTTTTACATAGATGCTGTAAGAAAAACATTATTTCTCCATTCCTTCAGACCCACATACAAATAAAATTTGAAGTGTCTTTTCTGTACGCTAATATTCTGCCCTTTATTCCGATATTTATAAAAATTTTGGTACAAGTAATTTATTGCCTCTTTTGCGATTTTCTTTGCACAGGACATGCAGCTCGTCAATTTGTAAAAGATGATGTTATTTCTAGAGTTTTACAGATTATATTTAGTACCAATGCTGCTGGCTGCAATAGAATTAACAGCTCTATTTGCAAAACTGGCTTAAAAATTCTGGTCCACTTAACTCAAATAAGTATGTTTTAAATCATTCTTCCTTAAGAAATTATGATGTTACTAACATTAACTTAAATAATTTTTTGTTGTTTTTTATTAAGTTAAGTTGTTGTTAATAAGTTTTTTATGTATTTGTTTTGCTTTTTTTTCTTTTTTACGTGCCAAATTTTCTTATGTTAATTTTTATGTTGTTTGTATGTGAAAGTTAAAATCATCCAATTTATCAATTTGTGCTCCAAATAAATCCTTTTATTTTTATAAAATGTTATGGTTTAAAATTTCATTTTTTAGTCTGCAGTTCCTCATTCATTTCAGCTGAAAGTAATTAGAATATATAGATTTCGACACTAGCAGGACCATTTAAAATATTGTTAAATGCAATTTATTGTCAATAAAAATATAGTATCAAATCTAAAAATGTAGAATTTCAAATAGACTTCTCATTGGTATCATGCTACAGTTTGGCTAACATAAGTAAGAAATAAAATATAAATTTCGAAATGCATAAAAATAAACAAAGAAAGTTTCACAAAATCAGCTGTTAATTTACAAATTGCTGTCATACTTGGATTTTTTTTAGCTGCCTTTGCCAAAAGCTGACCTACTGTCCATTTGTACATCATGAAGCAGAAATGAAAGATTTTTAGATTAGAAAAAGTTAATTATCATATTAAGAAGTGGAACATATCTTCTTAGACTGTGCATTGAAAATACTTGCACACTCTTTCTTTATTGCAAAATTCACTGCATTTGTTACCAAAAATGATGGAAAAGAAACTCCTTTTGTTTAAAACTTTTCAATGAAATTTGATGGGTAATTATTTAATTTTTTATATGCAAATAACTAATACTTCATTTTCTTATTTGTAATTTTCATTTTGGGATCATAACGAAACCTTTGGGTCGGAAATGGTATTGCGGAAATTTTTTCCATATAAAATGGAATCAGGTATTTTAAAAAGTTTAAGCAGCTCTGTAACAGAATGCGCTATAAGAATGATTTTATCATTTTTGGAATCTTTGACAACAAATACTCAAAAAGAGAATGTTGTCTTTTAAACTGCAAGCTGTTAATTTGTCTCTTAAAGCATTTATTTAAGGGCTGTACAGAAATAGATAAATAATAAAATCTATACAATTAATAACACAGACGACTAATATAAAGCAAAAATAATATTTATAAATAATTACTTTAGTATTTGTCTCAAAATTTTATTGCATTTGTTTCAAGTAAATTTTATTTTATACGTAATAGCTATTTTTTCAAATACTGTAAATTTGTGTGCATAATTTAGAAATATTCCCCATATTAAGTTGCATAAAATTATCATTTTAAAGTTGCTATGACTTGCTGTAGCATTATATAGTGCTTTGACTACTTCAGAAATTGGCCGTGAAAAATTACTTTCTGCTGGAACCATTCCATCCTTATTATCTTGGTGTCGAACTTTACTGGAAATTCCTGGAAATCGCTACAACACCTTGGTCTCTTTGGTGAGCAACGTCATTCAGCGATGTTTACCACCTCGGCCTCTGCCTGTGAAAAAACTGAACAATCCTGTAATATTTTCATTTTCTGAAAGCTATAACCACAATGAATCGGATAGTTCAGGTGAGCTATGTTTTCAAGAATCTTCGTCTTCCTTTATTTTATATTTAAAATAGAATTTAAAGAATATATTCTAGATGAAGCTTTTTAAATCAATGGAAATATGAGTATCACTGAACATGAGTAAGTGATTAAATGTTAATTATGTATAAAATTAATATTTTTCAAAATAAATCCATGTATTGATACTATTAGCCTATTTGGTTGTTAGATGAGAGATTTAGATAAATTTACCAGTGTTTTGATGTTGAATATAAGAGTCTTGTCCAAGTAAATAGTCAGGCAGTTGCATAAAATGACAGTTTATTAAAAGAATCTTATCAACTTGACGCAAAATTAAATCAAAACTAAATATTAATTAACAATATTCATTATAAGCATTATAGAAAATCGTGCTAATGTATTATTCTCTCACAAGTCTAAAGAAGAAGAGAATTGGCCTAAAAGTTATTTCCTAAGAATGGATTAGAAAAAAGTCTCAAATTTGTATAGCTAGGACATGACTTGAGAGAGTGAAGTCAAGAGTGAGAAGCAGGCAGACGAGCTTTAATGCTTTTGTTTATATTGGAAGATAATTTGCTTAGCTAAGTTCTCATAAGTATTTGATGCTGCAAATTTTGATAACAATTATTGATTTGAAGCAGTAAAAATTAAATCTTTATGGGTGTGGTTTTGAAAATTCAAACCCAGAACGTAAAGGTCTGGATTCCTAAGATGTTTCTTATGTTCATTTAGAGGCTCATACTTTGTAATTATGAGGCTGCTCTAACTTTTAATCCTACACTGCACTGTGATGCATGTTTGTACCAATTACATTTATGCCTTTTTAAAAAATAGTTTAATGCTTAATTTTAAATAATTTATTACATTTTTTACTTCAAATACACTGTTGAGAAATCAAATCCCACCACCAGAGAAGCATTATTGAGGGATCTACAAATGATACTACTTTTCCCTCTAGTCTACCTAAATCACAATTAAGGTTTTAGCTTTACATTCATTGGCTTAAAGATGTTACACCTAGATAATTCTGCAGTGAGCTATCATTTGTATCATGCTTTAGTTGACTATATAAATTGATATGGAAAATTTTGTGCTATATTGAATGTCCTGAAGGAAAGTGAAGTGATATTATGTGTAATTAAATAAATTTGAATAAGCTAGTATTGTAGGACTGCAAGAAGGAGGATTTTTGTTTCTCCAAATCACAGAAAAAGTGAATAAAATATGTCACAGCTGTGTGCAAATGTTGGCAGGAATGGTTTTGTGAAGTTATTTCAGAATATTTTTAAAACATATAAGAAAATATATTGTTAGAAATTTGTTCTTTGTGGAGTATAGAAATACTTTATACTATTTTTTTTATAATTTTTCCCCATGTTCTTGTATTTATGTTTTTTCAGTAATAAAGTCACATGCCTAAGTTTAATAATAATCTTTTACTCCATTTTATTTTTCAAGACTATATACCTTTTTATTACTTTTTTTCATTTGTATCTAGAAATTAGGTTTTATGTGATATATTTTATATAATTTGTTTTTAAAGGAAATCAGCAAGCTTTGGGTAGTTCCTTCTTGTACCAGAATAGGCACAGATTGATTGTTTGCTTTGCACTATAAATTTCATACCAGTATCAAAAATCATTTCTTGACATTTCCTCTGTTTTTAATGTTTATAAGTTGAGAAATTGAAACTAGAAACAACCTAGTATTTTATTAGAACAAGGGATAAATTTTTCATCAAAATTAACTGAAAAACCAGAAATTTAGCTATTTCTTTACACATACATGTCCCAATATGATAATGAACATCAAATATTTGTTTTATGGAAATTTTGTGACAAGTTAAAATTTTCAAAAAAGTGCTTTAAATTAATGAAACTATGACTGCTGTCTCAATGTTTGTATTTATTTGATTACGAATTTGAAGTTGCTTTTGTATATCTTTCATTCTGTCATTATTTTTAAAAGCATATTTGCGTAATGTGGTTGTATGACAAACTTTGTAAACATACATGTTTCTTTATTTGTATTAAATTCTTTATTTGCAGATGGCAAAAATGATGATACTTTAAGCTTAGCATCTTCTACAATGTCATCTGCAGATAGTGCAAGCGATTCAGATGAGGTAATCTATTATGTTATATTACAATGCGAGTTATTTAGTTAAATACTATTGCATCAAAATTTTAAAACCTTAGCATATTATTTGGTTGTATATTTGCATATTCTTTCTATGAAAAAGCTTTGTATTTTCGTGATATTATTTCATTTTATATGATTCATAAAATAATGAAAAGCAACTTCCGATTTTCTCAGACAACCATTAAAAAGACACAATTTCATATTTCCACTGTAATGTTGTCTATTATAATATAATAAAATTATTTAATTCCTGAGTTATGTTTATAAAAAGTTCAAAGATTTTATTTCATTATTTACATTCTATATTTCTGCTTATGTCTTCAATTCGAACTTTGTAAGTCATGAATTCACTAACTAATTCATTCTAAAATTAGTTTTGTTAAACTCACTTACCTGCCAGGAAATGACTCAGTAGGCAGTAACAAAAACTCCATCTTATAAATAAACAATATTTATTGCACAGGAACAAGACGAAATGGAACATAACAGCAGGACAATACGAACACAGAAAACTATTCATACCAAAAAGAGCATTACATAATTGTTGGACCTGGAACAGCGCGCAGCGGCATTCATGAACACTAGTTGCAACATCTTCCAAATTGTCCTGCTTTAATATTAATTCAATTAATATAATCTACCTTTTAAAAATGATTGATCAGTTTTCACCAAATAAAAAAAATGTATTATGAATTTTATTGAAAATTAATTTTTGTGGAATATTGTTCTAAAGTGTATGAAGTTAAAGTTTACATTACTTAAAAGAAAATTTTGACATTTAATAATAAATAATGTGTCATTGAAATTTGAAAATAAAAGAATCAAAGACAATCTCTAAATATTTTAAATGCACTGTGAAATGGTATTTTTGAGCCATAGATGTTTTTTTTTTTTTCTTTTTCTCCTCAGTTTTCTCATAGTTTTTTCCACAAACCTGCTGAAGCAGATCCAAGTAAGGAAGTTGATGGTGTGAATTTATTTGTTTCTGCTTTGTAACAGAGGAAACATTATTTCACTGTTTCAGCTACTTCTCATTACAAATTTACTAATGCTGTTTTTCATTTCACTTTTGCAAGTTTTGCATTTTAATGAATAAAGTGATTCTTCTGAAAATTTATAATAGCAAATTAGCTAAATGGCACAATTACATATCAGCCTGCAACATAATTTATGACCTGTACTGTATTTGGTTTTAGCTTTAATGGTGAATTTTTTTTAAATTTTATATTCTTTTTGTATATGAATATTATAGGCTTAAATAAACCTAATGGAAAATAATTGTTTAGATAATAAATATTTTTTTTTAAATTCTGAATGAGCTTAGAAAATTTTTTGTGCAATAAAAAAACACATGTTAACAATTTTACTTATTTTGCTAGTTTTTTGAAATCGTATTCAACAGATTGTAGTATTCTTATAGTATGTAGAATGAAGTTGCTTATTGTGGGTTTGTTTCTACTTACAATATTAATATATGAGTAATCTGATCTTTTAAAGAAATGTTTGGATATTCATTTGATATTTAATTTGCCATCAATATCTAACAAACTCTTGTGTCACAACTCAAAATATGGTATACGAGTTGAACTATTTTATTCTTTCCTAATTCTTTAGGCCGTTTAAAAATATTTTTATTTCTTTCAAATATATGCTGTACTATGCTTTACTGATTTTTTAATGCTAACAATTTTTTTACAATTACTAGCACATAAAATTAATGTGGCATATTTAATTTTGTTTAAACTGCATGATATAAAATGGATCTTCTTGTAAATGAAAAAAATAATCTTGTTGATTAACTTCTGACAACAATTTTACATGTAAAGCATTCATTTAATATTGTTAATTTGCTGTATACATTTTTAAAGTCTGCATATACAAAAAACACTGCTTTTTAAAAAAAGAAAAAATTGTACTTTTTCTGCAAGAGTTTTTTGTTAGCCATTTGATCCAAAATTTTACAGCAGGAGCTGCGACCTCTTGATCTTGTTGAATCATCATATGGAGAATCTGTAGAACATTTTGCTGTGTTTTTTGATGAAATGAATGAAACTCAACAAATAAAGGTGTGTTTTTCTTATAAAATGTTTGCACTCTATAAATTTAATTTTGGGGGAAAAGAAGGCAGTACTGAATTTATTAAGTAGATTTTGTTATATTATTTCTTAATAGAATGTAACATTAGACTTATTGAACTGTTCTTAATTGGTAAAATATTCAACTACCATTAAAATATACTTTTGGTGTTTTTGAAAACTTAATCTTTTGCAATCCAAAATACTGTGCACTGTATATATTGCAACAGAGAATAATGTTAACAAATCAGATTACTTTGAGCTTGAATTATTGACTTCTGTAAGAAATTTTATTAAAAGCTGTTTAATAAATATTATGTTTGGCATTGTGGGTATTGTTTTATTTTTAAATATTGATTAACTATGGACTATGAACAACCTACTAAATGTATTGTATTGGAAATTTGGTGTTTTATATGAATTGAATGAAAATGGTTTGGGAAACATTGTGCATAAAGCTGAAATTTGATTTAAAAACATTTTTAGTGAACTATTGATATGTACATGATTTTTACTGTAGAAATAAGATGCAAATCTTATACAGTGTTTTAAAAAAATTCAATTAAAATAGTAAATCTTTCTTTTTGAACAATGTTATTATTAATTTTTAAGTATAAAATTAATTTGATCGCATATTTTGTGACGAAAATATATAAATATTATCTGAAATAGTGCAACTCTAATATATATATATATATAATATATATTAGTTCCAAATTACTTTTCTCCAAATCTTTCTTGCATAATTAATTAGTTAAATTTAAATTTCATTATAATTTTTGAAGTTTAAATTTCAATCTTGATATATAAATTAATAAATGTAGTTTGGTTTAATTGCAGCCTCATTTTGCTGCTGGAGATGATATGCAAAGTGAGGATTTCAAGGATGATTTCTATGATAAATATGTTTCTTCACCAGTGATAGAATTTAAAGATCTAAAGCTTACTTCTCTTATTCCAAAATTGATTCCAAAACAGCCTTGTCCACCTTTATCCAAAAAAGAGATGCAGCGCAAAGTTCGAAAGCCAACTAATGAATTATCTCACTCCATGAAAGAACGTCAGCAAAAATCTACATCGGTGACAACGCTTGTTTTATGTGGACAAGGTACTTGTGGTAAGCCTCCAGCCAAGCGAGCTAATCTGTCTGAGACAACTTGTGATATAAATGCCATTCCATCTACTCAATTAAATGGTGATAAAAACTGTCATTTGTTTCGCTCTGAGCGACAGCTTCTCTTGGAAAGTGCCAGAGAAGAGAGCAGGAACCAAAAGTTTATTGAAAATGTTAGCCTGTCTGATGTGTATCATAAACAGTCTTTTTCAACTGTCTCTGTTTCCCCATTGGTAAAACTTGCGTACCCAGACATCATGAATCACTCATCTGATACCAAGCTTGAAACACCATTATTGAAGCAAGACCCTTTCCTATTAAGGTAATTTTTTCATTTTTTAAAGTACTGATTTTGCCTTATAAAACCACTCTAGAATCCAGATTGTATGGTAATATTGACCAAATAATGTGAGCTACTGAATAATGAAAATCCTGAACCAAAAATATCTATTATGGAGAGTGCACATAATTTGGAATTTAAATTTGAAAATTTTCTATTGTATAATAATAAATTTCTAATATAACTTAGCATACAAACTTGCATACTGAAAACTAATTTAGCTTTTTTTGTTTCACTGCTGACAAACTGATTTGGAGCACTGCAAGAATGGACATTGTTCAACTGCTTCTTACTTTAACATTTCCCCCCTGCTGTTTCTCTTACAAATATGGTGCTTTAAGTCTCTTATTCTTTTATTTTTTTAAACCTTAAAAAATTCTACCCTGAAAGAATTTTTTAAAAACTGTATTAGACAACATTTCAGAATTTCATAATAGGAGAATGATTTACAACAGATGTGAATTTGTTATTAATTATTGACAAAATAACTATTTATAAGAACAATAACATTTCAATATAAATTTAAAGTGATGCTTACAAAAATGGCATTGCGCTGCTTTGTTTTCTACCATTTGAAATTCTTTAGCTATTGCATATAGGCTTACTGATATGTTAACACTTGAATCATTTCTTGCCTCAAGCCTGTGCTTTTACAACTTTTATAAATATCTACAAGTTTTATAAATTCAAGTACATATTTAGAGCAGTGTTATTATCTTTATATATAAAACTCAACGTATGTATGTTTGTTCCAGCATCACTTCTGAACGGCTAAAGGGATTTTGATGAAACTGGTACACGTGTTCCTCATTAACCCACTTGAAGTATAGGAGGGGTTGAAATAAGCCCTAACACAGTCTCTCAGGGTAGGGTGGGGCAAAGTCTCTAAAATGCATTTAACAAGTAGGCCGATTGATTCGCTTGGCAATTTTGATGAAATTTGGTACCAGATTTGTCGCTAAAGGTAGATTTATCGTTACAAACAGTATTGTTGTACACAGGTTTCGCTGTATTATTTTTGTTTATTTGAAATTTATTTTACGCAGAATGGCAATAAAATGGCAGTTGTTAAAATATTATTGAACGAAGAAAATAGGTGACTGAAATAAAAAATTTTATGAAGTTGAATATTTGGTCGACTCTCCTACTAATTTATAATTATTCAAATTATAAAAAAAAAAAAATTTAAATATGATTGTTACGAAGACTGACAAGAGGAAGATAACTGAATTAGGCATGAATTTTCTCATTTATTATACGTCCTAAAGTGACATTAATTATTATTTTAAGGAAACTGATATTTTTTGTACTTTCAAAATGTCAATGTTTCAATTATATCCTCATAGAATAGGGTACAACTAACTGATTCCGGAAATGAATAATATGCATAGATTCGAAAGCTCATGACTTAAGTTTTAAAAATGTAATGATAAGGACACAATATAATAAAATATCTATTATTTTGCACTTAAATATACAGTTTTTGCATTATTCTCAAAAGAAGTTTTTTTTTTTTTAAATTAGGTACGTATGGTGTAAAATTGTTTTCATTGTACTTATTTCTAATTAGATGACCGCTTCTTTACTATAGTTAACCCTTTAATAACGGGTGTGGTTTATAAACCACATAATATAACAAAGTACTCACAGTTTTTAAAAAAAATTCCTTTTCCTCTCCATCATAAGGTTTTAATAAGAAAATGACCAGGCAACGACGGGTAATCTGCTAGTACCTGTAGAGCAGTGTTATTATACATGTATAAAATGAACACATAAGAAACTTCTTGTAGAAATTTTTCATTTTGTTTTCTTTTTCTTTTATAGGCATAAAATTTACAAATATTGTGAAGAAATGGCTCAAACTGACCGTTTTTATGCAGAAATTTATAATCTTGATAGCTTAATGAATGAAAGTTCCTCAAATTGTGGCTCTTCAGTCAATATTGATCACCATCGGTAACTTAAAATTATTTTTCTGCTTTATCTATTTTTAAGAATGTATTTAATGATTTTTAATAGAATGTTTTTTACAAGCAGTTTATTAACTTAAAAAATGCCTGACCTTTTACTTGAATTTTACGTAAACAGATAATAAATGTTGAACATAATTCAAAACAAATTCTGGAAGTTTGTTGAAATTTTTAAATATTTGCAGCATTCAAAGTGAAAAGCAATATGATCATCTTCAATTTGAAGCAAGATTCGAAAGTGGTAATCTCAGGAAAGTTTTTTGGGTGAGTGAAGATCTGTACATAAAATAATCTGAATAGAAGCTCTTTAGATCATTTTTGTTTTTATTTATGATTGCAATTTAAATACAATTTCAACCTTAAGGTTTTTTTTTTGTATTTTAGAAAGGGGGAGAAGAATATGATCTCATATTAAATCCAGATATTAATTCCAAGGGCCATATACAATGGTTTTATTTTGAAGTTTGTGGTATGAAAGCTAACTGCCCATACACATTTAACATCATTAACATGGAAAAGTCTACTAGCCAGTTCAATGAAGGTAATGCACATTCCTTTTTCTGGTGATACCTATTTATTAACATTTGTATGAATGTTTTTATTAATGCTTTACTACCATGAATCAATAGTCTGAAAAATTACTCTTATATTTTATGTGAAAACAGATTTACATTTTTTTTAAAGATTTCATTCAATATCATAATTTTGCGATTTTTTTTTCAAATTTGTTTTTCTATCCTAACTATGATTTATTATATAGAATAATGCAATGACAAAATTTTACTATGTCATAATAAATTTATCTCAAATTGTTTTTATTAGAATATATATTGATTACTTTTTAAAGTCAGTCCTTTCACTAACATTAATGAAATATTTGTGGCAACATATCTTAATCAATTATTTATTGTTTATGTCATACATATAAAATATGGTCTGATGTATAAAATCCTTATTTACGTTTTGATCCTGTATAGTAGTACTTTACATTTGTTCATTTCCTCCAAACATTGAATTTTATCTTCTATTTTGTTGGTCTTATTATTAATGTTCCATATATAATTTAGCCCAAAGTCCCCTAATTCTGCTGAAAGTCATTTGACACATGTACAGGGCCAGATTAAGCCCTCCAGTTGTCCTTAGGCTATGCAATTCTAAAATTGAGGGACCCATAGACAATTGCCTATTTGATAATCCGATGCTGCAGATGTATAATTTGTTCATTTTGTAGAGAGAAGAAGTGATTTTATAATAAGTTGTCTTGTTTATTATCTAAGAAATAAAAAAATACTAAAATAGAACCTTTAAATGACCTCTTAAACTTTTTTTATTATGATTGTGATGTGTTATCAATTCCTACTTTTTAAAAAATTCTTTTGACTCCAAAATTCGAAAATAAAAAAGCACTTATTAATGGTAAATAAAAAGAAATTCAATTTAAATAATTAGTTATTGTATTATTATAATTAATTATTTAACCATTTAACTGTTTTGTTTTCTCTACTAATTAAATTACACTTTTTTGTTTTGGGAATGAGCTATTAATTTGATTCAGCTGAGAGTCCATAGAATACTTGAGATTTCACTTAATTTTAGTTTATAAGTTTAAAAACACAACATTTGACTCAGGAGCAAATCAGTTAAGTGGTTTTTTTTTTTTTTAAGTCAAAGAGATTTTTCTTAACTGTTTTCTTTTCTTATATCATGGAATTTTAAAAAAGCATATGTGCCAGTTTTCACATCTTCAATTTTGTTTCATTTGATCCCAGGTAGGTATCTTAATCATAGTTATGAACCTGTGTTCTCTACGTTTAAATTTTTAGACCATGGTATCCTAATGATTTCATGTTGAAGAATGCACTTTAGCTGTTATGATTGTCCATTAAGATTGACAGTTAACTGCTTTTGAGGTCTCTTTGTTGCTAAATAAAACTGTATGTATATTTGCAACAGGGAAATGTTTAACTGATGATTCAACCTTATTCCATTTGGAAAATGATATTTTGTTTTATCATGCTAGTTTTATTATTTTGTTGACTAATCAGAAGATAATCGCATGACTTTTAACCAGTCTAAATTTCATTTACGGTAGAACTTGGGCAATTCGAAGCTGATGGAGCAACAATAAAAATTTTGAATTAACAAAAACTGGGTTTAAAAATTCATATAGCAAGAGAAAATGACAATTTTTAAATTAAAATTCCCATTTAAGATTTATTTTTAATATTTAACAGTTCTAATATATAAACAGCAAGTAATAAAGTGAAGTAATAAATAAAGGGATAATAATTGGAATTAAAAAAATTTTGTTATTTTTAAGATAATTTCATTAAATGAGTAATCTTATTAAACAAATAGTATACAATTCTTTGAATACAACATTTGAAAAATAAATCTTCAAAATGCAATTCAAGTACAATACTTGTCTAAAGTGACCAGAGTTTTTTAAAGTGATAAATGTTAAATATATATTTTAATGAATTCATTGTACAGCAGTAAAGTGCTCAAATGAATTAAGGGCCTTAGAAAATTGTTCACTGATGGTCAATGAAAACACAAGGTACAGAAATGTTGGACTTATGAAAACAATTTTGAAATAAATATAATTTTTACAGATTTTCATTTTGACTTAGAATGAATCAAAGAAACATTGAGTTATCAATGATATTTTAAAATTGTATTGATAGGAAATTCAAGGGCACCAAAGAAAAAATGAATTACCAAGGATTTCAGGTTAAGAGCATTTGAGTTGGCTAAATTCCACTGTAGTTGCTTGCTTTTATCCATATGTATACACATCTGCACTGTCAATAACAACTGAAAGCTACCTCTTTTAATAGGATTTCTGTGTATATTTCAATATTTAGCATGCTATTTAATAAAAACACGTTGCTTCTTGTTTAGTTAATTTTTCTGTGTGATGTCCCTTAATTTGACTTTTTTACAGCCATTAAAGAGAAACTATTCTTGTAGTAGAATTTGATTGCAAAATCTAACTATTGTATTTTAAATTGTACATAGTACACATTTTTTGTGTATTAGAAGTAATTTAAAAATTTAGATTTTTAAATAAGAAATTTTAATTATCTAAATTGTGATGATAAAATATGAAGCAAAATTAGGCAAATCAAATTTTCACAATAATTAATGCTAGTGACAAATTTTATTTTATGTGGGGTTGAGTATAAATTCTAAAATATTCTTAATAGTGTTATCTAATAAACTTTAAAAAGACTACTTGTAGGATTATTTAGCTTCTCAATGACTTTATAAGTTTCTTCTTTTAGTTTACATTGCTGTTTAAGTTTTTATTCTTGTAATTTTAACTAAACTTTTACTTTGAAAGAGACTAATTTTTCCTTGCTTCAGAACTTCTCTTATGTGATATAACGTGAATTACATTCCATATTTTATTTTAGGTATGTGTCCAGTAATGTTTTCAGTGAGAAACCATATGGAGAAAAAGCAAGGTTGGATTCGAGTGGGATCTGACATTTGCTATTTTCGAAACCATTATACTCAAGGCCCTTCAACTAACTCCATTCTTCGTAACAAGCCTTATTATACTTTAACATTCACAGTTACTTTTGAGAATACAAATGATGTCTGTTATCTTGCCTATCACTATCCTTATACCTTCACAACACTTCAGGTGTGACTTCCTTTCTTAAACTATTTTACTTTCAGAACTGTTGAAATAATATTTTCTTTAATAGATATCTTTTTGAATATGAGCTCTTATATGTATATATTAGACTTATATTATATTAAGAATTGGTATTTTGGAAAGACTTTATTCCATATATGTGTATGTTTGCATGCACATTAAAAACATTTAATTTATATGTAATTATAGAGAAAAATGTCATGGCATGTTTAATAATATTGAAAGTGTTGAAGATCATCTTGAAATATAACTATAACCATAAAAATTTGATTTTTTATGGTCATAGTTATTTTATCTTTCTAGGCATTTTATCTTTCTTGAAGTAATCTTCCTTTCTTTTCTTGCTGTTATTTAGTACATTTGCTGCCATCACCCATACAGTAAGACTGTTCCCAAGTGCCAAAATTGTTTTGGCATTTTTCTGTTTTTATAGTTTTATTATATATATATATATATAGTTGTAGCTAATAATATTTTGCAAAAATAAAGTAGTATTATATGTTACCATTAAAGCATATAATTCAGTTATTTCTTAGAATAACTAGATATTCAACTGGGCAATTCATGAAATACCTAGTTATTCTATGAAATAATGGATTCCACGCTTTAACTGTAACATATATAAATTTAACAAGTATACATATTGCTAGCACATGAAACTTTCTTTTCACTGTGTCAATTTTGAAATAATTGGTAGGTAAACATATTTTAAATGCCCATGTTGTACATATTGTTTTCGCACCCACAAACCTTACATTATAAAAATTTCTGTCGTTATTAGAAATAAGTTATTCATTCTAGTATGCCTAGAGTTTATTTAATCCTTTCCTATATGCCAGCTACATACAAATTGCTTGCATTTGCTGTGACAATACTTGTGTTTGACAGTATAGGTAAGGTGATTATCAATGAGTTATCTCATAACTGGCAATGAAACTCAGTTCATGAAGTATGAATATTTTAATACTTGGCAGCGAACCTGTTAATGCGTAAAGTTATCAGCATTGAAATTTTTAAATAATATCATCCTAATTATTATCTTTTCATTATTTTATTATCATTTGTAATTTTTAGTTTACTTAACTTGTGATTATGATTAACAATACTTTTTATTCTCTTTCAGACACACCTTTATTATTGGTCCAACAGTTATGATACAACCTCAATATATTTTAAAAAAGATGAATTATGTAGAACTTTAGCTGGAAACACAGTTCCTCTATTGACGATAACATCAAAACCACTAGACTGTAAGAAGTATTTGCATATCTTTTTCATTTTCACTATTTTAATGTATTTATGAGTTTCTGATTCTTATTGTCATTTTGCAGCCAATCGTCCATATATTTTTCTAACTGCCAGAGTTCACCCTGGAGAAAGCAATGCTTCTTGGGTCATGAAAGGTATTTAAAAAAATTAATGATTTTTCAAATAGAAATTACATTTTATAAAGTCATGTTAGGATAAAAAATGTTTCCTTAATAAAAGCAGTGGCATAGCGAGTGTAACTGGTGCCCAGGGCATAATGTTATTTTTTTTTTTGCTCCCAGCCGTCATCAGTGGTTTAGTAAGTATCAATGGCTCCCAGGGCATAGCCTTATATTTTTCGAACAACATGATATTTCAGATTAAAAAGTGTCATAAACATATTAATGTTTTGTCTCCATGTTGTCCTGAAGACTGGTCCCCAGGGCATCTATAACCTCCTTGCCCTCTTTAACAACCATCTTATTATTTTCTAAGAGATCTGAGTAGCCTGTTGGCAGAGGTTGAGCTTTGTGTCTGGAAGGTCTCATGCTCAAGTCTGAAAACCCACAAAAGATCCATCATATGTATTGTGATGCATGCAAGATCTGTGGAAGTTCTAACACCCTCAAATTAGTAATGTGTAGGAAATAAGAGAGTGGGGTATCAGTTGGTTAGGGTTGCCTGTTACCTAACATTGATTTAAAATTAATTCTTTTCCAAAGCAGATGTCGTTCCTCATATAAAATTAAACCAGAATAAAGATTTCATGAATCAATCAATCATCCTTATAATGGTTTTAATATGGTCTAATTTTAGTGAAAGTATTTTAATCATAAAAAAATTCGACCTCAAAATGGCTGCATCTACACATATTAGATCTTCACATTTGGGGGGGGGGTATTTTTTGTAATTGTATCAATCTCTTCATGTGTATGTGAACATGATAACTCAAAAATACAAAGAGCTAAAGGGATGAAATTTGGCATGTGATTTTTACACAACAATTTGTAGATCTATATCAAATTATAGGGAAAATCCATTTGTAAGAATTGGTACTGTTTCTGTTTGAATTTCTTCACTTTGCTATGAAAATATGGAGAAAAATAGTTCCTTTGAAATAGTATATTGGAGAAAAATAGTTCATAAAAAAAGTTTGTATCATGGAATAGTTTTGAATTTTAAGATAAAAATTGCTTTTGGAATTCACTGGAATACATCAAAATTGCAAAATAAGGAAACCGTCAATGACAATCTATCAGTGAAAAAGGTAGATTTTGATACTTTTAAAAGGTTTTGTATTCATATCAGCTGAAAATATTTGGTTGCATATCTCTAGGGCAAAATGAATTTTGAGCTGTGATTATAAGTGACATTCTGATGTCGATATATAGGAGAAAATTGTGGATAGAACAATAACCACTTTTTATTACCTCGATGTTGCAGCAGTGCAGGGTCCTCTTTTGATACCCAATTTTTATGCATATTCTGTTTAATGCAATTCTTTAAGTGAGAAAATGCTGTCACCTTAAAACTGATGAATGTTTTATTATCTCCTTACAAAAAATAATATACAATGATATCTAAAAACTAAAAACGTTTTGTAAATTATCTGTTAAAATGTCCTTTATCAATTATTTATTTAATTTTATCTCTCTATAACATCTAGTTGCATTTTTTTACAGGGTCATTAGATTTTCTATTCTCAAACAAAGCCCAAAAACTGAGAGATAGCTATATTTTTAAGATTGTGCCAATGCTCAATCCAGATGGAGTTATTAATGGATGGTGAGTATGTTAGTTGCCTTAATTATATTGATTGAGATTTTAGGATAATTCATTTTAAGCCTGATATATGTTTATTTTATTACTATAAAGTTTATCCTTTTTTGAAAAGTTAATTTTTTTTAAATACTGATTTAAGATCAGAATATTTCATGATATTGCATAGTCCAATAATGAATAAGGAAATATGTATTTTATTATTAATCATAAACAAAATTCAAATTTGAAAATGGTATTTTGAATAAAAGAAATTGCTATATTACAATTTAAATTATTCAGCAATGTTTTGACATAGACCGTTTTTCAAAACAAGGTTTATCCAAATAATCAAAATATAACGACCTGTTTTACTGTAGAAGCTATTCAAATTGTAATTAAGTTATGCATTTACAATTAATTATAAGTAAAGTAGATAAAATAAAGGTAATTAAAGGTATTCCTAAATTTTATTTATATTAAAATTTTGTTAAAAAATATTCTATTTAAAATGTTTTCAGTATTCAGTAAAGAAAATCATATTCATAAATAATAAATTGCAACTTGTTTAAATCATTACAGTGCACATTGATAGCATAAAGAGAGAATTCAAAAATAAGTTAATTTGAATGATTTAAATGATGTAAGATTTCCGTTTTTAGAGAATAAAAACAAATTTTAAAATACATCATAAGCAAGATTAATTTGCTTATAAGAAAGAATATTTATTTCTCATTTTTATTATAATGGAAAGTTTTTGTTTTTCTAGCCATCGACTTTCTTTGTCTGGTCAGGATTTAAATCGCCAGTGGATTACACCTAATGTGCATTTACATCCTACAATATACTATACAAAATCATTATTCCATTACTTGGCATCTAAAAATAAGAAACCTCAGGTGTGTATTTTTTCCATATTCATTCTTATCTGAATAATATACATTGAGGGTAATGAATTGTATTGAATAAATATTCAATTAATAATAATGATTTATAAAATTTGCATCATTTTTAAAAAAATTTAATGTGTGTGAAAAACATGCTCTTTGTAGTGTGTGTCGCATATCATTTAAATTTTCTGTACTGTCTGTGCTCTTTGTAATTACTGTAGCATTGTATTCGAAGCTTCAGATTATGTTAAGCATTAAAGCTGTAGTATTTGAAAAGCCTTGTTTTGTATGTGCTTTGTGCCCATTCACCTGCCTAATTACCAGTTTGTTATTGCTCTTAAAATTTCAATTTAAAAGCAGAACTGGTACAAAATTCAATTAATACAAAAAGCCTGCTTTAACTAGGTCTAAGCATGCTCATAAAAACTATAAAATTGTGCTTTTTTACTGGATATGTTTCTTAATTTAGTTAGAGGTGTTTTGTTTACTGATACAATTAAAAAGTTGATTAACAATAAACATGAAAGTAAAAATCTAGTTGGAAAAAGCTATCAAATATTTTGAAAAATAAAATTATATAACAGGGGGAAGTATTGATAATTATGCATGCAGTCTTTTAAAAAAAATTTAAATATTTACAGAAAACACCAAAATTTGATTTGTTTAATTAATTTAAATTCTAATTAAAATTTCAAAAAATTGCTGTTGGAATTGTGTGTTAGACTCTAACTTGCATCAAACTCGGAGTGACTTGATTCAGTAAGGGGTGGGATGACATGAATAAATGTAAATACATTTTTACTAAAAGATTTTTAGTAAGAACAGAAAAAAAATGAATAAATAAGTCACACTAGTAATTGCATTATACATATACGTCTATATACTACTTAATTACGGTATTGTGTGTTTTGTTTTCTACAAAATAAAATGCACATACTACTTTTTCTTTACAAAATTACAAAGCGATTTAGATATATTTGTGTGACCATGATTGGAAGATCCTTGGCCTTCCAATCTTGTGGTTACTCATGAGCCTTGTGGTTACTCATAAAGTGAATTGTTTTGTACTTCTCCTTAATGAACTTTGATAGCCCTCACTGAAATTTGATCAGTACATTACCTTTAAAACTGTTATTTGTGTTATATTATATATGAAGAAATATATCGTTTGTGTAATAAAATGTTGTGTAGTCAAAATGGGCGAAATACTGCTAGAAATATGTTTGGACATTTTTTGTAATTATTAATTTTCCCACTTGTATCAGAATAAGCCAGATGTGATTAAAATTTTTAATGCATTATGTCAGCCCCCCTTGTCCAAAACAGTGTAAATATGATAAAAAATATATATGTATATCAATCATATCATCCCAATCAAAGAGGTAACTTGATACAGTACTGTTCTGATAAATGATGGTATGATGTGAAACATTCTTTTCCATTCATATTTAATATTCCTGTGATGGTAAATTTAGGCTAAGGCATGAGTTTTATGCCTAGAATTCAATAACTATTCGAAACAAAAACCCAGCTGAAAACTTCTTGTGGATGAAGTATTTTTACTGCAGTAAAAAAGGAAAACTTTTTAGAGGCCTAAATGGAGAAAAATTGGAGGTGTGCATCAGTGACTCAAGTGAAAATTCACAAAGTATATCATGAAGATTAGTAATCATGAAATCAAATGTGAACTTTCCCATGATTGATAATCTGCAGTTTTAAGGATTCTAATCATTATGTGTATGAGAATGCATAACTTATTAATAAATATATATAGCTCATGCGATAAATAGAGAATTAGATATTGTTTTATAATATTCAGTTTTGTATTTGTCTGATGTGAATACCCAAGAAAGTTTCATGACTCATTATGTCTGTGGAAACTTTTTTTTATATACTGTGTGCCTGCTAAAGTCCATTGTCACCCCAATAATTTCTGAACGGCAAGAGCTATAGTCATAAAAGTGGGATCTAGGTATAGTAAAGTTGCCATGCGCTATGCAAGGAAACTGCTTACAGCTCCGCCTGGCCACAAAATATGGAGTTAGAATTCTTATCTCAAAAACTTTTCGAAATACGGGAAAAAAGTCAATTACAAAGTTGTTCAGCATCATCGATTTATTACAAAAAAACATCTTGCGCACAAAAATGATACAAATGAAAAGCACAAAATGCACATTTGTTTGATCGCGTTGAACAAAACTGCACTTGCCAGAAATGAGGCTCATCTATCTGTCATTCTCAAAATGGTGTC
The DNA here is from genome assembly GCA_013235015.1 of Araneus ventricosus. NCBI lineage: Eukaryota > Metazoa > Arthropoda > Arachnida > Araneae > Araneidae > Araneus > Araneus ventricosus. The sequence goes on from BGPR01000327.1 coordinate 320,844, forward strand.
CTTCAGCAACAGTACACATCTGGACATGGGACTGCATTTCCCGCTGCACATTGTACAACATGGCAGGTGACACGCTGGCACAAGCATCCGTAATATGGTTTCGAAGTTCGTGCATTGTTGGTGGAGGGGTTGCATGCACTCAGCGTTTGATGTATCCCCACAGAAAACAGTCCAATGGGTTCAGGTCAGCTGAACGTGGAGGCCATTCAACACAACCACCATACCCGATGACTTGTTGCTGGAATGTGTCCTGAATGTACTGCTAGACACTTGATACCTTGTGCAGAGAGGTGCCGTCATGTTGGAACCATACATTCCGGAGATCACTCGATGACAAATCTTCTAGAAAATTGGATATTACATCCTTCCTTTTCTCTTTTCTTCTGTGTTATGTCGCATTACAATTTTGGGAGTTGCGAATCAAACAAATATGCATTTAATGCCTTCTATTTTTAACATTACTGTACGGAAGGTGTCTTCTCTTACTAAATCGATGATGCTGAACAACTTTGTAATTGACTCTTTTCCCGTATATCGTACCGTTTTTGAGATAAGAACGCTAACTCCGAATTTTGCCACCAGGTAGCGCTGCAAGTGGTTTTCTTGCGTAGCGCGTGGCAACTTTACTATACCTAGACCCCACATTTATGACTATAGCTCTTGCCATTCAGAAATTATTGGGGTGACAACGGACTTTAGCGGGCACACTGTATAAAATGTTTTGTGTAAGTGTGTTTTTAAAGAAAGGTTCTTTAAAAAATATTCCAGCATTTGAAATTTTTATTTTTCTACATCAGAGTAATAGTCTAGTGTATAACAGGAAGAAACACCTTGTATTTTTGATAAATATCTAGATATTTGCTGGACCCTTTTCCAAGTGTGTTTATAGTTTCTATTAATTTTAGGTTTCCCATCAATTTTAATTTTTGTTTTTTAAACAATTTAGGCTTTTTGTGATTACCATGGACATTCTCGCCGGAGCAATGCATTCTTTTTCGGTTGCAATCCAGAACAGTCGTGGTGGCCAAGTGATGAAACAAAGTCTGACTGTGAAAGCTTTAAGGTTGTTGTTTTAATATATTTTTTTTTCAACAACTGCATTAATGCTGTGTGGCAAATGTTTTACTTGTATATTTGACTTATGCAGATACTTCCTATTTTGATGGATGAGATGGCACCAACTTTCAGCTTAGAAGATTGTGATTTTACTATTGAGAGGGGTCGTGAGTCTACAGGAAGAGTTACTGTTTGGAGGCAATTTGATGTTGCTCTCAGCTATACCTTGGAATGCTCCTATGGAGGCTGTAGCCAAGGAAAATATGCCGTAAGATTTATTTTACTTCTTTCATTTTTTTTTCTTTCCTAATTGTTTGAAACCTTTTTCTTTTTAATATAATTTCTACATATTTTCCTGCTAGTATTTTTTGTGTGTATTAGTTCATGATGAAAGCCCTTAAAATGAAATATTTGTGGCCAATCGGTGCAATTTGAACTGTTATACTTTATTCTTTCAATAATTTTTGCATTTTAATTAACCCCTTTGTATATTTTATCATTAGATGTGATCTGTTAATACTTATCAATAACCCAATGAAATGTGCATAGTTGTCCTTGAATTCTTGCAATAAGAAAATATGAGTAATTGTTCACAGCGGAACAAGCAATATTTGCCATAGATCCTAGTGTCACAATTTAATCATACTAGCAAGAAAAAGAAATGGTTCTCAATCCATGTTGATCTTTTATTAAAGAGGGGAAGAAAAAAAGATTTAAATAACAAAGGTATGCCATACTATTTACAGTACAGAAAATTTTGAAGATGCTGCTCAAAAGGACATCCGTGATCTTTTTTGCTTAGTCTGCATAGAAAAAGAAAGGATTGTCATGCCTATATGACTCTTGAAATGGCGTTGATCTTGTCCACTGTCCCGGAGACTCATGGGATGCTATTTAATGGAGTCATAGGTGTCTCTTGCACTATTTCAGGATTAACCAGAAGAAATCCATGATCTTTAGGCCCCAGGAGTGTGGAAGTCATGTCACTGGTACACCATGTTGCTTGAAAAAATTTGTTTTTCTTCAATGTAACTCTGGCTTACAGTATGCTCAGTTCTTAAATTTCCAAATTTTCAAGTGATTTACATTGTGATGTCCTGGTTACTACATTTTATTGATATTTCAAATTTGTTAGCATTTAATTTGGGAATATGTGTTTTGTTTGTACTTTTTTGCTTCTGTCTGTTGCTTAAAAGTTCTAGTTTATTCTTTTCTCTTTTATAATATAATGTCTGACTTTATATTCCTTATATTCCAACAAGTAAAATAACATTAAATTTTTAATCAGACAAAATTAAGTTGTTTATATTGTACTATCATTACAGCTATGAAAAAAATTGAAATGACTTGGTATACTTATGTATTTCATTTCTAGCTGATTGTGTTCTTTATCACTTACAATGTTCCAATATATACAGTTTTATAATTCGTGTTTCAATAGGGTTATCACATGGGCACCCCTCAACTAGAAGATACCGGAATGAAATTATGCCAGTGTTTTGGAAAACTAGTGATTGATGCTCATAGCAACAGAGTGTGGAGTTCTATACCCATAGATGTGAAATCCTTTCCCCTTTCAAGGTTGGTCATATATACCTTATACTTATTAGTTACCAAATGACATTTTCTTCAGTTGTATGTGTGATAAATTGCTTCATAAGATGGCACAAAAGTAGAATTTGTATTCCTGAGCCAGTCATAAAGTATTTTAATATTTTCTGCTAAATTTTTACTGTTCTCCAAATCAGAGTTGTAAATATCTTCACATGTTTTGGAGAGTCATAAATCTGCCATAGGCACACAATAAATGCTATCACAATCTGTAAACTCTTCTCTTGTCTCATCCGGCTTCATAGAGGCAAGACTTTATAATATGTTTTGTATTCAGTTGCATTTGATTATGATTTGTGTGAAATTAAATTAATTGCATTGGCCTTAATGTCCATGCAGCTGAATGAAAATGACAAGTAACTAAATTCTTAAAATGAAAAGGGATAATTAATTAAATAATCAGGGGAAAGAATTTTTAAAGTACTATTATTTCTTCAACAAAATGCCATATTAGTTCCTTTATGAATTCATTAGGTAATTTAAAATTGTATTTTCAGCTTTGAAAAACCATCCAGATCTAAATTTTGTACTTCATCTACTTCTACTGAAACTGATGATGAATTTGATGACTGTGATGAAGAGGAGCAAATGATGTGATGATGATTTTGACTTATAACTTGTATAATAGTGTGGAGAGAATATTATTTACATTTTAAATGATTTGATCATTTTCCATTATAAATTAGATGCTAAATAAAATTCTGTTGTATTGAGAATGTATTGTGAGAATTTATTTCATTTATTTGTGTTTGTATCAAATAACAGCAAGTATGTAAAATGCAAGTCTATGAGATTATGGAGTATATTACTAAATAAAATGAACTTGTAGTAGTGTTTATATTCATTGCGCATATGTCCAAAGATTAAAAAATTATTAAGATTATTTTTTGCATTGTTATGAATTCAGACTATCTAAAAGTATCTTCAGATTAGATTAAAGTTTGGAGTGAAAAAGTATTGATTTTTTTTTTCTTAAAATGAAAATCCAATTATATATATATATCAAAAACTGTTAATCTCAATATTTTGGATATTCTGTGTTCATCTGAAATAATTTTTTCAAAATTTCTGTGCCTTGATTTTGGACATGAAATGTATGTCAAAAGTTTGAAAAGTGTTATGTTTTATTTATCAAAAACTCCAATATTAATTAGTTGCAAAAATAGAAGTAATTAAGATTATTTTGAGTTTACAAAATGAATCTGATTTGTTAGAAAAGTAGTTAGTCTTTTGAAACACCCAGTAAAAGAAGTAAAGAAGACAATTCATATCCTAGGATTGTTTCTGAATTATGATGAATTTGCAAGTCTTATCAACTACCAAAAAGTTTTATTGTCAAAAATTCCTGTGATAAACTTCCGAAAAATTCTCATTTATATGGTGTTCATTGTTAATTCATGGTTATTCCAAAAAAATTAGTTTACTAGATAAAATTAAATTTATAGTTGAAAGAAAAGTGATTTAGTTGAAATAAGGTGACATTTATAATTACATAAAAATTCTTATACTTATAAACTTTTATCACAAAAACTTTCTACCTCAAAATATTTTTTTCTGTATTTATGGCATTAATAGGTTATATTGCATCACTTTAAAAATATTGAATCATATTAAAGTAAAGAATCGGGTTCCTTTGCAGTTTGCTGAAAGTTAAATACACATTTTTTAGTTAAAATCACAATGAAAGTGAATCAGGCACAGTCTTAATTGTTGATCAGCATGAAGGTTGTAAATCAAATTGTATGATAGCTTTTAATATTAAAACTGAGTTATTTTTGCAGAATTAATATGTTTTGTAGATTTTTCTGCATATAATAAATGTGTTGATAAATATTTATGAATAGTATTTAATTATTACTTTAGAATATTTCTTTCTACATTTTTTTTTTGTGCGTGACTATGAGATCTTTTCCAGGAGTTTTTGTATAGCTTTAAAATGGGATTTGGTTATTTAAATTAAAATCAAATCTTTTAGTGGATATAGAGATATTGATTTAGCCAAGTTTTGTCTAATTCTAAGAGTTGCTGCATGTTATCAAAACACAGAATTTAAAGCCATCATAATTTTTTTTATTAAAATAAGTGTGTTATCTTTTCTAAAACTAAAGTTAACAAAGTATTGAATAAATAACTAGAGTATCTTTCTGAGAAATGAACTAAAAATATCCATTTGTAATGTTTGGGGCATTTTATTTTGTCACATAAAGCATTGTTTTTATTAATGTTCTGAAAATCTATTGTAGCTGTTGAGTTAAGTTAAATTACTAGTAGTTAAACTGACCAGCAAATTAAACCTTATAATATTCTCTGTTATAGTAAACAGGTTTACAGAATCTAGATAAAACTGTAAATTAGAGAAGTACTTATTTGGTTAAAATTTAATTTCAGTTTTAGAACCAATGATTTGAAAAGTGATGCCAAAAACAATTCTTTATTTGATTTATCATACTTAATAGTTAATTAAAACTACTATATAAGTTAAGTTAGTAGAAATTTTGCTTAGTATGTAAAATACATATAATCTTTGAGCATGTAAGAATATTATAAAGGTTATGCATAAATTTTAGAAATTTATTGCAAGAGAAATTCTTTCTTAACAAACAGAGCTGTGATAAAAGCAGAACTGTGTTCATTAGTCTTAAAACCATTTTTAAATAAGATTTATCAGACATTTTTTTGTACTTCGATGGAATAGCATATTACAAAAAAAAGTATCTTTCTGGTGATGTGAAAGATTATATTGCATTTAGAATTTAAAAAGATAAAATGTGTAGTATATATAAACAATCGATCTTAATTTGTAGAAATTTTGGTAGTAATTTAAATTATATTCTTTTGTACAATGACTCTTTTTAATAGCAAAGTGAAAAAGAATATATATATAAAAAGTTGAGATTTTGATAGGAACTTGTTTAAGTTTTTCCATTCAGAAAGTTTTCTTTTTTTAAATTTAAGATTAAAAGAAACAAATACTTAACCAACTCTTCATTATATTAATTTACATTACATTCACAATATGGAGGAAAGTTGTGACTATGTAGTATTTTAACATGTATTTCTTTACTACTTTCTTGTTATACATTAAATTCTTGAATAATTTGTATAGTCACATGAAGTTTAGAGCTCTGAATTTTATTTTTCTGTTTGAGGATATTATTTGCATATGTACTTAATGGTTAGTGTTGAAAGGCAGTTTTTGTCAAAAATATTGTTTCATTCTTTGGTGTGTATCTGATATTTTCTTTATTTTACGTTCCTATGTGTGCTATGTTTCATGTATTGCTGTGTTTATTATGTATTATATAGTCTGTGTTGCTCATTATGCAACAACTAAGACAATAAGTTTGTAAAAACCTAATTCTTGTGTGTGTGTGTGTAATGCTTGTGGATCGTTTTCTTGTTTATCTTTCGAGAATTTGTATGAATCCTGTCCCTCATTAAATCTAGAGAAAATTATCGATATATATTTAATCATGTGAGATTTTTTTTGTTGTTGCTATTTTATTTTATAAATTATTTGTGCATAAACTTTTTGTTTGTTATTATATACATATGAATAAAACTGAAAATTCTAATATATATTCTGATAGTATTTTTTTCATTGGAATGATTTTTATGAGTGAATTGGTGGTCCTTTTTTACTTTCTCGTATACGAAGTATCTATACAAAGAGAAAGTATTGTAATTGTCAAAAAATTCGAACTCGAGATTTTGACGAATCTCCACATTTTAGAACTCCCCGAGTCCGAAAAACACAGGTTTGGAATTATGTCTGTGTGTGTGTCTGTGAACACGATAACTCAAAAACTATTAAAGTTACAGAGATGAAATTTGACATGTGGTCTTTACATATAATTTGTAGGTTTCTATCAAATTCTGTACGAAATCTGTCCACGGGAAGTCTGTCTGTATGTCTGCGTACATGTGAACACAATAATTCACAAACTTAAATAGCTAGATGGATAAAATTAGGTACACATTTTTATCATCAGGAATGTAGGTTTGTATCAAATTTTGGACCAAATCCATCAAAGGTCAGTCCGTCAGTCATTCCGTTGACTGTCTGTCTGTATAATACCATAATACCTTTGATAAATGAAATGCGGTATCTGGCCTTCTTACCTTAATGGTAGATTTGTGTCAATCAGTTAAAAAAAGGCATTCAAAATGCAAATTTCGTTTTCTTTATCTTACACCTAGCCCTATTGGTAATTACGCCGACTTGTAATTCCACTTCCAGGTTGGATGACCTTCGGAATTCGTGGTATGACGTTTCGCTTATTTTTCTCTACATGTGTTAGGAGTATATGAAAAAGTTTAGGGGAGACCACTCCCGCTGGTTCTGATATCCTAATATGAAAATGGAAGTGCAACATTCATAGTTTGAAAGGGTGAAATGACACATTTTCAAATCTTTTTTGATGAAGTCTGTGCTGTTAACTATATTTTAAAAATTGGAGAAGTGTCTAAAATGCTCTTGCACTGAAAATTATCTACATAATTCTCTACTTTTTCTTTCCTTTTTTTTTGGAATTTTATTATATGGAGAATTTTAATTTAATAAATATGCATAATCCTGTATTTTTCTGAATTTATTAACAATTTCAAATACTGGGTCAATAACAATATTTCCTGTTTTTCATTACAAATCTTGAAGCCCATATTCTTTTATAAGATTTTCAGTAATAATTAGTTTTTGAATTTCAGCTGTCCCTGCGTAAATTTCTGTTATGCGGCTGTCTCTGTAGTGCCTTTCGGCTGGCATATCTGTAATGTATCCCATGCCTCCTAAAATTTGCATAGCCTGCAAAGAAATTTACAAGCATTGTTTCATTAAATTCAAATATATATATACATTCAAATTCACTTATTTCAATATTTTATAATTTATTTTCTGATAAAAAAATATTACTTGTTTAATGTGGTCTATCGATAGCTATGATGTAAGCGGGAAAGAAAGCTCGGGTGGTATAATAATGATAAGCGGTGATACTAAGGTGAGCAATAAAGATGTGATGCTATCCATTATAAAAATGGTTTATTCCAAAGGAGCGTTTTCAGGCATCGCGTACCATCTCCTGTTCCATTCTAATTCTGGCAGGCTATATCCCTCGTAGTTACAAAAAAAGTAACCCTAATTCGGGGGGTTGACACATTTGGCGAGTTGGCATCTGAGTATTCAACACTTGTCTTCTTGAAAACTCTAAAGCTTTCCTAGCAAATTTATTATTATCATTAGTCTGATAATGAATTAAGAAAAAGGATAGCGTGCTCTAGACTTGGTTCCAAGAATGATCCATCGTATAGTGAGGTTTTGATGCTCTTTAAGTCCGTGGGTATGAAACGTCTTCTCCTAAGTCTATTATAAAAGTTGAGATAGGGAGTTTCGTTTCGAATGTCATCCTTCTCATCATGACTATATTTCTAATTTATAAGATCCATTGCAAAAAGTTCTTGTGTCGCTTCAAAGTGGAATGCTAAGCTAATTAACTATCCATGATAATTTCTTAAAGTGACAATAATTTAAAGACTGTGAGGGTTTTTATTATAGAAACAGCCATTTAAATGGGGAAAAAATGTGGACATATTTACCTGATGAGAAACAAAAGTAGCAGCTTCAGATGCAGCTAGTTTAGCTAAAGAAACTTCCTGCAAAAGTAAAATAATTTTAATGTTCATAACTTTAAAAATAATTAAGATATTCTAATAAAATGTGCCACAAATTTATTTTATTTTGTGTGAAGTGTGATAGCACCATTCATCTGCATTCAAACAAGACAGAACTCGATGCTCCATAACGAAGGCATTGCATTGAAATGAAGATGAATGAGATTGTTCTGAAATGTGTGTGATAATGTGTCGTTCCTTTAACACATTCACTGCCACCGTCGCGCTGG
>BGPR01000327.1:329417-373506 GCA_013235015.1 Araneus ventricosus
ATAGATATCTTCCTTATTGAGTTGTGAAATATGGTAGAAATCTATTATGAGCCTCAAACGGTCGATGGTGGTTGTTTTGATTGCTTACATGCATTTACTTCTATTTTGCTGATGTTTATGATCATATGCGCTAAAATCTTATTTCTATTTCATCACTGTAAATGAATTTATATTTTAATCCTTTCTAATGTGATACCTGCTTTGTTTAAATTAAATTTAATTAACTTTGTCTAATTTCGATGGATTTCGCAGAACAACACTTAAAAACTACCTTAAACGAAATTTAACGGTTAAATTTGAAAACTAAGCATGCTTACAAAGCTGAATTATTATCAATTATTACTAATCAAGTAGTTAAATATATGTCCTTGAATATTACAACCAATAATGACTAGATTGCTGCGAAAATGTCACCTTAGTAAATCTTTCTCCTCTGTCTCTCAACTTTGCAGCTTTGTATGTTAACAGCCGAGCACTTTCTAGTCGGAGTTCCATTTCAGCTAACTTGAGCTAAAAATGCAACAGGTTAATGACTACATGCAAATTGTTGGTATTATAATTTGCAGTAAATATTTCATTTAACTCCCATTTACCTGAATGGCTTGCAAGTTGAGAATTCTGGAACCGAATGCTTTCCGTTGAGAAGCATAGTTGATTGCACAGTCTAGAGCTGCCTGTAATTAGAATTTGTTTCATTAACATCTCAGTTTTATTTTTAATTGCAAATTTGTCTCTTGTGCATAGTCGCTTAAATAAGCTGATAAATAGTGCCATCCCCGAAATTCGAAGGTTTTAGTTAAACTCCTGCAACATACATCATTGTCAGATATTTAAACTTATCTTGTATATATTAAAACTAAAATTAAATCATTCATAGACGTTTTTCTTTTTTGTTTCTTAAAAGTTTTGTTTCTTGAAAGAAGTCTCTTGTTCTCTTTTGCTGTGTATGTGGGGTTGATGTACGTTAAATCTGATGTCAAGGGTCAAATATCCTTCCGTTGCTGTGGCGCGGAAGTTTGGAGAGGGAATGCCGGCTCACGTGTCGCCCTCACCATCTGACAATGGTTTAAAATCTGGAATTCCATCCCAAAATAGCCTATGTGTTGTTTCAAAACGGGGCGTTAATATGACTAAACTAACTAACTTACCTGTTTCATAGCAGAATGCTGTTAGAATCTGTAATACAGTTTCCCTGCCATGTTAGTCTTATGGTAGGAAAGAGAATTTTACAGAGATTCTTAACGGTTGTCAAGCCAATGAACCCCAACTTTGGCGACAAAATGAAGGTTCTAGAGAATACGAGAATTATGGCCCTATCTCTCTTAGGAACCAAGATTTGGAGAATTCCATGTGACGTCATGCCCTGTCCGAAAGCTATACATATACCCGAGGTGCTCAAACGAGTTAATCTCTGGAATTTTGTTCGTAGTACGAGCTAGTAAGCTGTTAGATGCTTAGCGCTGTTGATAGTGCTGTTACTGTTATTTAATTAGTGATTTGGTATCTGCTCGTGTTATTTTTTTTAGAAGAGCTGTTTTTTTTTCTGTTTTCTGGAATATTCTCAAAATAAAGCGTCGTTTTCCGTTATCCGGCTTGTTGGATTACATTCACCGTATACCCACCGGACGATTTTCGCAACAATACTTATATAATGCAATAATTAATTTTGGAAAAATGCTGCTTTAAAAGTTTTTCTCTAACGTCTCAAAAACAGCTGTGTAGGGAAAGGTCGGACACCTAAGCTTTTCCTATATTATAATATATTTTTACAGCTCAGATGGACTAGATTATATTCCATATAAAACTTTAATGCTCTATAAAGGCGCATTTTAACATACAGTTTTCAAAGATAAAAATATCAATAGTTTTTTCACATTTTTTATAGGCATTCCATTTTTCACTTGTAGCGGGTTGTATCGGACATAAAAAAAAATATATGCAAGAAGAGAATTACTTTTGGTTTCACATTCAACTTTTTATAATTAGGCAGAGTTATTTTTGAGAAATTTATAAAAGTACAAATTAAAGATCTTAAAACTTGGAAAGAGGTATAAATCAGAAAAATTTAAAAGTTCCCAGTCTTTGAAAAGTTAACAATTCCTTTTAAAGACAAATGCATTCTGTGTTTACATTTTTTGGTAAAATAAACATCACATTCATAAAACAGGTTGTTTCCTTCAAGATCGGCGCAATTTTCGTGAGCCCAGCTTTCACTTCTTCAAAGGTTTCAGCACAGATGATGCAGCAAGTCTCTTCGCCTGCTTCTCTCTTTTCTTCTTCAGAGTTTAGTTCCATTTTTGCTTTCATTTTTAAGTCTTCTTTGGATGTTCGAGGTGCCATCAGTTTTGATCTTTTTCCTTGAACTGATTTTATCCTTTATTAGAGCTATTAGGAAGTGGCGATATCTCCTCTAAAGTACTTGGGATGCAGTTGTTTTGGGAAAATCCTCAAAAAGAGAGGTAGTTGTACTGCTATCATTTTCCAAGACTGCTCGAACTTCCTCCATCTGCTCGTCTGCTAATGGTTATGAAGGACCGGGCAAGTTCAAAATTGTGGTAGATGTGGCAGCACCACTGTGTCCGATACAACCCGAAACGTCAGGGAATAAAACATCGGTTACAACCAGTGGCGGTTTTTCGCACAGGCGCTTGCCTCGAGATCCTGAGGGGCCTCAAAATCTATTCGACAAATATCGCAGTGCTAAACCGAATGTTAAGACATGACTTTGGGTTGGGGAGGAGCCTCAAAAAAGTTTGTCGCCTGTGGTCTCATGCTGTCAAAATCCGCCAATGGTTACAACATACGTATTAATAAGCCTAAGGAGATTTACGGCCTACAACCTTTAAAGACAATAAAAGTTGTTTTCAACAGTAAACAAAAAAAACAACAACTTATAGTCACTTTCCGGCAAGCTATGACAACGTGAAGTTATCTTCATTCACTAAAAAAACTGATGAAGAAACTAAAGTTTCTGCCACATGTCAACAACCGTTTAACTAAATATGGCGGCATGTAAACTTTCAACTTTCAACCTTCACCGAACACGTCTTGACAGGTCCCGCTCCTACAGCAAATGTAAGAAATAACGCATGTCCGATACTACCCGACCTTCCCCTATCAAAACATGCGTTTTGGATTTGTTTCCTAATTCCAAAATTATATCTCTAATCTCCTTTGACTCAGAAAAGAATCATGTATTGCTTTTTTTTTTTTGTCAAGATAAACTTCTTACTTTCGCTATTATTTCGTTACTTGACTTCCGTTTCTATTTCGTAGCTTTTCACATGCACTCAAACATCCAATGACGTCAGTTTAGTTACTACGCGATGTTCGTTTAACTTTCACAAATTTTTGAATGATCCTAATCAGTGTGAAGCGGCGTAGCGACCGGGGAGTAAGTGAAGTATAGATGTCACAGGTGCCAGTTTTAGGGGCGCCCTGGAGACAAAACATTATTGCAATTATGCCAGTTTTTAAAGCAAATTATGATTGGGGATTAAAAATAAAACCAGGCCCCGAGGGCCATTTGCGCTCAACGAAAGATGCTACAGTGAAAAACTGAATTATCTTTAAAGTGTTATAAGTACTTAGACTTGAAAATATTTCTACTTCGAGCAACGCCGGGTATATATATAAGCTAGCAATAAGTCAGTTTTGCCGATAAAATTTCTGTCTAGAATTTAAATCTCCTGCATCCGACGTTATATATACATTCTTTATTTATTTATGTTTTGTATTTGAGTGTCTATTTACTTTTATATTATCTGTATTTTGAAAGTTTGTTCCTGGCACGGTAACGTTGTTTAAAAAAAGTAGAAAAATGTTATTTCATATTTGAGTTTCACTTCAACCTTTGACTAACGAGCAACCAAGATACTTCAATTGTACTTTGTCGGAGATATGCAACGTCAGGCAGAATATAGATCAAATAGAAACCCGTCGACAAAATTGGAAATCATTCTACAACTTCCGTGAACGTAATCCTTACATTAGAACTTTTAAAAGTGCAGTTGGAAACATTCATGGTGCAGAATATCAAATTATAATTGACGCCGACAAGAGACCTTCTTCGGAACACGCAAGAAGATTTAATCTCCCAGAATGCAATGAAGTAGCTGTTCTAATTGCTGGTGAAGAGCATGGAAAAAGACATGAGCGATTTCGACTTTCTTTATCTGATTTAGAAAACATTTTATTCAGTAGTTTCGAAGTAACCAAGTTGTTCATTGTAAAGCTGTATTAGTTTATTGAACTATATATTGTTTAAAATAAATGTTCTTTTTCGAATTTTCTCGCATTTTCATTCAAACCATACTGTTATAAGGTGATAAAAAGGCTATATTTGAAAGTTTTAATTCAACAAGATTTACGTTTGTTGGAGAAAGTTAGTGGCAATATTATGGCAGCCGGTATATGAAATAATATGGATCCCGAGCAACGCCGGGTTTTTAGCTAGTACAATATAATTAAAAATAATACCAACCTTGCATATGCCTTTTGGTGTTTTTTAACATATTACGTATGCTTTATAAATAGATCGATTGGTTAAAATCATTATCCAAAACGCGAGGCGTGACAATAAACTATTTATTTAAGTGGTCTCTTTTATTATTGTTGCAGTAATATGTGAAGCGACGAAAACAAAAGAATAAAGTAATATTCATTATAGTTTATTTTGGAAAACCGTTCTGGTTATGGCCCTGGTAAAGTTTTTGTTCAAAATTGGATTATTTTAATCTATTTATTGTTCTGAATATAATAATTAGGCATGTGCGGCATTAATGAATCAAATATCTACATTTACACTTTTCTGTACAAAAGTACCCTGTGAGGAAGAGACTTGAAGAAGTTGCAGATAATTATTACACACAAAATTTTGTTCACAGCGAACAGAAATAAATGGTCCGCAAATAGATTGGTTAAGCTTAAGGCACTTATAAATAACGTAATGACAGTGGCGTAGCTAAAGGAGGGCGATTCTCCCCGAGGGGGCAAAATCAGACGCAACTAAGAAAAGCAGTGGCACTAGCTCAAACATTGTGTACATAAAAAAATTAATATTTGGTGTGTTGAATGTGGTAATGAATGATGAAATTATAACAAAATAGATTTATTTACATTCAACATAACCAATACTCAATTAGAAATTTACATCGAGACGACAATCACTAATATCCAGTATTGTAATCACAAAATAAGCAATGTCGGAACGCTCTAACGTGGGTTCCAGAAATCGCGTTGTTTTTAGGACATTTTCACAATTTTTTCTTATTTATTTATGGTGAATAAAACGGTGTGGAACGGCATTCCGGTGCGTGCCGGCTACACTACACCCCTGCTAGTATGGTTCTTGAATAATAATGTTCTTATACGAATTTTCTTTTTAGCATTCGTCACATATGGAATTTTGGATGTTCAGAAGACATTCTTACTATCCAACGAAACGCAATCAGATTGTTCTTGCCGCCAGTAAGATACAAGGAACCAGAACAGCTGCTATTCTAATACAGTGGCGAATCCAGGGGAGGGGCTATCGGGCTGCCGCCCCCCCCCCCCGAGCTAAACCAAAATTCTTGATTTAATTTAAAATCACTACAACTGTTTGATCTTAATTTTATTTTTAAAAGAATAGTAATAAAATCGTGACAACATTGCTTTCTGACTTGACAGGCTCGAAAATTTTCCTACTTTTCTAGTCATTCCACTTGCATTTGGTGCGTTCGAAAACATTTTTTGGCCAGTTATTCCATTGTATTTTTTATTAAATTATCGGAAGTATTGTAGTGTTCTTTATTATTCTTATTGTCAGGAGAGGAAAGCCTGTAAAGTTAAAGTGTTTTGGTTTATATAAGCCATGAGGTTTGACATTCGTCACTACGATACAAAATTTTTATGACCTCATCCCCCTCCGCCAGACCCGAATCCTGGATTCGCCACTGTTCTAATAGCTTACATCAGAAATCTAATTAATTCATATTTTTCGCCTTCTGTCGGTAAATTACCGATGTGAAAGAAAGACTGGTGGTGAATGCGTGATGTCGCAACCTATCCACAGAAATCGAGGGCGCCAAGCGGCGAATTATGTTACTAATAAGATTTTTCTTCCTAGAATTTTTTTATTTTGAGTTTTGTGTGCACTGTGTAAATCGTAAAGGAAGGGCGGCATGTTGCAAGTTCGTCTACGCCACTGCAGTTAAAGTTACAGCTACGCCACTGCATAATGAAAATAGATTTTCAATGAAAAACTGAAGCATCTATTATTTCTTTTGATTCGAAAGAAATGGCATATTAAAAAAGACATCTGTTAGAATCAATTCATATTTCTCAAAAAGAGCACCACTGTGAATCTAAATAGAAGTGTTGCGAGTAAACAAAAATGTTAAGCGTACATAAGTACATTAAATATATTCGATGCTTATTGATTTGACTTTCATATCTATAGAAATGCTTTAGTCATTTTTTATATACCAACTTAATATGTTCTATAAAAGTTCTTCGATTCTAACAGCTTTCTTTAAAATCTGGCATTTAATTTTTGTAGTAATTTCAATGTTTAGAACTGTCAAGAAGATGCTAGAAATTCTATACTTTTTAAAGTTACTTTGCCTAAGTTAATGTATCTGTAACCTTTAATTTGACAGGTTTATTCAATAATTGATATGTTACATACCTGAGAAATTCCTAATGCTTGCGCAGCGATACCGATTCGACCAGAATCCAGCGTCATCTGAAAAAGATAAAATGCATTTAAATGCTTTATTCACTGTATACCAAAATTCATTAAGAACCATATATATTTATTACAAAATACCATACCATATCAATACCATTATGATACATCTTCAAATTATGTGTGAGAGATTGATATTTACATATTGTTAGACACACACACACACAATTTTAATTTTTTAGATTTTCTTTTTCGATGACATTACGTGAAAGCAATACTTGCGTTACTTAAAAAGCAGAATATAAAAGCATATTCATTGCATTTATTTCAAATATTGTAGTCGGATTTGATATTTTAAGGTTTTCTTTGTAATAACCAGCAAAAGTATATATGGATGCTGTTATACAAATAGAAACAAACTCCAGCGGATACATTTTGTAACCCGGCTACTTTCGTCAAACACTACAGGAAAAAATTCAAATACCACATGGACCCATATTTAATTATTGTATTACTAGAAAATCACCCGTCATGGTATGACGGGTGCAAATTGTCTCTTCATTCGAGAGATTCCCCGTCAAATTTGACGTGTTTAAATAGATATATATATGCGAGATAAATATTTAACATCGATTGGAAACAAATAAAATAAGCATATGTTTTATGACAGGATTTTTTTTTATTTACATATTTCTTTATTCAAAAAACCTCTTGGTAAACAACATTCCATGTGAAGTATTTTCCTTGTATGGCTAATCAAAACAATGCACTTCTCTGTTTGGCAAATGTTGCCAAAAAATGTTATCAAATTAATTATCAACAATATCATCACGATTGCAATAAATAATCAGATGCGTCCCAACTATATCACGCGCATGATATACCACTGACGTAATTTACTACTTTCTATTAAAAAACGGAAATTATATTGAAATATATAATTAATATAATTTAAAATTTCTCGGGGACTATTGATCATAGCGAGATAAATTTTATATCAATCGATAGCAAATTTTATTTCACTATTTTAGAGCTATTAAATTTGAAATTAGAACGACAATTACTCTTTTAAATTTAAAATTACTGCAATTTAGGTTCTCTAACAATGAAATAATGCTGTTTAACGTCTCGCAGTGCTATGGCGCAAGTTTTATTGTTGGTGAAGTCAGAGCGTTACATAGCGACATATCTGGGCTATTATATTAATAATGAGTATTCTGTTTTATAATTTATTAAGTTAATTCAATTTTGTCTGAAAAATTACTCATGCTCAGTTTACAATAGTGATCCCGGAATCCCCAAACTGATAGTTGGTTCCTAACAGCATAGCTGCATCCATATGTAAATTCCTCCTCCTCCCTTCCTCTTAGCATATTATAAACTACTAGCAGTACTCGCACGACGTTGCCCGTGGAATCAGGACTTCAACAAAATGAAAAAAAAAAGCCCACAATGACATGAAAAAGTTTTGAAAACAAAATCAAAACAAAAGATACACATTATTGATTTTCCCGCTTATTTTTTTCCGCGATAAACAATATTAAAAAATTGCAACGTGAAAATTATTATACTGCAAGCAAAGTATGCGAGATGAATAAATGCGTTAAGATACTGCCGAAAATAATAATCAGTCACCCAATTCAAGGTTATGACGTCACCTCCCCTTCAACCAACCACATAGCTAGCTGCGTTCCGGAAAAGTGTCGCGGGAGAAAATTAGCTCGAGAAAAATAACTTTCATCTGCCCAGGAAAAAAATAATTATAAAAAAACGGGAAATATATTTTAACCGTTCTTGTTTTAAATCCGACAGAACCGTTCTAGTTATAAGCTGAAAAAAATTGAAAATAATAGTGTTATTAGAAAGTCGGATGCAACAAATTTAAAAACAAAAATAACATTCCGATGGCAAAACTGACTATTTTTTAAAAATTTCTCAAAATTCAGTAAATTACGTTAGAAATTCAAAACTAACTTCATTAGAACGGAAATCGTGTGCTCTTTCCGATGGTGTATATATTTTTTTCGTACAATTATTCGAAACTATTCTATTGAGAAATTAGTGCGAAATATCACCCAAAACAACGCAAAACATTAAATAAAAAATTTTCTAGATTAAATTTTAAAATTTCGTCTTCGAGTTGCATTCAGTCACCATTACGACTACCTGTGTGCAAAATTTCATGGCTGTAAGTGCTATAGATTCGTCTGGACATCGCAGACAAACACGCACACAAACATTGCCTTTTATAAGTATAGATAGTTACTAAATAAGGCTGGTTATTCACGACCGCTCCACGCCCAAACCGATCGTCGATGTGAAAAAACGGACAGAATTGGCGCGGTGCGGTGAGGAAGGATGGATATCCAACCCGGTCCAAATATCCATCGTGCCATTTGGATTGTCGGGTCGTAAATGGGGTGGGAGTAGGTGCGGATGGGGGGAGTGGTTCACCGAAGAAATCGGAGAAGGCGGGCGATAAGGGATCGAATTGGCTGATGATGAGTGGATTTGCGTGGCGTGGAACGTCGTGAATGACTGGCCTAAGACTTCACCTTCAGAACTCGACGCTGCCATCGAAAAAAATAAACTGCCGTGTTATCAATACTTTTTTCCATACAAAAACTCGCTCTATGTTGAAAATTACTTTTTTTCATTAGAATTTGAGCTAATTTTTGAAAAACTAGTTTGAGAAATTAATTGCTTGCGAAAATTTTCTTGTTTTCTATATGTTTGTAAACTTGCTATAAAACTCTGATTTACAAGTCCTCGTTATATAAGGACAGTATTACTCCTCTTTTACATTTTTCAAGGGCAAAGAATTATAGTTGTGTAAATCGGAGGAAAAGTGTAAAGCCCGGGAAACCACTTACATTAATTACCACTTAAATTTAATCTGATGAAACCAACAAAAAGTGTTGTAAACGAGGGAAAACGTTTTAAAGATGGGGACGTAAATGTGGGGTAATATTGTACATAGTTTCCTTTTTTTAAAAACTATACAGCCTTTATTTAATATTAATATTTTCAAACAGTTCTCAATGTAAACTTTACGTTCTAATTTCTGAAATTATATTAGTTGGTAAGAATGCCATTCCTTTTGAATTTCGATGCTGACCTGAATATAGCTATCCAAGGATTAACATTTTCAAATTCAGAAGATTTGGCCAAGAAGAGTTACTAGAAATGCAAAGCTTATTTACACAAATATGAGGCAATCTTATTGATATACCTATACAAAAAATGATACCATCAAGCAAATGGCGTAAATAAAATGATGTGCATAAGTATCACCAGATTTGATAATTTATTTCTAGGAAAAAATAAGGAATAATAATCATTTCCAATATTAATTGTGTTTAATTGATGTTGTTTGTAACTTCTACTTTCATTCAGACCTGGTGTCCGGTACACCGGACATCTACTTTGAGCTGCTCCTATTAAAGCAATAATTGATGAAATTACATGTTGTTATTTTTATTTGATTCTCTACTTTCTTATTATTATAATCTTTGCAAGAATTTCTCGTTTGGGGTTGGAATCATTTCATTTATTTAGTTTTTCCAAAACATCTTCCGAAAATCTTTGTTCTTCCCAAAGTGAAGCTCTTTGAATGATGAATAAATTCTGCATTTCTGGTAATTTCTATTTAATGCTTTCTTAACCATTTACAACACTTGTGCAATATTTTATTATCCTTTGGCAAACATTTTACAATTAAATTTATGTGATTGTTCATCTTTTTACTTTCTCGTATACGAGAAAGTATTGTAATCGTCAAAAAATTCGAACTCGAGATTTTGACGGATCTCCACGTTTTAGACCTCCCTGAGTCCGAAAAACACAATTTTGGAATTATGTCTGTATGTCTGTCTGTGTGTGTGTCTGTCTGTGAACACGATAACTCGAAAACTATTAGAGCTACGAGGATGAAATTTGGTATGTGGTCTTTAAACATAATTTGTAGGTTTCTATCAAATTTTGGACAAAATCCGTCAACGGGAAGTCTGTCTATTTGTATGTCCGCGGTCATGTGAACGCTATGACTCAAAAACTTGAATAGCTAAATGGATAAAATTTGGTACACAGTTTTATCGTTATGAATGTAGGTCCGTATAAAAGTTTGGGCCAAATCCGTCAAAAAGAGGCGTTCAAATTGCATATTCAATTTCTTTTCATCCGATTCTCATGCGCATGCGTATTGGTAGCAATCTGTTATTGTTGTAAATTTTATTTACAACAATAAATAATGTTTTCAAGCATCAATTGTTAACAATTTTTTAGTGTTGTAAATCAAACCGATCTCATTATTTCAGCAAATCTTTTATTCACGCGCTTTTGCAATTGTTACGGTTGTGGTAGTATAAACTGTTTTCTCGGGAATTCAATTCCAAAGCAGAATTTTCGCTTTAGTATTCATTGCATTGCCTATTTTATAGCGCCTGCTTCAAAGTATGAAACGTGGCAACAGATATTTGATTTCAGGTTTATTTGTTTTTTTTGTTTTACTTTCTCGTATACGATGTATACAAAGAGAAAGTATCTCCACTACGAATCTCCACTTAGAAAGTATACGAGAAAGTTTAGGGGAGACCACTCCCGCTGGTTTCAGTAGAAATATCCGGTATTGTCTGGATGCCGGACATAGGATAACTTTTTTTTAATTTTTCACCTACAAGCTTGAAATTTTATTTATGAGAAACCCTTTGCAGTAGTACACAGTTCACTAAGGAAAAATCTCATTTCATTATTTCTTAATTCCGACTGATGGGGTTAAAACGATAATTTCTGTTTTTGTGATCTGTAATAACTCGCGTTATTTTATTATGCTAACGGCCTGGATTCTGCGGCTGCAGTTCATCGCTCATTATTATTTGCCAAAGTTAATGAACTTGTCGTATGACTGCAAGATTAAATAGTATTGTATCATTTTTTTTACTTTAGAATGATTTTTTAGAAATGAATACGAAGTTTAGGCATAATTTTTGTCTGTAATTCAGTTAGAGATTATACTCTTGTGCGTTTGTTGAGGAAACAAAATGACACAAAGCTTACCATGGCTATTTTGAATCCTTCTCCAGTCTGTCCTAGGAGATTTTCTTTGGGTATGAGACAATCCTCGAATATGAGGTTGCATGTCGATGAACCTCTTATACCCAGTTTTTCTTCTTTCTTTCCCAGTGACAGCCCAGGGCTTGGCATAGGTACCAGAAAGCAACTGATGCCTTTATGCTTCTTAGATTTATCGGTTGCTGCAAATACCTGAAATGGATTTTCAGTTTTTTTGCAAATTCAGTAGCGGAATACGTAAAGGAACGCCACGCTTATTCATTGGAAACCTTCCATTATTTACAATAACTCAGTCATATCCATTTTATGTTTTGAGCAGTTATTTCATCGGCAAATGTAACAACATGAAAAATTTGTATACTCTGTAGTACTTATGTGATTTTGTAACAAATTTGAATGTAGTTGATATAAAAATGATAGCGCAGTGAAGCAGAGTTTTAAGTATTTTAAATTATTACCCAAAGGATATTATGCGATAAAATATTATTACGAATCTGTAATACCGTTTCCCTTCGATGTTAGTCTTATGGAAGGAAAGATAGATTTACAGAGATTCTTATTGGATGCTAACCCAATGCCCCCGACCTTGGCGATAAAAGGAAAGCTCTAGAAAATGCTAGCATTATGGCCCTATCACTTTTAAGAACCGAGATATGGAGATTCTTCAATAGAATTCCACGTGACATCCCGCTTTGTCGGAAATCTATATATACTCGAGATGCTCAAACGAGTTAATATCTTTTTGATTTTTTTTCGTAGTGCTAGTTGATCAGCTTTTAAATCCTGAACGCTATTGATAGTGCTATTCTTGTTATTGTTATTGATTTACTGTCTGCTTGTGTTGCAAATTTGTACAAGTGCTGTTTTTCTTGTTACCTTCGGTTCGTGTTTTCTGGAATATTCGCGGAATAAAGCGCAATTTTCCATTACGCATGCCTTCGACCTACATTCACCGTACACCCACCAGCCGATTTTCGTAACAATATCGAGCTAATTCAAGTTTCTTTAGCCTAAATTTTTTGTCTTGTTTAGTTTATTTCAAAACGAACCTTATTTTTAAAAAACTGCCCTCGTATTTTAAAATTTAGATCAGATCCGTATTTCCTTGATAAATGAATAATTCTATGCATTTCAGTCTGCCCTTTAAAATCAATTGATTTTTTATGTTGCTTTTCTGCATGACTTTTTCATCCTGAAATTTAATTTTATTTATATTGGCTTAATTAAAGCAAATTGAAAAAAAAATTAGTTACCACTGCCGCTTCAGCTTCATGACCATTTGTTACCCAAGCTTTCGTTCCGTTCAAGATCCACGAATCTCCAGAAAGCTTAGCAGTCGTGGATGCTGCAACTGCGTCACTTCCGTTTCCTATTAAACAAAAGCATTATGAACAACAAACGTACATGTCATAATTAATAAGAAAGAACGGAAAATAAACAATAATTATTCACGATATTATGAACGATTATTCGCCAGAACTCAGAGGAGCTAGACACTTATCAGTTGGCCCTAACTATGTAATAGAAGATCAAATACAAAGTACAGATTTTGGAAATATTTCAGAAAATATTCTAATACTGCGTTTTTCCAAAATTTATTTTGTCTCGTAAGTAGACTTTTGCGCATCGGATTATACCTGGTTCTGTAATTGTTTGAGCTCCAAAGTTTATACTTGGGTACAATTTTCGGTAGTGAATCCAAAATTCACAAAATAATAACAATAATTATTATTATTTGCCGATTGCATGGCTGCGTCCAATGAAGTCATTTCATATTCGCATGTCACACGTCAATGCGCCACGCCAATTTGTGTCGAAAATTGCGCACCTTGTAAGAGGGGAAAGAACATGATGTCATATGACAATGTAAGACAGTGCATAGTTAAGTGTTCGATGACATGCACTGTTACGCTCGCCATATGACTGCTACGTCAGATGAATTAATTCCATTGCGAAGAGACCATAATAAAATATTCTTCATACAAATTATGTTAGACAATACATTTCGCGAATTGCGATTTCAAATACAATGCGATGAATCTAATTTTTATCATCGTGCTCTTTTTTTTTAGAGAAAGCATGAAAGACAAAGTTATATATACATCTTGATATTAGAAGATCAAAAATAAGAACTAAGAACAACAGCAAATTGTGCAGTTTTAGAGTTAAGACATAAAGGAAATGGGGATTAATTGTGGTAGAGCTCCATAAGTCAATCAAAAGAAATGGGGATTAATTGTGGTATAGCTCCATAAGTCAATCGATAACTGTATGTCATCCCTATTGATTGTCTTAAAAGCAACTACTTTTCTAGGAGCCGATATCGAAAAATAAATATCGGATTCCAGAATTTTATGCAAAATTTCACTCAAACACGTTGCTCTTCCATTTACGAAATGTGAAAAAAAAAAACCACTCAAACACAAAATATAGTGTTCACTCTATTCACTCATAAAACAGTGACAAAATAACGTGGCATTTACGAAACCAGCGGGAGTGTTCTCCCCTAAACTTTCTCGTATACTTCCCCAAAAAGGTGCCGTTTCTCCTTCCCCCGCGTGGCTAAAAAAATTCGAACCTACTGTTATCCAGAATCCAATGACTATCAGAAAGTTTTTCATTATAGTGATTGAAAAATATCTAGGTGAATAATCCAATTCAAAGAGATGCGTACCGATTAAAACGCATCTATCGCACACTGCTAGGTTTCACTCTTGCCGTCTCAAGGACAAAATGACGTAATTCGCTCCTTTCGCGTGCACAGAAGATTGCTTCCAGTACGCATGCGCGTGGAGCTAACGGATTGGTTTCAATAGTAAATTATACAGACAGACAGACAGTCAACCCTTTGACGGATTTGGTCCAAAATTTTATACGGACCTACATTCATGACGATAAAACTGTGTACCAAATTTTATCCATCTAGCTATTCAAGTTTTGGAGTTATAGTGTTCACATGACTTCGGACATACAGACAGACTTCCCGTTGACGGATTTCGTCCAAAATTTGATAGAAACATACAAATTATGTTTAAAGACCACATACCAAATTTCATCCCCGTACCTCTAATAGTTTTCGAGTTATCGTGTTCACAGACACACAGACAGACGTAATTCCAAAATTGTGTTTTTCGGAATCGGGGAGGTCTAAAACGTGGAGATTCGTCAAAATCTCGAGTTCGAATTTTTTGACGATTACAATGCTTTCTCTTTGTATACTTCGTATACGAGAAAGTAAAAAGTGCAGGTGCCAGATCGTTCTTAACGATACACAACGTCATGGCAACGGGCTTGCTAGATTGACGCATCAAAGTTCTACTTAAAAAGTTTGACTTCTTTTTGGACAGACCACACAGTTTTATAGACATGTTTCGATTTCCTGGAAAAGTTCAAAAAGTTGAATTTCGAAATAGCCCACTAGAAAAGCTTACCTGGTTCACTTAAGGCGAAACAACCTACTCTGTCTCCAGTTGTGAATGGATACAGAAACTTCTTCTTTTGATTATCGTTTCCAAAGTTCTGTACTGCACTCAGATACAAAGACTGAAACGGAAACAAAAATCCTTTGTGATAAGTTAGCCTTATTTATGCTTTACTGTAAAAAATATAACCATAAAATATTGCCGCTCTCTAGATGAAGAATTTGTGCAGTCAATTGTGATATTTTCAGTAGGAATGCATTATTTCAAGGAAATTAAATCCCACTCAATTTTGACAGCAACTTTTATATACACTTTTATTTTAACTTGATTCGTTTCATGTTTGTAAAGATGGAATTTTTTAATCGATTTTTCACTCTCTTCATGATCTGCTAGAGTTTTCAAATTTTGTGCAATTATATATTCTTGACGAAAATATACTGTTTTAATATTTTCAGAACAATTATCAGTTAATCGTTCAATTTAATTACGTTTGATACTATACGCGTGGCGCCACCTGATAGCGAATTTTTAAAAACCATGATTTCTAGATTCCATAATATTTATAATAATGAATTATAAATTAAAGACTAAAAAGTAAAAAAATAATTCGAATAAAAAATTTCTGCTTCTTAGTACTCTAATAAAAGAGTGTTTTAAAAATTGTTTTTATTATTATTTTTTGCTACGAATAAACATGACTCATTGATAAAATTGCCGCTATCACTAATTTTTCTGAATCATGGCAAGACTTTCGAATTTCATTAGCATTTAAATGCAACGTACCTATTTTGTCGCTAACACCTACTATGTTAAAGCATAATTTTAAAAAAAAATTCTACTTATATATAGCTGTTGGTGTATCATCGTTGGTGTAACATCGAAGATATCTGCAAAATTGACAGATCCTCAATATTGCTTTCACTTACGCAGTGTACGCTCATTATGGTAGCGCAAGAAGCACAACCCTTGCTGATTTCTTCCATCGCTGTCACATAGGCCAAGTTGTCCAGTCCGACACCACCTTCATTCTCTGGTACAGTCAAGCCGAAGAGTCCTAGGTTGCCTATTTGTTTGATCTGAAAGTGAAAGTTGCCGAAGAATACAGTCGCATTTTTTTACATAATATGTTGATGTATTTTGATTAGTCATGTATTGAATTATAGAGTTTTCAGTTTAAAAACTATTATCAAGTCATTTATAGTCAGGGCCGTCTTAACAAATTTGAACGCCCTGGGCTAGAGTGTTTTGGCGCCCCATAACAACGGTAACTCGGAATTTCAGAACCTATGGCTCAACGAAAGAACCTACCTATTGAAATAAACGAGGAGGGAAAAAAAATGTCACCTGGTCTCTGCCTAACGCCTTACAAGTTTGCGTATCGAAATAGAATTTTGCAAGCCAGCTTTCGTAATGTGGTTAACTTCTATTATTCTCGTAATCTAGGAGTTTCTCAGTAATTATTTCTGTATGGAGGTTTTTTGAACACTTTTATGTAACATTCCAAAATGCCTGCCTGTCTAGTTATAAGCCCAAATCATATTTTTATTTATAACATATTGTTACAAACATGTAATGTCGCCTTCCCCACAATGTTAGTCTTATGGCGGGAAAGAGACATTTACAGAAGTTCTTACTAGCTATCGGGGGAATAGAAGCCATCGACCCCCGACCTTGGCGACAAAATGAAGGTCCTCAAAAATGCTAGAATTTTCTCGGTATCTCTATTAGGAGCGGAGACATACAAAATGTACTAGATGATTCCATATGACGGCACACCCTGTCGGAAGACTATAATTACCTGCAGTTGCTGAACGGCTGGGAACGTGTTGAATCGACTTGAATCGTCTTTGGAGTTTTGTCCGCAGTGCGAGCTGATAAGCTGATAGATTCGGAGCGGTATTCAAAGTGCTGTTACTGTTATTATTAGTGATTTGCTGTCTGTTTGAGTTGCTGATTTATGCAAGTACTGTTTTTCCTGTTACCTGTGCTTCGCGTTTTCCGGAATATTCGAGAATAAAGTGACATCATCCATTATCCTGCTTGTTGGACTATTTTCACCATACACTGGACTATTTCCGTAACAATACTTAGCATTAAAATCAAATACATTTTGTAGTTCAAATTAAAATTAAATCAGTATAGTAAATTTTAAGCGCCTTTGGAGCAATGGCGTCCCTGGGTTATAGCCCAATTAGCTCATTGGATAAGACAGCCCTGTTTATAGTTTCGAATAAACAATGCAGTGAGTACTCGATTAAACAGTTATATTGCCTTACTCTTTTACTTCATTTGATTAACAAGAAAAAAGTTCTTTAAACTGTAGGAGATTTTTTTTTTAGTTTATAATTTTGAAAGGTGAAAATAAGTACTAATAAAAATACGAGAATTCACAACCATTTTATATTCTTTTTATTTTATATTTTCATACTTTTGAAAAGTGAAAAGTTAATTTGGCATAGAATTATGTTATAAACTTTAAAAAAGATTGTTACTGTTCCAAGGAGAAATGTAGAAAAATTGTTTTTCGATAGCTTGAAAATGATTAAAATTCATGTTATTAAAAAGTTTGTGATATTACTTGTTCCTTTGGGAATAAGTGTTCCTTGTCAATTTTTGCCGCTATTGGTTTTAATTGCTCGTCCGAAAACTTCCTGCAGGTATCTTGAAGTAATTTGTGGGTTTCCGGTAGACAGTAATGATTTGAAAGCTCTCTAAAGCTTCCTATTGCCTTGAATGCATTTTTCCCTAAAAAATATTTCATTATTAACAACCAATGAAAATTCATCTTATCTAATACAGAAAATTTTTCAATTATCATACAATTTATTGTTTATAATTACTTCCAAATCACTTAGTATTTTGAAATTTAAAAAGTGGTACTGAATCTGGTGATCCAGAAAGGTGCGAAAATACAAAAATACTTCAAAGTTTCACAAGACTTTATCGGCTGTGATTAGCAAACATAATGCATTTCTGAAGCGGGACTTCGAATAACCGTAGTGGTAATGTATGTCTATGAATACAAGTAAGGTTATATGATAAGTAAGTAATATACGACAAATTATATTTAAATTCAATTACTATTTATCTGATAAAAGAAATTTAAGAAACCTCTTGAGTTGTTGAAAAATAAGTTATAGCTTTCAAATGTTATTTGGAAAGATTCTTCCTTAAATTATTATTTTTATATTTGCGAGAAACAAAGGAGAGCCTAATACTTCTAGAGTACAAATTATACTCTTCTATTCGACATAAAATGTAAAGAACGTATTGCAAAAGTGTTTCAAATATGATTAAAATTACTTTTAAAATGATAGATATTTTTTTTTTACTTTTCAAATCATTACTACGTAATTTTCCATCTTCAGTTTCAGGTTTCTTTATAACGAATGCAGAGTAAATTTATTACACAACTGAGAAATAGATGATTGTAGAAGTAGTAACTAAAACTAGACAGTTGTAGTAAAATTAGAAGTTAAAAAATAATTAGCATAGAAAACCAGAAATTAGTGTTTGAATCTTTAAGAAAATTCTTTCGGAAATTTGCACTTTACAGTACACAGTAGTTTTGAAACTTTTTATTACTGAAAAAAATTACTATTAGAAAAACCTTTGTATAAGTTTAAACTTCATTCATTTAATCCCTCTAGTAAATTGAAATTAGATTGTTTTCTAAACAAGCGTTTACTTAAAGTACAGTAGAGCACTGATTATACGTCTTTCGAGGGACTGACGTAAAACTATTTATAAATGAAAAGACATATAGTAAGTATGCAATACGATGCCCGATATAGGAAAGTGGGGTAAAACAGAACTGTGGGGTAAAACGGGATACTAGGGGAAGCTACGGATACCCGACAGAAAAGGATTTTCTTAGGTTGTGAGATAGTTGGTAGTTTGCGAGGGCCATTCCTATTTGACCTTTGCGTCAAATGATCCGATGGAAAGCATTTCCAACAAATAGAATAAAAGAAAAGAGAAAATGAAAAAAAAATGCTATTAAAGAAGATAAAATTGTTTTGTGGTGACTCACAAAACAGAAAAAGAAAACTTCAAAACAAAACAATCAAAAAGAGAAAAGTAAGAAGAACCAATACTGCAAAGACGTCCTCTTATAAAGAAAACCCTAAATGAGTCCACTAAATCTGCAGTGGAGCGAAGAATAAAGACAACTACGTTATGTGAATTATTACTATTCTTACTTACTTATGACCATTCTTAAACTAATTGTCTTTTTTCTTAAATTGTCAACTATTATAAAAATTGTTAGATCTTAGAAAATTGTTTTATTCTTAAATTGTCACATAAAATAAAAAAATATGCTACTTTTCCACTGAAAATCTAGTTTTCCCTAATTTCCCATAGAATTAACATGTGTATCCCGTTTTACCCCACTAGTGGGGTAAAACGGGATAGTTTGACTTTTCCTACAAAAAAATCATTTTAAAAGAAGTAATGAAACTGCGACTTTTCTTGAAAGATATATTAAACTATGATAAATAAAGAATATTTTAGTAAAATTTGACCAGCTTTGTGTCGAATAGTTTAGCTCCAACAGGCTTTCAAACCCTAAGTATCCTGTTTTACCCCACTTTACCCCAATCGAAATCTCAATGAACAACTTTGATTATTATAAATTTAATGCTACTATTGCAAATTCATTTGAAAGTATTAATTTTAAAATTTTATAAGATAGTAAAAGTATAATACTACCTAGTATGGAAATCAATAATTAAATTTTAAAATTAAACATTTATTATAAAAGTGTGAAAAATCATGCATTTTTTGCATATCTAGAGTACTAATTATACATATTTTATACGATTTATACGCATGCAGGTAGGTGTTTAATTAAGAATATCTTTTTTTTCTAGAAGATTTATATGACATCACTGAACAAGTAAGGAAATATCTTTAACCGTCATCTGACGTGCTGATTGTCTATGAGAATTAAATACATCATTATGAATCGAATAAAGTTCGTTCAATGTTTTTTCATTATTCTTTTGACAAAAGAAATAAGTTCGAAATTTTTCAATTTTTTCAATGAATTCAAAGAATATTAAATAAGTTATAGCAAGAATGAAAAGTAAATTACAGAATAAATTTTAAAATGAAAAGTACATTCAATGAATTATTTTTAAAAAGTTCTTAATTGAAAATTATTCCTTTTTAAATGTACAAGAAACAATGAAGAGCCAAATACTTCTAGAGTTAACATTTTTTTTATCTTCTACATAAATTGCAAACGGCATTTGGTAAAAAAAAGTTCAAATCTGATTATAATTACTTTCAAAACGTAGATAAATCTTTTTATAATTCAAAATTTTTTGCATACAAATTAATATGTGAAAGAAAGAACTTAGCGTATTAGATAAAACCAAGATCTCAAGAATTATTTAATTACACGTTATATATGTTAAGACCATTTTGATATTGCATAAAAATGTATTAAAAGTCATAGAAAATTCCTTCCTTCGTCTATAGATAGATTCTTTACTATGACTACATAAAATGTGTAAATCAGAATGTAGAGATGGTCATTCTATTTAGTTTTAAAATAATCGACTAATAAAAAAGAAAATTCATTATCTTAAATATCACTTTACCAGACAGCTTTGCGGTTTCCTTTTCATTTTTTTTTTTCAATTATCTCAGTTTTAACAGACGTGCGGTTTAAAATGTGCGAAATGATGACAGAAGAATTGAAAGTGACCGAAAGAAGTCACCCGCCTTCTTCATCTTAAAATCTGTAGAGTACTGATAACAAACGTCGTTCATTTTCTTAACACATTGAGATTATATATTTTACTTCCTGGAACTCAGAAACATATTAGTTTTCTATTCTTGTCTTCCGTTTTATCTGGAAAAGAAGAATCTTTTATTTTGTATACCTTTTGTTTTCACTCAGTAATTTTAATTATTTCTAATTCAATAACTTTCTGGGAACAATATATTCGGAATGCATTCTTTACCCTGTCCGTTATTCTTATCTAAAATTCGAATTTCATTCATCTAGAAATACGAAGTTAGATTAAATTTGCAAAACTAATTTAAAAGAATTTTTCGTAAATAAGTGATCAAGATTCTATTATGAAAAATAACTAATAATTAATCACGAGATTTTGATTAATTATGGATCCAAGCACCAAATATGTATATAAAAAAGTTATACCAGATTTCTTGGAAAAAATGCAGCATCCTAATTTCTTCACTATTGGATTCATAATTTATATTTTAAATTTGGACAGCTTCTGTTGCGGGGATTAGCCTTACCGATCAGCTTCCAAGGTGACCAACAAATGAGGCCTGGGGTGGCTATTGCTTAAATCTAGATAAACAGAGATCTTTCGAGAACCTTTTAATCTCGAAACGATCTTATAATTTCCGAGATCAAGATGTTTATATGAATCATATCATGCGATCCAAGGCTTTCATCCCATAGAGATATTAAATTATCCTTTAGCAACAGATGCTTTTTTAAATTATGCGAAAATTTTACGTTTAGAGAAATAAAATAAATATTTCTTAAGGATAAAAATACTTTTTTACTAATTTCGAAGTTATTTTACTTTTAAAATATTTATTCAAGATATTATTAATTGTTATTCATTGAACTAAATGAATAATTAATAGAAAAGCAATATTTTGGATACATTTAGCATGCAAAAACAGATTTTAAAAATGCCAATGCTGATGTTTTGTTAATTATATAAGAATGCAGGAATATCACTTTGTTTTAATTAGTTTAAATATGTTGTAAAAAAAAGAATATGTAACATTTTGATCTACCAGTATACTAATCTTTATGAAATTCCAGATTGTCAAGAATTCGCGTCTGGGTTTCAGATATTTCCTACTTATAACGGCCAATTGTTACGACAGTAATTTAAAAAGCAAAAGACAGATTAAGGCGTAAAGCTTCTTTATGTGGACTTGATTCAAAACTGTGTGATATAATAATGAAGCTATTATATTGTGCGAGACATGGAATTTGGAAATGATTGTTAAAAATAAAGTCAATCAAAGTTGTGCATGAATACAGAAATACAGATTGCTCAATATCCGCTATCAGTTAATTAGATATGAAGAAACAGAATATATTTCTCATTCTGAAAAATTGAATTGCTTTGAACTTTTTAACGTGCATTTTTGCTTTGAACTGGTTAACAAGAAAAATGTTATTACTTGCATTTAAGTCAAAATCGTCTTAAATATTATTAAATCATTTAGAGTTTAATTTTAAAAAAATTAATATTCTGAATAGGAAATGCGAATCACATTATTGCTGATGCAGATTTGACTCCTGGTTCCTTAAAAGGAGAAAGTGTTCAGAAAGTTTTCTTTCTATAGCTTTGTTGTAGTTCCTTTATCTCGAAATTGTGCTTTTGAGTTTTACAAGCGGAGAACAAATGCTCTCACACAGACGGAAAAAAATTCTTATGCTTGATCCTGAATGCTAGCATTCATGATGTGTCTTTTGCGAGTTCTACGACATTTCAGACAGCTAATAAATACAGTTCTGACGCAACAAAGATTAAGGAATAATCCTGAAGAATTTTTTTATAAAGGTTTCGTCTGCATTTGAACTTATCCGTTAAATTAAATATTAGGTTCTTCCTAGAATTAAATACTTTCCATGTAATCTGTTTTTGATATAAGCAAGTGCGTTTATTATGTGTCTGTGATTCAGCTGAAAGACAAGAAATTTAATATGTGGTAATGTTTATAGGAATTTCGAGCTAATAAAAGGTAAAAAGTACTTTTTGTTGTATATTCTGAACTTTAATAGATATTTTAGTGATGTTGTTAATTCACGAATTGGTAAATTGCCGCTGCGTATTCTTAATAGGTTAATAAAACTAATATTTTATCAAAATACAGATTTATATAAACTAGCCTAAGGCATACAGTTTTTACGTTTAGTGCTTTCAGAAAGACTAAGGTGGCTTGGTAACAGTGTCTCGGTTTTGGGACCGGAGGGTTCTGCGTTCGAAACTCAATTCCGCCAACGCGGGCCCTGTGCACATAAATTCCGACAAGGGATAAACGTCATCCGTCTGGTGGTGCATTGGATGGAGAAGGTGGGTTTCAGATCAGGTGTCGTCTCGTCATCTGACCAAGGTTCAAAATTATGAGCTCCGCCCCAAAATAGCCTTCGTGTTGCTTCAAAAGGAACGTTAATATAAGTAGTTTGAATTTAAGGTTAAAAATAATCAAAAGGAGTTATCAAAAACAATAATGACTCTCAGCATTGTTGTCATTAAAGAAAATCTGTTTTCTCTTTCAATGAATTCTGTTTTGTCTAAATTTTTATCTAATCTATCTGAATGAAGTAACTTGAATTCACCTTGTCTGCATATCATTACGCTTAGGTGATGATGACGCTTTTATGATTTTGACCGATAAAAGTGTTACGAAACAGTTTTCTTTTTCAAATCTAAAACGAGTTTGATGAAAGATGAGAGTGATTCCGTATATCTATCCATGTGCTAATCACATGCTACGAATCTATTCGGACGATCTAAAAATTCAATGTTTATACGATAATTTTATTTACAATATTTTTTTTTCTGGGGAAAATTATTTCGTAAGCTAAACCATTAATGGAAAGATTTGTGAAATGAATTATTTGCATTTTTAAATAGAATTTAAAAAAAAAACCAACAGCATGTGTAGAGTGAATGCACTTTTTGTTGTAACAAAATGATAAACACAAGCATACATAAAAAATTTTAAAAATAAAAAAATTTCGAAAAAAATTTAATATAATGAGTTTTGCCACTAAAAACAAATTGCGGAATATATAAATTTGGACTCTGCAGGATTAAGAGCCGGTTTTTTTAAAAAAAATCAGGCAAATCGGGCTGTCTTGGATAGTTGACATTTTTGATTTTGTTGAAATTTTCAGGATATGTTCTTCTACTAAAACTATTAGACACGGGTTTTTTTTTTGTAAAAAAAAAAAATTCCTATAGTTTTGGGGGCCAAAATTGAAGATCATCCACTATTTTAAGAAAAAACATACCATTTTACATAAGGCAGTACTTTTTGTGCCAAGAGTGAACCATGGCATTGGCAATTATTTTATGTTCTACTACCACACTGATTGTTAAGACATAAAGACTTATGGTTGACTCTTGGCACAAAGGTAAAAGGTCATTCAAAATTCTACGAAAAAATGCCTTTTTCTGAAACTTTGACAGTCGAAATCTTCTTGTGCCAACAGTGAACCACAAAGGCATATATTTCAGTGAATACATACTAATGAGAAATAGCGAAAAGTGGTAAGATATGTGTGGCTGACTTTTAGTCTACATAAATAATTGGCCAGGTATGAAATCAGCTGTAAAAGAAGTCTTAAGTATACCAGAAACAAAATCAATTCACAAATCTATGGTAACTTATTCAAGTTTTATATAATGCGGCTCTATACTTTGTGCTGAACATGTGTTTTGTGGCACTTGTTAAAAAATATAGATTGCTTTTATTTCAATATTTATTACTATCGTATGTAAAAATATTCCATTAAAATTTCGTTAACTAACTGAATTGTTCTTTTAAGATAATATACAATTAGAACAAATTTGAAAATTGAGTACTTCAAATATTCATTGTATGACAATACCTCCTTTTAAACTCCTGTAAATACTATATTATACAATGTTATCTGTGTAACAGACGGAATGGGTTTATCTAAAGTAAATTATTTAACAGCTAAATTATTCATGTTGTAACAAAGCATTATCAATTCTGTTTACAAATATATTTCTCATAACTTTACCAAGATCAGTAGCACCTTAGACAAAGTACGCTTTAGTTATACTGAAAAACTTAAAGCATCCACTGGCAGATCTCCCATTGCAGCAAATGAGCCTAAACACCTCGCAAATAATACCACAATTCTGAATGTGTTTAGAAGAGGCTGGCACTTCCAAATAGAAAAATAAAACGTTTCTCTTACAAACCAAAACTATATATTTATAACATCTTTATGAAAGGAGAACAATCTAGAGTAAAATCTTCACCAGATAATACAGTGAAGGAAATGAGACAACAGATAGATCCTACTGGACGAAAATTATTTCAACCTTTTGAGTACATGACTTCTTCACAAATCAGAAGCCTCTTCAGCAGGATGTCAGCTCTGCATAAAGGTGTTAGATTAAAACCACCAAGTCCAGGTCTGGAACTTGTTGATGACGTTAAGGAAGATTTATATGACATCACTGAACAAGTAAGGAAACTTTTAAGTTCATATTTATATTATTATTATTTATAGTATATTACTTGAACATTATAAATTCGTTATGGCAGGATACATTAATTTATAATTTTATATCAGATATGAGTTATGCATTACTTTCCCTTCTTTACAAGAACTAGAACGACAAGAAGTGCAGAGTTGCTTGCAGCCCTTGAGCCGATCCATGATGTGCAACTCCAGTTAGCTGGATATACACAAGAAAAGAATGACAAAAGGAAGAAGAGAAGCTTAACTATTTGTCCAACCACACCAAAAAGGATAAAAAGTATATGATGAAAATATAGATAGTATCTCTACAGGCAATTCATAAGAAAGCGATGAATCACACAAAATAATTCAGCAATTAAGTCGAAGTGATTAAATTCAAGACATCAAAATGAAGCTTCAAAACATACAAAGAGCAGTTCAGGAGCATTTGTATTTTGTTGTGTTCTGTGAACAAGACTTGTTTTACATTGATAAAGTAAAAAGGATTTAAGGTGAAGTAAGAAGATTGAAGAAGAAGTTCCTAGAAAAAAGGGCGCGTAATTTTCGTTGGCCAAAAAGAGATCAAGAAGGAAAAGTGAACATTAAATTCATTTTCTATGGACCTGCACAACTATATGGAAATGACCCATTTACTATGGACATTTATCAAATAATTATTGCTTATAAGTGCTACAAGAAGAATAGTTTGGCAATATGGAAATAAGGACTTATCGTCGTTTGATGAGTATTTGCAGTACTCAATTTTCAATTTGTGCTAATTGTATATTAGGTACAGAGAGCAATTCAGTTAGTTAACGAAATGTTAATGGACTATTTTTACATACGATAGTAATAAATATTGAAATAAAAGCAATCGATTTTTTTTAACAAGTGCCACCAAACACATGTTGAGCACAAAGTATAGAGCCGTATTATATGAAATTTGAATAAGCTACCATAGATCTGTGAATTTATTTTGTTTCTGCTATACTTAAGGCTTCTTTTCCAGCTGATTTCATACCTGGTCACTCTTGGCGCAAGCAGAGAATGACTTTGAAAGTCATGCAATTTTCTGTTTTCCGCAATTTCAAGATGAAATATTTCTGTATGCCAAAAGTCAACCGCACATATCTTACCCTTTTTCGGTATTTCTCATTAGTATGTATTCTCTGAAATATATACCTTTGTGGTTCACTGTTGGCACAAGAAAATTTCGACGGTCAAAGTTTCAGAAAAAGGCCTTTTTTCGTAGAATTTTGAATGACCTTTGTGCCAAGATTCAACCATAAGTCTTTATGTCCTAACAGTCAGTGTGGAAGTAGTACAAGACAAAATAATTGCCAATGCCATGGTTCACTCTTGGCACAAAAAGTATTTCCTTATGTAAATTGGTATGTTTTTCTTAAAATAATGGACGACCTTCAATTTTGGCCCCAAAAAACTATAGAATTTTTTTTTTGCAAAAATAAAAAACACGTGTCTAATAGTTTCTCATGAAGAACATATTCTGAAAATTTCAACAAAATCAAAAATGTCAACTATCCGAGCCTGCCTGATTCTTAAAAAAACTTGCTCTTAATAAAATAATAGTTTATTAATCGATATGCTTAAAAAATTGCCCAAGCCGAAAATATAGTAAATTATGGTCACTACAAATGAAAGTGGGATTGTGGTTCTAGTGGCATTAATTCACTTGATAAAGCTTTGAGATTTCTATGGTAGATGACTGTGTGTGTATGCCAGGAGAAATCTATATATATAAAACGCTAAGGTATGTGGCACAAAAACGAGGATAATTTCTCTGTTGCTCTCTGATGGCAACGATCGGTTTGTTTATAAAACAAAACCGGTAGCCTCCTCCATGTTAGGCATAACTTCATAGTCATAGCCTGCTACTATATTCCTTCTGGTGTAAAATAACTTTTTCTCGAAAAAAATGAGTTTAAGATGAAGTATTCACAATATTTCTTACAATGTAATAATCTTTGAATGAAATTATTCAAAAGAGGTCAGTTAGAAATGAAACACATGGGCTTAGGCGAGCCAAAGAAGTTTAGATCAACGTCAAAATAGAAGTCCGTGGAACTAAAATTGTTTCATTTCACAAATTCATCATGGAACTTACTATTGTAAACATTGTACATTGGCTACTTTTCTGTTGTGCGCACACCACTTGGCGTCTTTTTTTTGTCTTGGTGAATTTTCTTGGAATGCTGAAGTTTGTCTTTAGAAGCGTCAGGAAAGTCATGGTATGGGCATAATTGAGAGCAGATGCTCTGCGCAGGATCAATTAGTCTAGCATAAAACGGTTAACATTGGTGTATCGTTGAGTGAAACAAAAGCCAGAAAACAAATGCCGTGCCATGCAGTAGCGTGCATTCAACTCAAACAAGTGAAGCAGTGCTTCAGTAAGCAATTTGCTTTCTCAGATGCTGTTCTAGTTGTGTTCCAATTTCTTTATTCTCGAAAACTTTTAGGGAAAGCACCTTTTCGTTTTGTTTGTTGCTACAATCGACCCCGCCAGGGTTGTAGTGGAGCTGGCACTTGCGTTTTTTGCGAGAAATAAATAAGAAAAAATTGTGGACACGTCCTTAATATAGCGCGATTTTTGTCACTCAGGTTAGAGCGTTCCGGCACTGCTTATTTTGCGACTACACCATTGGACCCCGCTCCTTCCTGAATGTGGCAGAACACGTCTCGTATTGATTCTCTTTTGCCTTTCGTATTTCTGGCTTTCCAGCCCATCTTATATGCTATATAAAAATTGCGTGCTTAAAGTAAGCATGTGATTCAAGCTTCATCCCACCTTGCTATTGGCTCCGTTGAGTTCGTGTTCACTACGTAATATTTTCTTTCGCAAGGATCGCATGACTTTTTGAAGCTGGTATGGGCATTTGTATGGAGAGAAAGAAAAAAAATGACTAAGGGAAAGTTTTTGCAATTGATTACACATTTACAAGCGCAAATGTTTAATATCATTATGTCTTTGTAATGCTTGTATGAATTGTGCTTTTAAAATATTATGTTTTTTATGTGTTCTCAAAATTCGACTACCTGAGTCAGTGGCGAATCCAGGGGTTGGCTATCGGTCTGCCCCCCCCCCCCCCCCTCCAGAGCTAGACCAGAATTCTTCGTTTTATTTAAAATCACGACTGCTGTTTTTTCTTAATCCCCCTTTTAAAAAAGTAAAAACATTTCTTCCTGGTTTCTGACAGGCTCGAAAGTTTTCCCATTTTTGTAGTCATTCCACTTGTATTTGCAGCGTTGACACGGTCAAAAACATGTTTTTGCTAGTTATTTCATTGCGTTTTCTGTTAAATTATCGAAAGTATTGTAGTGTTCTTTACGATTCTTATTGTCAGGTGAGTAAAGTCTGTAAAGTTAAAGTGTTTTGGTTTACATAAACCATAAGATTTGACATTCGTCACGACGATACAAAACTTTTTATACCTCACCCCCCCCCCCCCGACCCAAATCCTGGATTCGTTACTGACCTCAGTAGATCTTAAAACCCACTGCACGCCACTGGTACCATAGATTACTTCAATCAGGCTAAGCGCGCAGTTATCAAACTATTATAGGCAGATGTTAATGGAATCGACATTCGCGATCAAATGTGTATGCGACTAGTGTTATGTCACGTAGTGCAGTTTTTCGAAATGATAATCTTTTCCCAAGTAAATGATTATGAATAATGAAACAAACAGATACAATGCACAAATAGAAATATTTTTCATTGTCATGAAAATCACAAAACTGTTTAGGTACAAACTAAACTTAGGATACTAAAATTAGTTGCATCAAAAAATTGTTATATGTCATGTAACAGAAATTTTGATTTTAAATCCTACAAAACTTTTGCTTCTTGGTTGTATGTTTAGATTAGTGAGTCGTCAGAAATTCAGTTTCTAATATTCTTTGAAAATATTTTTTCAGAGAATTCAGTGGATTTTTCATTCCAACCCTCTCCATATTAGAGATCCGCCTAAAGTATTTAATATGAAGTATAGTACGACAAATTTCGTGATATCAAACGAACGCGTGAACCACTCCACAGAAAAAACAACATTTAGTTCGAGGAAGAATTATATAGAATAAATGGAAATTCTATTTTCGAATAAAAATTGTGAAATGAAAGATATGAATACTTTAGACTTAGAGAAATAATTTTTCACATACACAAGATGCCCGAAATACCTTGACTCCTTAAATATTGATTCTAAACGTGTTTTTTAATTACAAAATTGCATAATTTTGTAAAATAGATAGAAATTTGCACAGGATTATTATTTGCGTTTTATTCGACGAATTGTGCGGACTGTATTGATTATTTAAAATATATAATTTATTTACATATATGCAGTTTCACTTCCAATATATACATGTTTCCTTCCAATATATAGATATTGGTGCAAAAGTCTTCCTGTGGGTGTATGGTGTAAACAGTCCAACACGCAGGATAATGGAGAATGAAGGTTTATTTACAAATATGCAGGAAAACACAGGTACAGGAAACAATAGTTCTTGCACAGATTACCAATGTAAATAGACAACAATTCACAGGTAATGACAGTTCAGCACTTTGATATTTAACAACACAAACAGTCAGCAAATAACTAGTAACGACAATAACAGCTCAGCTCACCAGCTGATTAGCTCGCACAGCGGATAGAACTCCAAAGACGTTCGCTCTTCAAGGCGATCAAGACGCTCCTCTGATCTAGGCGCCGTCCTTAAATATTCTCTCGGACAGGCCGTGACGTCACATGGTGTTTTCTCGTGTATTCCCTTTCCTAGTAGAAATATCGAGAAAAGGGTTGCATTTTCGGGAATCATCTATTTGTCGCCAAATCGCCAAAATGGTCGCCAAGGGCAGGGGTGCCATAACAGTCGCTGAGGTCACTCCATGCTTAACCTTGTAAAACTCTCTTCCCAACCATAAGACTTGCATTGCTGGGAAGCGACTTTCCATGTTTGTACCAATATAGATTTAATTCCAATATATACGGGCTGATGGAATAAGTTGTTTTTGCTCATGCAAGAGCTAGATGCGATGCGTACAATAGTGATAAAATTGAACATGTACTGCGAAATTGTACATGCTCTAAAGCGTTGAAACACTAATATGATCTTGAATATGTAGAAAATGTGATGTTACTCATGGTAGAATAGATATGTGTTTCAATATATAATAAAATACATGATGTGAAAATACATGGGAGAGCTGCGGTGTTCATACCACTTGCAGACATGAAATCCAGACAACTTCTGGTACTCTGACAGAGATGCAAAATGGTGGCGTCAAAGGGTTGCAATAAGTTAAAGAAAGGAGCCAAACTAGTAAGTTGGCGTGAACAATTGCATCTTAAGAAACACAAAATTTAAATTTTTCTGCGGCATCTTGTTGTCTGTACACACAACGTTTCAGTGACAAAAAACATCTCCCTCATACTCTAATCAGGTGATAAGCAAAATTTCAGCTTTGTATATAACAAAAGAACAAAGAAAAATCTCAGACATATGAAAAGAAAAAATTACTGACTTAGACTACTTACGTGTATCATGGTGACTTCAGTCAGTGACTTGTAATACAAAGGCCTTGCTTGATTTAGATATTCGTTTGTTTTCCAGCGTCAATGCACTTTTCCCTCAACCTGTGCGTGAAAAGGGACTTCGGAATTTAGCTAAAGAGCATTTTAAGTCTGGCTACAGAAGCCGCCTAGAATGGGGTTTAGGAGCGAGTTGGAAAAGGTTTGATTAATTTTGAGATTTCAAAAAAAGACTTTAAGCAAAAGATTTTAGATCAGACGGTCTCAAATTAGGATGGTTTGAGCAGGACGGACCATTTATTAGTCACAGATGGATATTTATGTTTCCATTCATAGTGAGCGAAGAATATTTGACAGCTGATTATTGGGTTAGGATGACTCTTGATTCGTTGAAGAAATTCCTAGATAGCTTCTGGATGTAATCTCCAGTTTATCAATTTTCAGGTCATTATGTACGATATTATTTCTCACGTACCAAGGCGCATTCGTGATGTCATGGAGAATTTTTTTTCTGTAGATTATGAATTTTCTTTCTATATGCATTTTTTCAGAAAGTCCCCAGAATTTCAAATACCATATATCTATATCGAAAGGAAACAATAGTTATGTAAAACAATAATTAGTGTCCATAGAGTACAT
The DNA here is from genome assembly GCA_013235015.1 of Araneus ventricosus. Classification (NCBI taxonomy): domain Eukaryota; kingdom Metazoa; phylum Arthropoda; class Arachnida; order Araneae; family Araneidae; genus Araneus; species Araneus ventricosus. The sequence continues at coordinate 361,002 of BGPR01000327.1, forward strand.
ACTGTAGTAATAGTACAGTAGAACCCCGGAAATCCGAACCCGTGTAATCCGAAATTCCGGATAATTCGAACACCTTTTTTTAATTTTCTGAAAACTTTTTACTGAAAAATTAGGGAAAAATAATGATTACGAATCAGAAACAAAGCTAATGTTTATTCCTAGCTTAAAAGAAGTATTTGAAGTGGTCTTTAAGAATGAATACAGCACCTTAATTAATAGAAACAATTTGCCACTGTGCCGTGCGAATCGCCGCGTGCTCTTTCCGTACGCCTTCACAAAGCAACCAGAGTCAATACTCTACTGCATTTGCTATATAAAGAGGGTTGGCGCATGCGTGCCACTTGCAAAGCGGGATGGGATGTTGCGCATGCGCCCAACCGGTAAGTGACACTCGTGTATTTGGCAGAAATCAGTTAGCTGTAATTCATAAATGGCGCGGGTAAAGGAACTCTCAATTGAAACCAACAAATTAAGTATTAAAAATGATAATGAGTGTTCCGTGGACTGTAAATACTGTAAAAGGTGAGTTGTGTCGTGTTTGTGTGATGTAAAATAAAATATAAAAAGAATCAGTGCCGGATGGCCCGTTATTAACTGATTACAAAACGAAAGTAACAACAAAGAGTATTTTACCGAATTTCCCTGAATCCGAACAGAAGTCAGCCCCAATTAGTTCGGATTCCCAGGGTTCTACTGTATACGTAAACTTCGCAGCAATAATATTTTTGAACAAAGGTTGTTCAAAGTGTTTTCATTCATAATTATACTGCCCAGATAGCCATCCATCCATCTTTCCATCTTTTTACTAAATATAGAACTCGCACTTTAAAGAAAACTATATCGCCTTTTTCTTAATGTTGAAATTTTAACGTTTATAAACAAAATTAAACCTAAAAAACAGTCAATGTTTGTTGAAAAATAATAACTTACATTTTGTCCCATTTTAAAAGTAATTACCTTTGAACTCTAATTTCATAATTTATTCTACTAGCAAAACGTAATTATTAGCGAAAATCGCTCTCTCTTTGAAGTCAAATTATATTCTCAACTCAAAATTTAAAAAATTAATGAAATTCAGAAAACAGTTTAAAATAAATCGTACAGATGAAGATGTATTAGCGCAATCTATCTTCTCCTCTCAGAGTTTAGCTGGCCGAGTGGTTAGAGCGTCAGGTTTAGGAAACGGTAGGTCGAGGGTTCTAATCCGAAGTTGTGTTCGTACTTTGTTTTTGCTATAGTTTGCAATGAGTTTGACGTGACACGCTTGTGGCAAATTTGACGCGTGGTGACTATCTCGTTTGCGTTAACGTGTTGCAAACTTGTTTCAAGCTTGCACTCTTGTCATGTCAAATTTGTTGCAAGCTTGCAGATTTTCAGAGCAAGATTTCTGCAAACTAAAATTGCTATCTGGGTGAGTTATAATTATTTCGTTTTCTATGCATACTTAATGACAGATAGCAATTTTAGTTCGCAGCAAGTTTGACACGCAAGAGTGCAAAGTTGAAACAATTTATTGCAAACGACGAAGTCACAAGGCTTCGAACTTGCAGCAAGTTTGTCGCTTCAAACTATAGCAACAACAGAGTACGCAGACGAACCTTGGATTTGAACCCCCGACAACTCGCTTCCTAACCTGTCGCCTTAGCCACTCAGCCAGCCAAACCTCGATTGCCGATTTATTGCGCTAATAGATCTTGAATCTACACGTTTTATTTTAAACTGTCTTCTTGATTTCATTAATTTTTTAAATTTTGAGTAGAGAATACCCATATAGCACGTAAGTTTGCAGCAAGTTTGATTTTGACTTGATATTGCCTTGTCATAGCAAATTTGACGCGTCAAACTTGAAGCGAACTTGTGGCAAGTTCACCGTGACAACTAGCGCCACCCTCTCTTTCAAAACCCATTTGCTACAATTTCGCCGTGACAAATAGCCCCACCTCCCTTGCATTGCAAGCTTGCAGCAAATTCGCAAAACAAGCGTGATGCAAAGATAGCACAAAGAGATAATTATCTTTGTCTCTGTTTTAAAAAAACATCCGATTTTTAATAGCATGTCCTAGACCGTCCTTCTTTTTATTAATTCCATAAATCAATGATAATTTGTGAAAAAATTAACTTTTTTATTAAAAAAAAATTTGAAACATTTTCCATCTTTTTACTAAATACAGCATTCTCACTTTAAAGAAAACTATATCGCCTTTTTCTGAATGTTGAAATTTTAGCGTTTATAAACAAAATTAAACCGAAAAAACAGTCAATGTTTGTTGAAAAATAAACTTATACATTTTGTCCCATTTTAAAGTAATTACTTTTGAACTCTAATTTCATAATTTATTCTATTAACAAAACGTAGTTATTAGCGAAAATCGCTCTCTCTCTGACTTCAGATCATATTCGCAACTCAAAAAATTAACGAAATCAAGAAAATAGTTTTAAATAAATCGTATGCGAATCGAATCGAACCGAACGATGTAGTAGCGAAATCTATCTACTTCTCCCAGAGTTTAACTGGCCGAATGGTTAGAGAGCCCACTTCCCGTGCGCTAGTTCGCGAGTTCTATCCTGGGTTGTGTTCGTACTCTGTTTTTGCTATATTTTGCAATGAGTTTGCAATGCAAGCTTGCTGCAAGTTCGTCCTATGGCGACTTCGAGGCTTGCGTTAACTTGCTGCAAGCTTGTTTCACACTTGCACACTTGTCGTGACAAATTTGTAGAAAGCTTGCAGATTTGCAGTGCAAGTCTGCTGCAAACTAAAATTGCGATCTGGGTATGATTTGAAGTCAAAGAGAGAGCGATTTTCGCTAACACTGGACAACAACCATTTTGTTGCCCGTATGATTTTAGCTAATTCTTATGTACTTTCACGCTCTGAATTCGAAAAACCAATCAGAATTTGTCTATCACCCTCCAATTTTATGCAACATGAACTCTCACTAAAACCTCTGTCCACTCCTTTCTTTTATTTGAATCAGGCCAGGATATTTTTTTGTTGCCTTTGAGATCTTGACTGATAATGGTGTTTTTATGGTCACTGAACCGGAATATAATCTCGAAAAACCTCTATAACACACTGTTTTTGAGCAACACTACTCGTAATTGTTTACAAGTACATAGAAAATGTCATTGAAATATGTCGGATCTTGTGTCAAAAATACTTTCTGAAAAAATTAATTGCCGGCCAAGAAGATAATGTTTGGGTTTGATATGCTCTTACAATTATAATTTTCATAAAGAAAAGGCTGTATGTCAAAAATTATAACAGATGTTTTTGGATCGAGAATTCTGCAACGCAAATATGATTCAATGCATGAGCCACTTTGTAAGGACAGATGTTTCTGTTTGACAACACATGGAAGCTTTTGCCAAGATGGTGATGTGATATTTTGTAATGATGTTGACTCGTTGTTTAAGGCTCTAGAACTACAATATAACCCTCAAGAATGGCGTTTGTTTATAGAGTCTTCAAAGGTCAGCTTAAAAGCAGTTCTGTTACACAATGGTAACAAGCACCCTTCGATTCATGTAGAATGTAGCCGTTCGTATGAAAGAAACATACGGAACCTTGAAGCATATGTTGTCCAGTATTGAGTACAGCAAGCATTCTTGGAATATATGCGCCGATTTGAAAGTGATTGCCGTTTTAGTTGTATTGCAAGCAGGCTATATCAAATTTTTTTGCTTTGTGTGCCAGTGGGACAGTAGGGACAGAAAAAAAGCAGTACTACCAAGCGACAGTTCCTCATACCAAGTGTGAAGAATGAAGAGAACGAACCACTAGTTGCCTCAGAAAAAATTCTCTTGCCTCCATTGCACATCAATTTAGGGTTGATAAAGAATTTTGTTAAAGCGATGGACTGTGGAGGAAGTGGATTTCAGTACTTAAGTCTGAAGTTTCCAAAAGTTAGTGAAACAAAAATTAAGGAAGTCATATTTGTTGGGCCTCAATTTAGACAACTAATGAAGGACCCGGTGTTTGAGAGTAAACTGACTAAGAAGGAAGCCGCAGCATGGACATTGTTTAAGGATTTAGAAGAAAACTTCTTCGAAAATCACAAAGCGGAAAACTAAGACAAAACGTCAATAACTTGCTTAAAGGCCTACAAAACCATGGGATACAACATGTCGTTGAAAATCCATTTCTTGCCCTCTCACTTAGAATTCTACCCTGAAAACCTTGGACCAGTAAGCGACGAGCATGGTGAACGGTTCCATCAGGATATCTCGAATATGGGAGCTCGTTACCAAGGGAAATGGAATCCCAAAATGTTAGCCGACTATTTTTGGACATTGAAAATGGATATTCCTCAAGCCAAGCACAGTCAACAGGCTAAGTACACAAGAAAGTGAAGGTTTGTAACATTTTAATATGCCTGTGTAAATATTGCAAGTTGAATATGATTTCCTAATGTATATAATAAGAGTTACTACGTTGCTCAAAAACTATGGGTGATTGAAAAAAACGGTTAACAGATTTGAAATCAGGGCACAAAAATACATAGGTATAACGCTTTCTTTCTCAAGCAACATGATTTTTTTTTTTTGTTGTCCAGTGTAATAACTACGTTTTGCTAGTGGAATAAATTATGAAATTAAGGTTCAAAAGTAATTACTTTTAAAAATATGGGACACAAAGTAAGTAATTATTTTTCAACAAACATTGACTATTTTTTAGGTTTAATTTTGTTTATGAACGTTAAAATTTCAACATTAAAGAAAACTATATATCGCCTTTTTCTTAAAGTGCGAGTTCTATAGTTAGTAAAAAGATGGGGAATTTTTCAAAAGTAATTTTTTATTATAAAAAGACCTAGTTAGTTTTTTTCAAATTATCATTGATTTATTGAAATAATAAAAAGAAGGACGGTCTAGGAGATGCTATTAAAAATCGAATGTTTTTTTAAAACAGAGACAAAGATCAAAACCAGATATATACAACTGTATCCAAGTCGTGGCGAGTAAGTGTACCGTACCAACATTACATCAAACTTGCATTGCAAGGAGAGTGATCGATTATGCTTTGTTACTTTGCAGGAAGTTCGTTGCAAAGTTGACGCTGCAAGTTTCTCATGGCAAGCTAATATCAAGAAAAATCACACTTGCTGCAAATGTGCATACTAGCTGGGATGTGTTGTTGGTATGTGTTGCCGCAATGATTCAACTAAGAATTTATAGAGTGACTGAGATGTTATAGATGGAATTTAAAAATCAGTACTTTATGGACGAGTTTTCTGGTTTGTTTACTTATATTAAAAACCTTGACGTTATCTGCTTGCATGTTGGGCTTCCGCTTTGAAGATCCATTGAATTAGCATTGCACCGGAAATACGTATTACAGGCAAGTAAACAAACCAGAAAACTCGTCCTTACGGTCTTTTCAAAATAGTATTGAAATTTTTAAAAATTTGGTTGCATATAGCATTTTTTATTGGGTTGTCTTCTGTATATACACGCCACCTCTGACTTGCTGCACTCTAGGCCATAGCCTAGGTGGGCCCTATGGGAAATCTGGCCCTGGAGCATATAAACATTCCCTACTCCAGTTGAGTCCGATAGCAACCTACGACGAATCTGATTGGACGACCGAATGCGAGAGCCTTTGAAAACCGAAACTTTATCGTTTTATTGCCGGCCGCTTCTTTCATTTCGTTGTGTGTGTTTTCGACTACTTGTTCTCTGCGTTGACTAATATGGATCTTCAAAATTCAGAACTTCCTTCTTCTTTCGAAAATGAAGTTATACAAACAGATTCGGAAAATACTATCCTTCGATCTAATTTGAAGAATATATCCGACGTCAAAGCTTGGATAGCCGAATATGGTAGAAATACCAACACGAAATGAATCTTCGACATTCCAATCCATCTGGTGTAGGATTCGTGTGCTCGTAAGTAGAAATAATTATTTCAAATCTTTATATTTAATTGATGTATCAGCTGTTACTTATAATATTAAAATCATTATATTTCAGTCACAAGTACGTATGTCACCACAATTCTTTCAATAAAGTTCCTAGTAGCCAGAACAAGAGAGGAATCTCAAAGAACTCAAATTGCCCAGCTACTATCACCATTAAAGTCAAGTTGGATACCAAAATTATAAGGAAAAGGGATGAATATGCTATGGTTAGTTAAGATTGAACTGTATATGATTAGGTTGAATGGAATGTGAATTATCTTAAAAATTGTCTCATACTATAGTTAAAATTCCATGCAGTGAGTGAGTTTTCCAAAACTCGTCAATCATTTACAAAAATATAATACTTCTGATTATTTGTAATATCACTAATAAATTTTAAACACAAAATAATTTAAAATTTGGAATTTACTCACAATATTTATTATAGGATAGATGCTCCAGTTTTGGCCACATTAAGAGAAAATTTGAAATGGAAATTTCACAGTGGGTGACTGTTTAAAGCATATTAAATCATACTTATACTATCCTTTAGCTAATTTTATTGGCTTTCTGCTAGTCATAAAATTTTTCTGAAGAAAATTTTTTTATTACAACTTAAATCTATAACAATGGCAAATCTCATGTTGAACATTTTCCAATATTACCTTTACATTATTTTTACTCAAAAGTAAGACTATTTTATGATGAATTCATTTTATTTTTTTATTTTCAATAATATGGCTCTTGAATTTCTCACAAAATGCAAGCAAATAAAACACTAATTATGATTTTATGCTCTTATGTTTACAGAGAATATAAACAAATTGTAAACTTTTCAAAAGGTTAAGAGTAACATGAATTTTCAATATTGTTAGAAAGATCATGAATAAAAATATTTTTCTGTAAATAAACAAAATCAAGAGCTTCAAATGGGTGGTGATCCCTCTGAAGCATTCCCTTCATAAAATGATCATTTTTCTATTCAGTAAATTATTTTCAATTCTCTGAAGAATAATCCCAGAATTTTTTCCCATCCTTAACATTTTTGAAAATAATTTTGTAGATTTTTGAAAAATAGAAACCCTTAGTTTAGAAGATTTTAGGGCTGCAATCATAATTTTAGATAGATTCCTTATAGGACTTCCAGAAAATTTCTACAGATCTTCACCGATCAGGACCCCTAGAACCCAAAACCACCTTTCGTTAAAAAGTTGAACTCTACTACTAATAAATAAGAATCTGTGTGTGTTGGCACTGTACAGGGTAGAATATTGATCCTAGAACTACCAAGTTCGGCTCACACATAATTAGGAGGATGGAAATGTGCACCTCGAAGCGAGGGGTTTTATTCAGATTTTAATTACAAAAAAAGAGTTATTAAAAAAAGGAAGAAGCATTATTAAAAGTTAACCAAAACTTTGACGTTTTTTTTCCCTGTAACTTCCGAAAATGTTATAGCACAAAAATGATTTTTCCATCATTTTAAAGTTTTAAAAAAGTAATTTTTTATAAATTTTATTATACTTTTTTTACTTTAATACAAATATTTTATTTTTTTAAAAAAATACTTTTAGAAATATTTTATTTATAAGTGTATTTGAAAACAATAATTGCTGCAAATATCGGTTCGGCAAAATCTTCGGTTTTTCTTCCATAACCATGGTAAGAAGATACATCTTAATTTTTGCATATTGTTACAAATAATATGCACGATGTTAAACGCATGATATTAAAACGTGCTTTTAACAAAATTTTTGAATTAAAAAAAATTTTTGTAATTACAGTTAAGGTTTAATTATAAGAAGCAAGGAATTATGAAAATTTCTTATGGTTCTTCTATTTTTTAAAGTTTACTGTTCTTTCTTATAACATAACTGGATGCATAAAACATATTATCAGAGTCGCGGTGACCTAGTGGTTAGGTCTCTAATATAGGGCTCCAGGCTCGAAACCCGGATCCGCCGTATATTGGGCCTGTTGCACTCTAAATCATACGTAGGGGGGACAATGTCCTCCCCCCATTGGTGTGGAGCGAAAGCTTGGAGAGGGGATGCCAGCTCAGGTGTCGTCCTCGTCATCCAACTGTGGTTCACAATTGCGAGGTCTGTCCCAAAAGAACCCTCATGTTGCTTCAAAACGGGACATTAATGTAACTAAACTAAAATAAATTATAACTTATTTAGCTCAAAATTTTGCTATCTTATTGTAGAACAGAGAATTAGTAAACAAAAATCCTTTAGGAAATTACGTAAATTATAAAACATCTTCGGTTTTGTTGAAATCAGTCCAGTGGTTTAGGAGGAGATGTGGAACATACACACATAGCCGCAATAACTTTTATTTAAATTAAGATAATTATTATATAATTCTAAGATTAAGATTGCTGGCAAATTGCTGGAACCATAAAAAGGTTTTAGTGGAGATTTTGTCACTATTATTTAATTTTAATTAAGTAAATAGTTAATTTTAATAGTTGATTTGATAATTAGTTAATTTTACAGATTACTTTAATTTGATATTTAACTAAACATGGCGGGACCAGGATAATTCAATATATAATAGCCAAAAACGATAGATATTTAAATAAGTTTCCTTTATCCTTTTTGATATTGAAAAATATATCCTTAACTTTAAAATTGTTTTGGGATTTTCTGCCTGAGTATTTGGTTTTAACCGTCGATGGAGATTTAAATTACTGTTCAAATTGGATGCATTCATATCCTATGCTTTAAACACACATATTAAATTTGTCACTCACAATGTTTAATAATTTTTTTTCTCTTATATGTTAAGAATTTAGTCGCTATTATCTCTGTAACCAGGGGCTGCTCTAAATGAGCCCATTCTAGTAGTGTTTCATGTCATGTGATTTCACCGTATGACAAAGTAATGTTCGCACAATTATATTATAACCTAGATTAAATAAATTAATTTTTAAATCTAGAGTCTTTCTTCATTCGTGTCAAGAGTCAATTTCTTGTTACTGTTTCAGACAGGCTGGTTTAATGTTATCTAGGGGATATTTGCAATGCTGGGATGTTTATTTCTTTATGACTTCTACCTGTTGAATGATTATGTGTTGGGATATAAAAAAATTAAGCAATGTACTGACCAATAAATCTTGCATAACCTTTTGGAATAGAATGATAAAACCTTGATATAGTAAAAAAATAAATGGCATGAAAACGGAATCATGACTTAAATATTGCAATGTGTAGAAACAATGAAGTCATTGGCTATGTCTGCATTGATCAATATGTAATATTTCATGACTTTTGTAACATTAGCGTAAAGGAATCTGCCTTTGCCTTCAAGCTCGCCGAAGAGGGAATTTTTTTTAAAGACGATGCTTATATGGGAATTGCAATATGTCTAAAAGAAAGAATTCAAAACAAATACACGGTAATTAAATCACGGAAAAGAATTATTCCTTCTCAAAAATTAAGCAAGGCAGTATCTTGTGGAAGAACTTACTATTTTAGGAAATAACATTCTGAAATTTGTTCATGTATCGCATTGCGCGAGTTGCCTAAACATCGCCTATTCCGCTAGTGGGAGGGGGCCTCGCATTCACTCGTCCAATCAGATTCGTCGTAGGTTGCTATCGGACTCAACTGGAGTAGGGAATGTTTATATGCGGCCCTGGAAGGGTCTCTTGCCTGCGTGAAAAGCTGAAACAATACCTTTTCTTTTAAAGAAACCACAGCTCCGTTGTTTGCAAAACAAGAAATGTTATTCTTCGATATTTAGTAGAACATTTTAAAGCAGTGCAATCTTTGAATGAAGCATTAAATTTGCATATCACCGGATGTGAACAGTGTATACTGGAAGTACCGATAGTTGTTGATAACAATGCCAAAAACGCGCGAAAATGGCAAATTGAATTAATTCAACAATACTTTTTACCCTTCGACTGGATTTTTATTAAATAATTTTAGAAAATAATTCAAAATCGTATTAAAAAATCGTGAATCAAGAATATTTTTTCAAAATAAATAAAGCTTAATATCCTCAGATCTTTTCTTCCAACTTAGTTCTTAGTCATTTCAAAATAGTATTTTATGGCGTTGTTAAGGAAACCTTTCTGATTAAAAAGAATATACGATTTTAATATAACCTAAAGTGATAACGGAGATTAGTCAACAAATACCAGATGAATCAATCATATTTATCGTGCATTTTGAGTTACAATTTGTGGCAATTAATTTCATAAATCGCAAATTCGTTCCTTTACGGATCCGAGTCCGAAAAGTAAATGGATTTATTGCCCATAATTACTGTAATAATCTTCATTATTGAACTTGTATTTTAATATAATTATGAATCATAATTAATAACATTATAATTTTAATTAGATAATTAATTATATTGATATTAATTTTAATGAATAATTTTGGTTAATAATTATAATTAATTATATTGATGATAATTTTGATAATTAATTTTAATTACTAATTATATTTTTAATTAGCATTTATGTTAATTATTTAAAATTTCGTTAGTGAATTTAATGAAACTTTGCAAGAATCTTAAGTATTTTGAGACGCTTTTGATTTCTATTATCTGGTTAGAACTTCCCATGAATGTCATTTAATTTGTTGGAAACAATATATTTACTGAAGCGTTCAGTAATGAAATTTCAGCTCAGATTTCTTTCTAATTAAATATAAAGTCACCGAATCCTAATGAACTTCAGAAATCGATCTGTATGCACAGCGTACAGTAATTTGCTTTCATTCAAATCAACTGAATCTTAGCATCTCCTGCTCCACGCGAAGAATCTGCATCCATGACCCCATATGATGTATCGCTCATTCCAGAACGAAACAAAACCTCTTCTAAGATTATGGATCCGAATCAGTGATTCTGAATCGGAATCAATAAACTTGATTCATGAATCCGATTCCGCGGATTCATAAATCCGAATTTGCGGATTCATGTATTCGAATCCGCGGATTCGCTCTTCTCAGCGGATTTGTTCCTTTTGGTCGGAATCGGATCCGCGGATTCGTTCCGGAGTGAACGACACAACGTAATTGATTGAAAACTTTTGTGAATTGAGTGCAGGGTTGCCATATTGGCCTTTTAAAGGCCAAATTATGGAAACTTGGCCTTTCCTCAAAGCCCTTGGCCTTATGAATTTTCATTTGGCCTTAAATTCATTTCTGGCTTTATTTTCGATAATGACTTTTAGAACATTTTTCAATTACTTATTCTATTGTTTTTTAATAAATTTTTGATATTACACATTTCAAATGATATATAATGAGCTGTCAAATGATATAGCTTCCGAATAGAACAAGGATGTTTTACTTCACTTAAATTTTAGTTCAATAATAGAACATTGAACATATGCCTACCAAGTGGGATTCGTTTTCATGATGGGTAGCTATTTTTCTAATAGCAAATGACGTTTTCAATCAGTTTGTGAAATTTGGCCTTCTTTGTAAGAAGGTTTGGCCTTATTTTGTTATTTTGATCTGGCAACCCTGATTGAGTTCGTTCCGAACTGAGGCTGGATTTGTTTACGTTTCTCATTACGGTTTTTGAAATCCGCATGTGTTCTTTTCAAATTAAGTTTGCGAAATAACAGATATGTAAGTAAGCAATCAAAGGGATATGAATTCATGTAGTTCTGTTTGTGGAGTTGTTATTCAGAAATTAAATTTTCTGCTCTGTGATGCTCGAAAATTGAAACAAATTTTTAAAGTTGTTTATTTTTTAAAGTTGTTAAAGAAGCAGTACGCATAATTTGTAAAGATATTTTTTACACTTTATGGTATCTTTTCCTATGACAAAATTGTTCTTAAGCATTGAAGAAATTTATTTGAAATCTCTAAGCAGCAAATGAAATGCTTGTGTTTCTTCATTCATTCAAAGTTGCCTAGTAAATCTTGAATTGAAAGATTGTAAAAATTTTTTATCTCACAGTTTTAATATTATTATATTCCAAAGGCCAATTTATAAAATTTTTAATATCAAGTTGATAGTTGAATCTAGTACGAATTCAAACGTGAATTAAACAGGGGTAAGGTCCAACCAAAGTGTACGGTACGGCGCCAAAGTTGAATTATTTTTGGCGATAAACTGCTAAATGTGGTAACTCAATGGCGGACGGAAACGTGGTAATTGTGGTAACATGGCGGTCGTTTGGCGAGTTTCCCATGATTTGGCACCAGTTTGGCAAGGGATGTACTGTACTCTTTTCATAACATTTCATTGTACAAAACACGGCCCAGTGAAAGATGTTTATTTAAGTAGTGCCTTATGTATTTTTTGCTATATGCTTGTATTTTAATTTATTTAAATATTACTTTACAATATTATAGTATCATTATTTACAGTTCATCATTGGGGTAATTCTATTGGGTCAGGTAGGGCATAATGGGTAGTCAAAATATATGGCTTTTAAAACAACAGATTTTTAATTATATTTGTAGTTTTTTGAATTAGATATTATAGTTAGCTGTTCTGACTTCCATTCCTCAACTAATATTTTTTCACAGTTTCTTTATAAGTGGACAATATGTTGTGTGTTCTAACTTTCACTACCAGGGCCAGATTATTGAGGAATTTTTATTATAGTGGTATAATATCTTTTTTTTTTT
>BGPR01000327.1:378542-412706 GCA_013235015.1 Araneus ventricosus
TTTTTTTTTTTGGACATTTCTGCTACTGCCAAAACTTGCAGCCATGGAATCAATTTCTTCTTTTTTTTATTTTAGAAAATGAATATATGGTTAGGCTTAACATCCTGCATCTTGTGTTGGACAGATACAGCATCTTTTTCTTTAAATAAGTAATTAATTTATGATAAATTGAAAATTATTGAAACATAAATATTTCATATCATAACTAGTTAAAAAAAATCCTGCATGTAAAGGATCAGGAAATTTACCAGTTTTCTCTCATGAAGAGGAGCACATAATTGTTTAATCTTAAAACTTTATGACAAGATATGGTTATCGGAGGGATCTAAAGTGTTATAGTTAAAAACATAAAAGCAATACCACACATAATAACACTCTCTTTGGCAGATGCTGAGAGTTTTCAACCAGATGGTTCTGTTTTCTCTGATATGCCTTCAAGTTCTCAGAACCTGTCTTTGTTTCCACCTCAAGAGTTGTACAAAGCACAATTTCTTCAACATTCAAAGATTTGAAATGTGCAAAATTGTCAGTAGTATTGCCAAAAGCTTCAAATTTCGCAACTGCATGCACGAATAATTCAAAGTAAAAATGCAAATGTGTTTAGACAAGGGCTGGTGAAATTTTAACAAGCAAAGATGTAATAGAAAGGCTGAAACAGAAAATGGCAAGGCAATTTCCTTGCAGAAGAAGTATATGGAAATTATATTACGGAAAATACAGTTGTGAGACAAAGTTTAATAGTAGGCGTCTGGGTAAAAGCATTATGTTTGAAGGAAAAAAAGCAAGCCAAAATTCATTGGCATAATTATGGCTGTTGAAGGAGATACCTGTAAAATGAAATATTTGCAAAATTTAAGATGGGCAACTTTCATTTTTCTGGCTGTAAATGACACAGATTATATCAAAGATGATAAAATAATAAAAATTTTGAATGAGCCACAATTTAATAACAGAGGTCATTAATTTTTTGAGGAATAACAGATATACAGAATCATCTGTTGGGGAAAAAAAGCCCTATTTTATTCTTTGCCAAATTTGCTGTATAATTTGAGCCTTTTTAAATAAATTAATAAAAAAAAATATTTCGATCTGACTTTTACTGTTATTATATCACTGTACTGCAATAAATAATTTATTTTTCTAACCTTTGCTGCTGTATCAGATTTGCATACCCATTTTACCCAAGAGTAATCCATTTTCACCTGGGTATACAAAACATATGATTAAAAACTGTCTCCCAGAAAACATATATATCAAAATACTAATGAAACTTACTTAATTCCTACTATTAAGATGTGTAATGTATAGAAAAACAAACAAAGGTTTTAAAAAGTAATATTTTGACAATACTTTTTAAGTGAAAAGCTAAAAGTAGGGCATTTTCTACTCATTTTACACCACCTGACACTAGTTTATAATTTTCATTTATGTTATTTTAAAAGTCTTAAATAATATATTTTATTTCAGAATGTGTCATTCGTAAAGTTAATGGCAGTGATTGCTTCCTTAAATGAAAAGTAAGTATATGTACATTTATTCCTATATTTTAATTTGTAAAAATTAACATGCACTTTGATCATTTTTTATCCTTTGTAATATTTAAAATGAATTCAGCATTAAATTGATTGGGTTAAAATATTGATTACTGTATTTATTATTATTATACACCAAGGGTTGATTATAACATTTATAAATGAGGAAAATTCTATAACATATGAAGTAAGTTAAGTAATTAAGATTTTTTTGAAAAATATGATTGTTCATGTGCAAATGATCACTTGCAAAGGATATTCATATCTCATGTTTAGTTTAAAAATTTCGAGTTGTATTAAATGACTAGGTTGATATAAAAACAAACACTTTATTAAAAACATTATAGTCAACTTAACTAAAAGTTAAATCAAAACCATTTAACAGTTTAATAATCATCGTTAAGCATTTGCAGCATTTAACTTACTCTTAATCCCAATCCTAATAAATTTAGACTTCTGCCTAAAGTAAATGTCTATTAATACACCCATAGCCTATATCAAACGTATGGGGAGTTCTAAGAAAACTTGTCATCCAATTAGCCTATAAAAGTAAGGGGGAGAAGCCATTGCTGAGATGTATTGCTTGTATTTACAGTGATACCTCATTTACTTAAACCTGAAAGTGAATTAATACTGCTGCAAATGCTTAGTGGTTAGAATCGGTGAGAACCACCCTAAAAATATCTAGGTTCGAAAAATTCGGACCTCGATTTAAGATCAAGTTTCCTAACAGTTACATTGATTTCAGATTTTGATTCCAGTGATTTATATTTCCTTTTTTTTTTGTCAATCAAGTAAAAAATTTGTTGTTGAGGAGCTTGGTTGTTAAATTCATTTGAAATTAGTCCAGTATCATCTGTTTTTCTAATCATATTAGTGATATCAATTTGTTTTAGTCGATTTAGTATTAAGCTTTTAAAGATAAACTATGATAAAGTAATGTAGGTGTTCCTCTGAACAATGTTAGTTTGTAACTTGTCCGTTAAAAATTCACCAATTTTGAAAAGAATCTTATTTTTTTTTTTGTCTTTATTTAAATAATAAGTGCAGTGATGCAACAGCACACACACATACTTTTACTAATATGACATGTATATCAAATGCATTATTTTTTAAAACATTGTACATATGAAATGCATCCTTTCCTATTATTTTACATAATAAAATTTCTGACCACTTTGCTTTTTTTTTTGCTGAGTGGACTTTCATTTTTTTTATTAAGAAATTTATTATGTTTATCTTTAGCAAATCAATCAAAATTGTATCTGCCTTCAAAGAAAAAATAGGTTGAATAATTTTTTTTTTTAGTTACTGATTAACATACCTGATTTATGTTTTCTCTTGGTGTAACAAAAATACAGTGTGTCCAAAAATATATTTACATTTTGAATAGTCTGTTATTGGAAATTTTCAGATTGTTTGTTGTTTTATCCAGTTATAACAGATAAAATGGATGGATGAATTTTAAATAATGCTAAGCATGTCTGTAGGTATTAGGGCCAATATCTTTCAATGGCTGTTCTCAGCTTGTTAATTGAATCTAGTTGTGAGTCATAAACATTATGCTTCATATATCCCAGCAAAAAGAAATTCATTGGGGTAAGATCTGGTGAATGCGAGGATCATACAATGCTGCCTCTATGCCCTAACTATCTGTTCATCAAAATTTTGTCAAGATAGGCCACCATGTTGCAATGGTACTGCAGAGGTGCACCATCATGTTGGTAGTATCACTCTTCGTGCTCAAGAATCTCTTCGAATGCCATAGAACATTACTGTTGTGAGTTCAGGTAAACATCACCAGTGAGATATAATCAAAGAAGAGAGGTCCAATAATTCATGCACTGATACACTAATCTATGCAGTCGACACCTGATTAGTTCATGTGTTAATTTGTTAAATCAGGATTTTGTCGAGCAGCTGTTGTTCTGATCCTTGATCGAACCCTATTTATGAAAAAATATCACTTTAATGGCAAAAAATTGTAATTATAAGAACTAAAAATTATTATATTAATTAATTCTAATTATGAAATTTCAAATAAGTGGCAAGATATTAAATTTGTTTTTATCAATTTGAGTTATGAAACTCTGATGCATGTTATTAATTTTTCATGTAATAGATATTCAAAGTGAGTATATATATATATATATCTGGCATACCCTGTACATGCAACAGTAGTTAAGGTAGTTTTTTATGACAGGTTATAACAAGTATTGAATTATAACAAAGAATATAAGTTTATTAATTACTTTAAAAAAAATCTTTTTATAATTTACCAAATAATTTCATTTTCAAATTAAGATTGAATATTGTTTTATAAGCCTGAGTTGTGCACTAAAGTTTTACACAAATATTATGAAAAAGCGTGTAATAATTTTGAGAGTACTTGTCTCGTGACCTAATTTTTATTGTATTTTGTGCTTGGAATATAATTTCAATCGAATCTTTTATGCCTATGGTCATGGTTCCCTTAACAAATTTATAACTTCAAATTGTGATAGACATTTACCTCGTGTTCTTTCAGTAACCTTGCATCCATTCTGTTCATTTCTACATGAATGTCCTTAATGGAGCAAGTAACTGTCCGTGTAATGCAACATCTGATAGTATGACTTTGGCTCCAACTTCACTTTCTTATTCCTCTTGCGAAATACGTACTTCAACTCAACATTAAAATGGCACAGCACATTTCATGTCCAGCAGCATGTTAGATAAAAAGGATTAAAACAAAGCACCCATAATCATTCATCTTACCGGATATATTTTAAAATATACTTATACTAGGGATGTAACAAATAGTGATTTGACTGAATACCGAATATTCGATCAAATTTCAGACCGAATAACCCAAATTTCTAAAAACATTTCACTTTTGATTGTAAATGAAATTTTTTTCAAATTTTAAATGAAAAAAATTTTGGATTCAATAAAATTCAGTTTTTATTTGCATATTTAAAAAAAAATGTTAATATCTTCAGATATATTTGTAATATTTTAAATACCTTAATTCAAATAATAAAAACAAGAAACTCCCTTCATTTTGGGATTGCTTCAAAGAAATAAAACGAGTCATCTTAGCAAAACATGACAATGGCAAAACACAGAAGAAAATTGAAGGGATAAATTAAAATTACTAGAAGTAGATTCCTATTTTGATAAAGAACTTCTAATAGGTAGGATGGAGTGACCACTTAACTGGTGAAAAAAATTTCCAAGGTGTTCGCAAATTAAGCAAGAAAATATCTTTCAGCATCTGCAAGCAATATTTAGTGACCGTTTATTTTCTGAAGCTGGTAATATATATAAAACCATATGGAACAGACTTCTATAAATGATATGCAACATTATTAAATACCCTTATGCACTATGCAACTTAAAATTGTTTAAATGTTAGATTTTTTTTACAATAAATTTACTGGAATGTAATTCTGTGATATTCTTTATTTATCTTTATTTATTCTGCAATATTCTTATATATTTAAAACAATATTTTTTAAAAACATTTTATCCTGAATTTTTTCTACCAAATATCTGTTTAGCATTTGACCAAACAGAATATCGGGAAATGGCTGAATAGGCCTCATACTTAATATTCACTACATCCCTAGTTGATATTATATGTGTATAAAACCAAACAGACTTTCTCCTGAAAATGCTGAAAAATTATTATTCTTGCATAATAATTTCAAGCTTTGCAATGATAAATTATATGTAATTTTAATAAATACACTAATGCATCTTAAAATTGGTTAAGTGTTAGATTTTTTGATAATAAATGTGCTGAAATGTAATTCTGCAGTATTCTTTGTTAAATGTGTATTTAAAAGCCCATTTTAAAAGAATTATTATCCTGAATATATTTGGCCAAATATCTGCTTACCATTTGGCAAAAGGGCCGAATAGTTGCCGAATATTCGTTGCATTCCTGATACTTACTATCTTAGAAGACATTGATTTCAGATTTCACAGAAAAATTATGAATAAAAAGGAAGTAAAATCCATTAGGATATTACCTTAGCGTTCAACAATGGAAGAGAAACTAAATATTTGTTTGAACAATAAAAATGGTTTCGATTTCGATGCAATAATGAAAGCAAATTATGCCTAAAACTATTTTTTTTTTTAAATTGAAGAAAAAATTGTATGGCAACAATATATCATTGAAAAACATTTTTTGTAAGGTTTACAGATGGTGTGAAAATAATTTTTATGTTATAATATTTTCGGAAATTATCAAGGAGAAAAGCAAAAATTTTGCTTAATTTTTAATTAAAATTTCAAAAATGGTTCTGAGGTGCACATTCCCATCCTCCAAAGCATACTTATGCTAAATTTTGTAGCTTTAGGTCCTTTCGTAGCAGCGGTCTGCCCTGTAGAGAGCCAACACACACATAGGCACATTCTCCTTTATTATTAGCAGCATTCATGTATTTGTTAGTCTGATAATCATTGTTGTTGAAAATATTCATTCTGAATATTGTAAATATAAGTATTTTCTATTAAATTATGTTTAAAATACCAAAATTAAGTTAATCGTGAAATAAAATTAAAATCGGAAAGAAGAAATTTTTTGGTTTACTTTCTAAAAACTTTTTTAGAAAAAAAAATACAAAAAATCATTAGTAAATCATTTTTAAAAACTTTTAATAATATTATAAATATGAAAGATTTTTAAAGTGTAGTAAAATATCAAAAAATAAAAATTACTTTCTAATTCCTTGCATTATCTGAAAAATAAATTCAAAGGAAAAATAAAAAGAATTTCAAAATGATGACATTCTGAACTTCAAAATCTGGCTAAATGGTAGTATATGCTCATTGAAAACTATTTAGGAGTTTGTTAATACCTATTGACTTCATAAAGGGAACAATGGGAAGGGTTTCGTTTTAGCCATGAAAGTGAAACATAACTGTCTTATAAATAAGATGCTGGGCACTAACGGGTTGATTGCTACTCGAATAACTATTGCAAATAAATCTGAACGAGGTGGGGGATAAGATCATGCCATGTTTGTTTTATGTGGGAATACATTTCCTTCTTGGTAATGTATATTTTTTTATTTAATTTGGTATCCTTTATTTAATAGTTATTTTAAATTTCATATTTCATTCGTTTTTTAAAAAATTGTCTAATGCTTGTGGTGATTTTGACATCCTATATTACTAACGTTTTAACATAAATTTTGGAGTGTTCTGTTGATCTGTTGGAGTATTTATTTGGAGTTATTTACATATATTGGTCTATTATTTGAAGTTATTTATATATATTGGATTATTATTTGGAGTATGTTATATTAACTACTTAATAAGTTTTATTTGAATAATTTTTAATTTTAATGTTCTTGTCAATACAGATTTCATTTTTTTTTTTTAATCTTTGCACATTAATTTTCCTCGCCATATAGCTTACCTTGCATTAAATTTGAAAAAATATTTGATTGAAACAGCGCAGGTGTTTAAGGCATGGGATAAGACCTAATATTAAATTTACATCTTGTTATATATTTATTTCGATACCATGAAAGAATACAAAAGTTACGAACAGCTTCTTAGAATAGTATGAAAAACGTGGAACTATTCTGAAAGTGATACTTGGATTATGGATCGTAATGGACTGGAACTGGAACATTGGAACCTATTACTGAAAGGTAATAGTTTGGTGCATAATTTATTTATACCTAATATTACATTTTATTTAGTGTTTTCAGTATAGAATTATGCATGATTTTTATTTGTGTTATAAATAATATGCAATTTTGTTTAACTTTTGAATATTTTATGAAAATGTATAATTGACTTAATGTGAGACAACTACAATTCTAAAATATTTCCTGGCAATATATCATTCAGATTCTTTTATAGTTTTGAAAGCTGTGTCTATTAACTTGGCTACCTACTTAAAGTTTTTATCTTTGAAGATATTTTGCTTCAGTTTTAAAAATGTAATAGGTTATTAATTTCACTCTGTCCTTATTCTATAAGTGCATAGCTTTACCCTTTTGATCAGAATTTGTCTCAATTCTGTCAAAGATCTGTTTTATATCTGGGATCAATGTTCCTAATATTTAGTTCCGGTTCAAATGTTGCTTCCTTGTTGTTGTTATGAATTGACTGAAAATAGAGTTGTAGTTCAAGTGCCATCCCTCAGTATGTAAAAACAATCTAAAATAGTCAGATCTCCCTTTGGTATACTACTCCTAAAACAAAATTTAGTGTGGAGGAGGGACTCTTGAATGTTGTTTTCTACATTCTTGCCTTAATTCCATTATTTTAGCTTTAGCAATTGTATGTTTTGAATTTTTCATGCATTATTGTTACAGTATTTAACAAAATTAGGTAAAAGTTAAGTTTGAGGTACAGAGCCGTTCCTCCTTGCTTTGCATTGCCAACTTTTTTATCGCCAAAGGCAAGATGGTTTGGTGATGTGAGGACGTTTTTTTTGGGTGACGAGTGAACATTTTAGTCTTGCCTTGCATACGCGAACCAGGCAAATTTTTTAAACTTTAAAACATCAGCGACTTTACTTTCTGCAAAACCAAAAAATGGCTTTGCTTTCTGCAAAGCCGGAAACTAGCTTTGCTTCCTCATTGAATGTCAGGAATCTACCTTCTTTTAAAAAATTCCAAAATGAATTTTTACCTGAAAACATAAACACCGCAGTTGTTAAAAATACATGAACTAAACTGTCAAAATTAAAACCGCTAAATTCCAAACGAAATGTTATGGAAATTCTTTTAAATCGTCCAATAAAATTTAAATTAGCACATAGCTGACCAATCCAGATGAAACTTCAAAGTGCAGAAGCCCAATTTAATGATGTGCATGCCAGACACTAATTTGAACGTCACTGCGCAACCAAAACAAATGTAAACAGATTGGTAAACCGTCTTCCTCCTGATGTCAAAAAGTTGGTGATGCAAAGCAAGGAGAAAAGGCTCCGTACCCTAAACTTAACTTTAACCCAAAATTATGTAAAAATTCGAAACTGCCAGGAAGTCTGCATTTCAAAGGTAATTATAAACTTTTTTTTAAATTTTCATTTTTTGAACTGGATCAAGAAATATTTAGTTTCTAGAAAGTGGTGATAGATAAAACTAGGTAGGAGAGAATGAAATTCTTAAATATTGTTGTTTTTTAATGGAGGGGAGTTATTGAAGAATTAGGGAGTAAAACGACAAAAAAGAAAAAAAAAATATGGAGACATTAAATTAAGTAAAAATGGCTGTAAAATTTTCAGCATCATTTCATTCCATTCTCTTGGCATTTTATTTTAATAAATATTTTTGTCAATTTAGTAAAATATTAGATGCATCTTTAAAGCAAGATATTTCATTCAGAATTGTGCTGTTGTAGTCTGGTAGCATAGTCAAATTATCTAAAGTTTCTATTTCACTTTCATCAAAGAAATTTCATCATGCATATTAGATGTTTTAGGTAACCTTCAGTTAGCTCTGCTAAGAGGACATGAGTTTCATGCATTCTTTACTCTCAAAATGCATATAGTAAAAATTTTTTATTCAATCAATTTAGGCAGGATTTTATTGAGATAATATTATTATACTTGTTTTGGTTGCTATACAAAGTAATTGCATAGTCTTTTAAGGATTTTAATCTGCAAATACAACATGCAAAGTACAATACACATCTAATTAGTCTTTCAAGGGCAATGGGTTAAATATGTTTTGTTTGGAGGTGGTTAAATATTTTCAGCATAAAATGAAATCAATTCATACCCGCGTTAAGCATAACAAATGTGCCTTGTTAATTTAATTCTGGAATACATTGTACATCTTGCAGAATGAAAAAGAATGTGATATCACAGCACAACATAAGATAGTGTGAGGTTAGATGATATGCACAGTTATATTTGTAATGTGACCGCATATTATGGGAATCAACTTCATTTTAATATAGCTATGTTATGTCACAATAATTTATATTTGTTGTTATGAAGATTTTCTTTCTGGAAGTGTGAAGGCATTTCACTTTGTTATACATCTTTTTTTTTTCTTCATATTTTTAGTTGCAGCAGTTTATTATTAGAATTATTCCATACTTAGAATAATTCTAAGTATGGTTAATTGCATATAACCAATTCTCTTAGAATTGAAAAATGGTTAAATGCAATTCGCATTGCTGTGGAAATCATTAAATTGTTTTTATCTTGCTAACTTACTGTTTCTTATTAAGTTGAATGTTCAAGATTTATTTTAGATCAAATATACCAGATGAATTAAAAGACATTATAGAATATGAATGAAATGAATTATTTAACATTCCTCTTCGAATTATGCGTATTATTTAAAATTTTTGAAAGGTACATCTTATCAAATTTCATTTATTGAAAGTAATAATAAATAATTTCTTAAAAAGATACCATGAAAGTATAATAGAAACATTTCAAATTTGTTGTCACAAAAATGAAAAGAAAAAGTTGTTTGGTTATGAAGTTGTTTATTTTTTGTGTATTTATTTAGAGAATATTGCTTACGCAAATGATAAATGTATAATTCTTTCACTTTATAATACTTTGATCTAGAAAACAGATGAAGAAATATGTTTTTTTCCTACATGGAAAAATAGAACTATGTATCATGAATAACTTATGCTCTGAAACTGTTACATTATTGAATTCACTTTTTAGCTGTATTGCATTTTTTTTTGTTTATTTAGATAATTAAAAGTTATAAAAGCTAAAGAATAGGGAAGCTTTGTAAAGTTGAGAAAAGAAAAATATAAATAACTTGAAGCTTGCTATTTGTGTTATGAAAATTTGTACAGATATGTTTGTTTTTTTAGAGCTACAAATTTAATTTTTTTATTATCAGTATTCCTCTATATACAACATTTTAATAAAGGTATATTTTCCCCCAATATTAATTTAAAACGAGAGTATTAATGTACATAGTGCACATTAATATTCATTAATTGATTGATTACATTAATATTCAACTGATAAAAGTGCTAAAATGATGTGCAGTAACACTACGATAAAATCTAAATTTTAAGAGTTTTAAACTCCACTGAAGCATTTTCCTAAGAGTGTTTGTATGTGGATGGAGTCAAAATGATTTAAATTTCTGTAAACATATATTATAACAAAATCAAATATAAAAGGAATAGAAAAAAAATTATAAAAATGTTGAGTTTGATACATATTTATTCTTCCTTCTTCTATACATTTTTAACCTTTGAGTAGCATTTTTCCTTTTTTCATACTCAATTCAAAAGCAGGTTTTTAATGCTTTTATGTATATTATCTTAAAATGCCGATGATAAAATATTCTCAAAATTTAAACAAGAAATTTTAGATAAAACAAAGAAATTTTAGAAATTGTAGTCATATTAATCTAAGCAAGTGAGGTAAATAATAAAACAATTTGACATAATCTTTATTTAAATGTATTGAAACAAAGTAAGCAATTTTTTCTCTTGTATATAAATTTTAATATGGGGTAAGGGGGGGGGGCTTTTTAAAATTCAGCTTTTTTATGCAAGAAACTTAAACATCTCATTTGTGCAAAATTTACAAAGGAAATTTAATGAAATTGATGGGAAAAAAGAAGCTTTGCAATAATATGATTTTTAATTAAAAAAAAGATTTTTGCAAATGATAACAATAAAATATCTTAATTTCTTCTTAAATGGAAAAAGATTAATTGTAATGGATCCTGGTTCCTTCTAATCATTGATATAGTGTCAAATTACTAAACTAATCAGTTACTTAATAACATGTAGTTAAAATGTAACAAGAAAAATTATTTTTAGAAATTTCAGGGGCTGTTCGTGTATAGGGACTGCGCGACTGCAGCACCCCCAACGTTTTTCAGTGCATGAATTAAATTACTTATTTATTTTTAGTTTTGCTTGTAATATCCAAATCTATCAATAAAATTAACGTTTGACGCTTTCAGCTGTGCCGAAAAGCTGGATAAAACCAAGGTTACATCAGAGAATTTTCCATATCCACTGTCTTCTCGGAAAGCTTTTCCCTCTTTGAGAACTGGAAAGTCCCTTTGTTCCAGTTCTGTGCAGTTACTTTGCAATCTCGCAAAAATTATTTTAAGTTTTAATCTAAATTAAATTTATTATTTATTTTAATTTTAATTATTAACTTTTTATCTGTCATTCAAGGAAGGAATGGACATTTCAGTCGTATGATTTTTTAAAATTTTATTTTGGAGTATTTATAACAATTATCTGTTGTCAACATATTCTGTATTCATTTTTTTACACTAAGGTGCTTATTTTTTAAAGTTTTTTTTTTTTGTGAGAGTCAATTTATTTTAGGAATAAAACACTCAATAATTATATTCTGATCACATGTTGTTAATGCCAATTTTGGGTACTAAAATTTATGTGTTTTGTTATATTCTCTTCTACATATTTTTTGCTTTGATTTATTGAATGGTAAATTTTATTTATTTTTGCAGGTTCTGTTATATGGTGGCATAGGGATGAAAAGTTATCTGATATTTAGATGAATTTTGTGTTTGTGCTATTAATACTGCATGATTTGCTGCTATCTGAAATCTAACAACATGCAGTACGTGTATGAAAAAAGCCATCAAGAAATTAATGACATTTACTGTGTGGTTGAGGAAAGAACTGGCTCTAAAATAGTTTATAGACATTGTGTCTGTGATAAATGCTACAAAAGAGATAGTAATCAATGTAATTGCAATGAAATATGCATTCAAAATGATAATCAACACCTTGTGAGTGATTTAATTAAACCTTGTAGTGTATTTATTAGGAGATTAGATCTTTTGGGCCATAATGGAAATATATTCTCAAATTGTTGTCTTACTTTTCCTGAGATAAGCGTTAGTGAAAAATCAGTAACCAATAAAAAAGTTGGCAAAATAGAACATGGCAATTCGATGGCTGAAAATGGAATTGAGAATTTATCCAGAAGCAATAGAGACTCGGTTCGAAAACAAATGGATTTGTTGTTTGAATCATTATGTGAAACTTTCAATCTGCTAAGAGCAAAGAAAAAGAAATATAAAGAGACCAAAAAAGTAGATCATGATGTCTTTTCTTCCCGTAACTCGGGAAAGCCAGGGATTAAGAATACTTCAAAAGAACCAATTGGTTATTTGCATCAAGGAAAAAATCAAATTACTAAAACCAGTAAAATTTCAAAACCATGTGCTGTAAATTCCTCTCGTAATTATAATATATCTTGCCTTCCAACATTTAAAAGTGTTAGAAAAAAATTTGACGAGAAAGAAAATTTTAAAAATGATGATGAAAATAGCAGACATTCATATGAAGGAACTGATAGTGAAATTGAAAATGAAGCTCCATCACAAATAGATATTAAAGGTATGCGAATCAGATACCTTTCTTCCAGTGAAGTATATACCAGTCGTAGAACTAGAGCATGTGAAATTCCAAAAATTGACTCTGGTTTGTTTGTAGACAAAAGAAATAATTACAGTGTTCCTTTTGCAGGTTCAACCACTAAGATTTTCTCTAGATGCCCAGAAAAATCTAACCAAGACAAGGCTGTACAGGCTCATGATTCGCTTTTTTCTTTAAATAACTCCAACCCATACTGTGCTTCAAACTCTAAAACAAAAGGATTTGAAAAAGCTGAAAATGCTTTTGATAAAAACAGAGAAGTAGAAATTAAGATAGTAGAAGAACATATAGCCCATAAGAATGTAAAGAGAACAACAAAAAATTATTCAGTTGGTAAGAATGTTGAATTGATTAGTGAAAATTCAGTGTATTTATCAAACCATGAAATAAAAAGTATTGAAAAAGCTGACGATGCTGTTATTGAAAACAGTGAGGGTGAAATTCAAATTCTAGGAGAATATATAATTACTAGAAACTTTAAGAAAGCAACAAATAAATGTTCAGATGATATGAGTGAAGTACTGATTAATGAAAATTCACATGGAAGTGAAAATGAAAAATACTTAGAAGATGATGACAGTGTGGGAAATAAACAAATGCAAATATTGAATAAATTAATGAAACCTTGTAGTGTCTTTATAGAACTCATGGATGAAAAAATGATAAATTTGTACTGCAAAAGTCCTCAAAGTGTTGTAAGAGATGAAGCAAACAACTGCATTCCACAAATGGAAACTGTGGATCAGTGTAAAACAGATTCTTGTTCGTCTTCCTCGGACCTTTTTTTCTCTTCAGCAAAAATTCATAAAATTTCAAACAGAAGTACTGTTGGAAAATTTACTGCAAGAAATGAGCAGACTTTTAAATATCCCGGAAGAATTCCCTTGATTAAACCATGCAGTGTGGTTATTGATAAACTTCCATTTGATAAATGTTTGAAATTTATGAATCCAACAGTAATAAATTCTTTCTGCTATGAAAATGCTTCTTATTGCAATGTGATGGATGAAACTGAAAGTTACATTTCAGAAGAAAAAAATTTGAGTCAGTGTAAAATAAATTTTTGTTCTCCTTCTCCAGATTGTACTATTTCTTCGACAATAGTTGATGAAATTCCAAATTTGGATGCTCTTTCAAAGCTTGCTGTTATTAATGAACAAACTAGAAAAGATCCTAGGAAAACACCTTTAGTTAAACCATGCTATGTTGTTATAGAAAAATTTTCAGTTGATGAAAAATTATTAGCAAGAAAAAGTCCAATAAAGAGACAATATAATTTTTTGAAATTTAAACAAAAAAATGTTATGGCATTTAACAGAAGGAGACCATGGCTTTTACATAAGAAAAATAAATTGGATAAACCTTTTATTTGTAAGAAATGGAAAAAAAAGCCAAAAGTATTGAAACAAACAGTTGAAGAATGGGAAAAAGATCTTCAAGTAAAGGAAGATTTAAGTATAAATAATTGTATAAATGTTGATAAAGTTTCATCCACCCTATTGAGAGAAAATCAACATATCTGCTATACATCATCAGACATATCACCTAAATGCCTCTCGAGTAATTTTAGAACTTATAATTGTTGTGTTCTTTTAAACAAATTAAATGGTGAAGATTTAAATGTCAATAAAGTTTCATCCATGCTATTAAATGCAAATCAAGAAATTTGCAATACATCATCAGGCACATTATGTACGTGCCCTTCAAGTAATTTGGCAACTAATGATTGTTTTGTTCTTTTGGAACGAATAAATGTTGATGAATATTTGGTTGACAATAAGAATCTCTTTAATAATCAATATGATTTAAAATGCAGTACATCATCAGATGTATTACGTAAGTGTCCTGTGCGTAATTTTAGAATTCATGATTGTTCTGTTCTTTTGGAAAGAATAAATTTAGATGAATATTTGGCTAAAAATAAGAATATTTTTAACCAATATGATTTAAGTATTCAGTCTGAAAATCTTACTGGATCAAAGCATGGTATCAGAAACAAATATAACAGATATAAAATTGAGGAAAATTTTGTACCAAATTCAAGACTTAAGTTAAAAAGAGGAAGTCCATTGAGAACAGATGATTTTTCAAAATTAAATGTCAAAAAATTAAAAAGGATAACAGATTATTGTACCTTAGAAAAAACTGTGAAAAGTTTTGAAACTGTAGGTAATCATAGTAACTTAATTTGTGATTCTGATTATAAGTGTGTTCAGTGTCGCAAGTCAATCACTAGTGATGTTGAACTTTACCACCATCTCTGCTGTGGGAAAAGAAAGAAGGGTTATATCTGTGATATATGTGAAAAAATTTTTGAAACTATACCGAGGCATAAAAAACATCTAAATTATCACTACAAGTTCATTAGTTAAATTTCCATAAAAAGTGATATTCATAATCATAATTAAATGAAATTAATTTTAAATATGTGACTGAAATTTTAAAAATTTTACTTTCTTCCTGTCTTACTTTTATCTTTTATAAACTTGATTTTCCTATTTTAAAATGTTCTTTATTTTTTACCTAAAACTATTATAAATGCCTCAAAAGGGAGAACTGTACCTAGAACTGTAATAATTGCCTATCTATAAAGATAAGATACTTTTATGGAAAGCCTAAGTGGTATTTCAAATGTATTAATGCATATTATACAAAATTTATGTCCGTCATTTTTGCATTTTGTTTATGTGTTGTACAAATGAAACCT
Organism: Araneus ventricosus; assembly: GCA_013235015.1. Taxonomy (NCBI): domain Eukaryota; kingdom Metazoa; phylum Arthropoda; class Arachnida; order Araneae; family Araneidae; genus Araneus; species Araneus ventricosus. The sequence goes on from BGPR01000327.1 coordinate 394,155, forward strand.
ATGAAACGCCATTTTCCTGTAAATGAATGCCTGTTATCTTGTCTTTTTTTTGTATAGATGAAACCTATAAAACATCATTTTTCTGTATATGAATGTCTGTCATCTTGTCTTTTTATTTTTTATATATTTTTATTTTCATTAATCTGCATGTTTTATAAATAATATTTTGGCTTTTCTAACTAAAAGTAATATTGTCTTTTATGTATTTCTTCATATTAATATCATTATGATTCATGGATTATTTATTTCATTGTGTGTGCTGATGTGTAGTAGAGCTACCTGAACATTAAAAACTTTTTTATTTAATTTGAATTGAATTCTTATTTCACCTGAATATTACTTTTCTGTGTTTCATAATTTTTGGTAACATAAACTTTTTGAAAATCAGATATCTTCAATGGTTTTCAAAGTTTTATTCCCTCTGTTAAAGAAAGTTCTCTCTTCTTTCCAGTAGGGTAATAATAAGGATAATTAGTGCCTAGGCATATTATTTTTTCCCTCTCCTTGTCATCAGTAGTTGAGGCACAGTATTTTTTCACCCTTTATATAATGACATAAACACACTGTTTTGTTTTCATAGCATTCCCCAAGACTGGCATATGGAGCATCCATACTCCCCTTGCTCGCACATTGCTGTTTCTTTCCAAATTTAAAAATATCCCTATTAGTAGGAGCAATATAGCATTTTTTATTATTACGTATTGGTTTATTAAGAGTTTTAGATATTTTGTGATTTATTCCACTTTTACAAGGTGGTTCAAATATGAATGGGACTTTTTTCAGTATACGTGCCAAACATTTACTTGCATATATCAGTCTTGAACATACTCTCTTCTAGAGTTAGTGCACTTTATCCAACATTCTGGAAGAATCCTGATGCCTTTTTCAAAAAAGCCTTTTGGTTGTCAGTGTATCAACCCCTGAACAGTCTTTATCTTGATCACCACTCATACCCCCGAATTCGGAGCCAGAATGGCTCCCTGTCGGTTGGATGGATATGCTTGAAACTTTATTGAAAGCCCCCTCCCCCCCAAAAAAATATTACGAACTTGGAATTTGAAGAACATAATTTGGAAAACAGATAATATTAAAAGAACGTAATATGGACTTAGATGTTTTAACAATTTTGAGTTCTAAAAAGTAGCATAAAAGTCAAAGCAATAGTGAAGTTTGAATAACTATCAAAATTTGACGAAGAAAGTAAAACTTGAAAATAATAACTTTTTTAGAAAATTCTGCCCAAAATTGTAAAAGGAACATAATAAGCATAAAATATCTCTACTAACATAAATTTCAATTAAAATAAATATAAAGAAAACCAAAAAGAATGAACATGAATTTAAATAGTAAAATTAGGAGTAGGAAAGTTACTATACAATTTTCAAATAATATTTAAATATATTATAATTGTTATTATATTTTCAATGTAGCAATAATAAATGTAGCCAAGCAAGATGTTTAATAATTCATCAATGATAAAATGCGGTTCAATTGGGTGGTTTGAAGTTTGTTTGATAAAATTTTTTTCATGGATATTTAACCAGAATTGTATCTAAATTTACAATCATAATGTAGTAAAATAAATTAAAATAAGAAATTAGGAAAAATTTGTAGCAACTAGCTGAGGGAAAGTATAGTTTATAGCATCTTGGCTGAAATTTAATTGAAGAGTGTTAACTATGAATAGTAACATGAAGACGCGCAAGGGGGTGCGCAACACCTCAATTCGCTATTTAAGCAAAATTAGCAACACTTTTATGCCATATCTGCTCCAAATGATCCATGCAAACAGTTCTTGTTATACAAGAACAAATTTTTAGATGAAAAATTTAGTACATAATTCATTATATTCAATGCATTGCAAACATAAGAGTATATTTCTTGCATACATGTTTTCAACATTTTTTATGGTAAAGAATCGTCAATATTATAATCGTTATACAATTTGGATTGAAAAATATTGCTTCTAATTTGTTAGGTTCAGAGGAAACCATTTTTTTTGTAGTAATCCAAATAAGAATTTTGATGGTCTTTTACCTGTAGATCCAATAAATTTAGGACTTAATCCACTTTTATTTTTCAGAATAGTTTCTGCAGTTTTAAGCTTTTCCTCCATTAGTTTTTGTGAAACCAGATAAGATATATACCAGCTGACTACAGTTACATTACGTCCAGAATTGATAAAACTTTTGCATCAATATCTTGACATTTTTACTTGCACTATTATCCAGTTTCAGATACTTGTACCTGTAAAAATCTCCATTTTAGAAATATAGAATATTCTTGAATCGACTTGCTTCCTCAATAAAACTTAAATAGTGAGACATTAATTTCCTGTCCCTAATATGATCACTCAATTGAACAAAGAAACATGACTCGAGGACTCGCAGGTGGTGTTTGACACCCCATAAGCTTAGTTCCGATAAAAAAGTAAAGGAATTTTTCTTGAAACATGTTTTGTCTGTTGAATGTGACCTTAACCCTTTGTGACGCAGTGTGCTAGCTGATGGCACATCTAATTTCACTTGCTTCTCAACTGTTAAATTCAACTATAAATGGAAAATAATAGGTGTAGGATAGGGCTAATAGTACTCCTTTTAGAATCTATATAGCAGCTTTCTGAAATTTCGTTTCAGAATAGGAACTAGAGATCAAGTTTGAGAAAATTCCTTAACTCAGAGATAAGAATTTTTTTCTGTTCTGGACATGTACAATTTTAGCAAATTAACTCGAAAATTTTCCTCCAATATTCTTTGAGTTTTAATTTATGATTTTCTGTAAGATTCAACAATATTTTTTGAGTGTATCAAGGTGGCTTTATCTAAGGGGTTCTCATATGAGGGGGGAGTAACCCCCCTCAGAATGAAGTTTTTTTAAAAACTTCATTTTTTTGTAGATTTTATGTCTAGACAATAAACTAAACGCATTCATGATGATGTTTCATAATATTTCAAAAAATTTAATGCCTTGCGCCACAAAGGGTTAAAGGCAGCTAGCATGGATTTGACTCATTTCAACTAAAGTGAAGTCTGTATTTTTTAAATGGCGTGAAGTGTCCAGATACCCCCTTGCACGTCCTTGTGCGTTAATTTGAGTTTATGAATTAGTAATTAAAATTGAATATAATATTTAATTAACCCATTCAGCCCGAACTATTTGCTTAGAAGTAATAAAAAAAGTACTTTCCCTGAACAGTCTGGATGACAATGTTGTTGTCTGCAAACCCTATACCTTGCAAGTTTGATTTGAGCCTTACAAATAAATGGTTCTGTCTGAATCATTTACACCATTCAAGCATATGAATTGGTGAGAGATACTCTTCCCCATACTGTTGGAGTCATGGTGAATTTCTGACAGAACATTTTCTGCAACAAGGAATTTATTCACAATTTGTTCCACACTGGTACCTTCTGCTCACTCATCACTCTAGTAACTCCCAGACAGGACTGAACAGATTCAACCCTGAGCAAGAGGGTGGTTGTGGTTCCAATCTCTTAAAAGGCTGCACAGCTGTTGCTCAGTGCAGCTTGTCTACACACAAATCGGTCTGGGTCATATTTGAAAAGTCATGTAGTTTTTCAACCATACATGATTGTTATTTGTCTGAATACAACTAGAAATTGCTAAAATAAATAAATAAATTTCTAATTGCATTCTATATCTAAACTTTCTTGGTAACTTCCAGTTTATTTATTATTTGATGTAATCAAATTTTTTAAGAAGTTCAAGTAGATCTAAAGAATTTCTGAAAGTTAATTTTAACCTGAAGAGGCTGAAAAAAGTGACATTTGATTAACAACTTGACGTTGATATAATGTTCCATATTTGCTTTCCAGAACAGAAAATCTCCTAGAAGTTATGTATTTTTTATTAGCTATTTAGAAATTTCTTTTACAGCTTGATTTTCTTCCACCATTTCATATATTGAAAATGGAGGATCAAACATCTTAATTCTATGACATGCCTTAATTCCATTGTATCTTAATACTCCAAAAGTGAAGTTTATATATTTTATTTCATTAAATTTTTTGTTATTTATGCTATCAAATGTGAAAAAATGGTTATCACTAGGAATTTGCTTTTATAGGTAGCTACTGAATATTAGATTAGTAACAACAATGTATGTCATTCGTGTGCTATCTTGACCTGTGTGTGCACATATTCTAAGTTTTTTTTTCCGTAACAAGGAAGATTATTACATGCTTATAATAAGCTGTCTTTAGATTTACCAGGTATAAAATTTTATTTATCAACTATTGAATGTTTGTTAATGTCACCACCATCTTCTTTGAGTTACATTTCTTTTCTTTATTTTTGGTCCATTATAGTACATTTTATCTTCTGTTATGTTTTCAAACTAGGAAAGGTCAATGAAAATTTTAAATGCTGAGTAAAATATGTTAATTATTTCTTAGTATGATTTTGAATTGGAGAGTTTCTGTTAACTTTATTTTTAGGTCACAAGTCAGAAATCACTTTAGATGTTTACTTTGATATATGGGTGATTTTTTTTTGTGTGGAGAATCTCTTTTTATGTCATTATTGGACTGAATTTCTAAAATTTGCTGATTTGGCTGAATTTAAAGCTTTTGACTGTACTATCAGCATCAGTAGGACCAGTGAGACAATAGCATGGAAGCAAACAGCTCTACTTAGTCCAGTCAACGAAAGGTTTGAAAAAAACATTAAATCATATAGTTTTTAAAATTTAGACACATGTTCGTGAGGGGCTTCTGACGAATATACTAAGAGTCCCCGGTCCTGGGGGTGAGCTCGCGGCGCCATCTTGGATTTCATCCCCTTTTTTAGTTTTTCCTTAATATCTCGAAAACTGTTCAGTTTTCAACTTACAATTGATTTTAAAAATTAAAGAACGTAAAATTCCTTACAAATGCAAACTTTTATTTTTCTTCCAGCTCTAATAATTTCCCAGATAATGGGTCTCAAAGGTTGCCGCCATCTTGGATTTTCTCCCCCTTTTTTAGTTTTTCTTGAATACCTCGAAAACTATTCAATATTCAAATTACGTGTGATTTTGCAAATTAAAGAGCGTACCATTCCTTACAAATGGATGATTTTATTTTTTTCTATTTTTAATTGTTTCTGACATATTTAAGAAAAACTAAAAAAAGGGGATAAAATCCAAGATGGCGGCAAATTTTGAGACCCATTATGTCAGAAACTGTTAAAGCTAAAACAAAAATGAAAGCTTGCGTTTATAGAGAATTTTACGCTCTTTAATTTGCTGCTGACATATAATTTGAAAGTTGAATAGATTTTGAGATATTCAAGATAAACTAAAAAAGGGGGATGAAATCCAAGATGGCGATAAACTCTGAGACCTATTATCTCGGAAACTATTAAAGCTGGAAGAAAAACAAAAATATGCACTTGTAGGGAATTTTACGCTCTTTAATTCGTTAAATCAATTGTATTTTAAAAATTGAATATTTTTCGAGATATTCGGGAAAAACCAAAAGGGGGGGATGAAATCCAAGATGGCGACGTTGAGGATCGGGAACTTTTACTGTGTTCATCATAAGCTCCTCATGATCAAGTGTACCAATTTTCAAAACTATACGATTTAATGTTTTTATTCAAACCCTTCGCTGTCTGGACTATCAACTAAGATTTTTTACTAATTCATCCATTTGCAGGGAATGGTACGCTCTTAAATTTGTTAAATCACATGTAGTTTGAATATTGAATATTTTTCGAGATATTCTAAGAAAAACTGAAAAAGGGGAGAGAGTTCAAGATGGCGGCAACCTTTAATACCCATTATCTCCAAGACTTAAAGCTGGAAGAAAAATAAAATTATGTTTTTGTAGGGAATTTTACGTTCTTTAATTTGTTAATTCAATTGTAATTTGAAAACTTAATAGTTTTTGAGATATTAAGATAACTAAAATTATATTTTGATAACTAAAAAAGTGAGGATGAAATCCAAGATGGCCCGAGAGCTAACCCCTCCCCCCCAAGGACCGGGGACTTTTAGTATGTTCAACATAAGCCCCTCATGAACACGTGTACCAATTTTCAAAACTGTGCGATTTTTATTTCACCCCCATTTTGGACCTTCGTTGACTGGACTAATTGAGCTTAATTCTTTTTAATATTTCCTTTCCGTGGACAATACTTATTAATAACCAATATTAATATCCCATTATTTATTAAATTTTTAAACCTTAAGGTTTTGTTTGTTTATTATTCTACTAATTTCTTGATTCTCATTGATTTCGAATATTTGGTTCTCGGTTCACCCACGTTTTTCAAAAACTCTTTGCGGATTGTAAAGAATTCCTGTGCTACAGAAACCCATTTATAATAGATTTGAAACATTACTTAACAAGCATTTTTTTGAAAAATGCAGTTTTTATATATACTTCTTGGTAGTATTTATAAAGTAGTATAGTAAAATAATAGTATATTTAAATTTCGTATATACTGCCAGGCTGCCTGCATATCTGTTGTGGATTAGTCTGGTTTCTTCATTATGGTTTTCCAGGTGTACCAGATTTTTCATATATAGGGGAGAGTTGCCGAATTTAGACTATCTGGACATTTTTTAATGTTCAGTGATAGAGAAGTAATTTTGATGAAAAATAAGTTGTAGAATTTTTTTGTAGGTTATTTTTTTTCAAAACAATGTAATTAACTTTTTATGAAATGCACTTTAAAGTAAGGGGGGGGGATACCATAAAAAATTGTCATTGGGCTTTTCAAGGAAACCGGTTGCCCAGATTGGACCATCAGTTTCTTTAAGCGCAATTAAAGCAAAAATATTTTTTGCTTCTCGAATTCACACCAGCACATAATACATGAACCAAAGTATGACATTTTATGTACTGTGTCACTTCTTCCTTTGTTTCCTCGCATATGATACAAAACTACACAACCTTTTTTTTTTGTTCCTTTTAATCCTACATTTCATGGCTGGTATTGTCCCTTTAATAGTTTATTTTTTGCTTAAACTTGTTTCACTTTCGATTTGTGGTGATAAACTGCTTTCCGAGTTATTCCTGTAGTTTAAGATAATAATCCCACTGATTTAAACAGTTCAGTTTAGGTAACTGTTTGTGGTCTAATCTAGGCAATCTTGGGACAATAACAAAAAGATTTTTTATTTACTTAATTAAAAACGGCGGAAAGGCTTTTTGTCTTTTGTTAAAATAGTTAATTATTGATACCTAAATCTAAACACTTGGTCTCTAACTGTAAGCACATTGCGCAAAATTATTTCTTCGCCCCATTTACATCATTACAATATAATATGCCTATTTTACGGCCCAAATATTTTATAGAATTGACGCTACCAGTCCAATATAGGCGCAGGCCCAAATTCCCCGACTCTCCCTACTACTTTTTTTGTATTTATTTATATTACCTGAAGAGAAAAAATTGTTATTAAAGCCTCAAGTCTGACTTGCTATAAAAAGTGTTTAAAAATTATGAAATTGTTAGTCATAAGAAATAGTTTTGAAAGTTCATCATGATAGAAGAACAAAATATTGCCCTTTGTTGAACAAAATTAAATTTACAAGCAGTCATGGTGCGCAGTTACACTCGTATCTTTACTTTTATGAAGCGCATGATCGAAATGGAGGACGAAAATGGAGTGTTCAGTAAAAATTAGCTTTTAAAGGATGTTATGGACCTTGGCATCAGAAATTCACTTTAGAAGGAATCAATTAATTTAGAAATCAATGGAAAATGATAGTAAAGGCCATTGGCGGCGATTGGATGGCAAAAGTGGGTGGAGGGAGCAAAAAACTTGTAGACATCTAAAAGTTCCCCTGAGTTTAGAGGGTAGGCAACAAATTTCAAAAATTTAGTTACAAAATTAGTTATCTGTCCTGGACACCGTTGTTTTTTATAATTCCTAGTTTTGGGCAGCTAAAATGAAGTAAAAGTTTAATTTTTTTCCGCAAAAAGTGTGTGAGGGAGGCTAACTCCCCCGAGTCGCAGTCACTGGTAAAGGCAACAAAACGTATAGCAGTTTAATATGTTTTGGGAAGATACAGGAAAATGTGTCACTAAAATTATTGCTTTTATTGACGAACTTTTTTTTCTTAAAAATGTTTACCAAACAAATATTATTTTAATAACTGAATAACATTTGTTCAGGAAATCTTTATATATAAAAGGGAAATACCATGACTCACTCATCACGAAATCTCCCATACCAAGAGGCCTTGAAATTTGGCAGACGGTTGCTTCTTGGGGAGTAGATGCTCACTAAGAAATCATTTTTCGAAATTTTAATTAGAATTTAAATTAATTAAAAAATAACCGTAGATTTTAACGTTTTTTCCGGAATAACTTCGGAACCTATTATCGCTCAAAAACTATTTTTACATCATCTTAAAGATGAAAAAAATAACTTTTCAATGGCACCAATCTTATTTCCATGCGACATTTTGTTCAATTTTAAATAATGTTTCAAAATGTTAAAACATGAATTGCAATGATGTTTTTATTGTTGCAAATAAAATTCAAACCAATCTCATTACTTCAGCAAATCTTTTATTCACGCGTTTTTGCGATTGTTACGATTGTGATAATATAAATTGTTTTCTTGGGATATTAACGCCAAAGAAGAATTTTCGCTTTAGTCTTCATTGCATTGCTGAAATATTTTATCGCACCTGCTTCAAAGTAATATTTTTAAAGACTTGGAAACACATATTTGAATTCAGGTTTGTTTGTTTTTGTGCGTGAGGTAGACTGAAATGATTTTCATACCTTCTTCAAGCATTTAATTTCATGCTTTCCTGGCATTTTAAAATTATGAGGCGTGAAAACGCTTTTAAATTTTTGTATATTGCATGAAAGACAAGTTTTTATTCAAATTTTGGTTACGCTTAGAAGCACAGTACTGCCGCGAAATTTTCAATTCAAACTTGAATTTCCTCAAGTGATAACTTATAAAATTTGGTATTAAGTTTAGCGAAGTTCAGAACTAATGGTGGGAAAGCCAGCTTAACGGTGGAAGAAAGAGTCGTGGTGTTGGTGACGGGACAATATCACGCTTAATTTAGTAAAATTAAAAACTAAATTATTAAATAAATTTAGTTAATAAATTAATAAACTAATTTAGTAAAACTTAAATTAATAAAATTAGCTTTTCAGTTATACCAATTTAATATCCATGTTCTGTTCTAATATATACCAATTTAATACCCATTCTATTTAATTTTGAAAGTGTTTTCAACTGTGCTCCAGAGTCAGTTCACCTGCAGCCAGAGGGATAAACTAAGAATGTTGTCTATAAAGATGTCCTGGTACATTAATATCTTGAAGACTCTGGAAATGCAAAAGTTCCCAATAATTATACTACGCGGATGAAGTAGGGGGTATCAGCTAGTTCCTTATGTCATGTAACATTTTTGTGATAAAAATCTTGGCGAAAGCTATTTCAGTATTTCGGGGGGAAAGTGAAGTTTTTCTTCCTCTATTTCTTTCTTAAAAAATGGAGGATCAAACATCTTATGTTGTGTCTTAATACTTTAAAAACAAGGGTCATATATTTTATTTCAATAATTTTTTTTATTTATACTGTCAGTTGTGAAAAAAAAATCGTTATCATTAAGAATATGCTCCTCCACTATTAAGATAGTTCCTCCATTTTCAATGTATGAAATGATGAAAGAAAAAAAATCTTTTTTTCTCTACATCCTTTATTTCTTCTCTCCAATTTCCCTTTCTTATAAAAGAATAAATGCTGCATTTCGTTGTTTTACATTGATTAGTGAATTTTGGTATATTTTCTTTTTATTTGGGTTTTATTTAATTTGGGATTTTTTTTTCTCATTTAAACGCTTGTTGAGTAACATTTTTTTCGTTATTCAAAACATCTTTGGACTTATGAATCTTAATATGAATAAAAGCCATTGTATGTATTACATCTGTAACTGAACAAATTTAATTTAAAACAGTTTTTAAAAACATGGTTTTATTAGTGTAGTAAACAGCGGAATTTTTTTATTTCAATTATTTTGCAAATTTTAATTTTGAGATAAATTTTTTCAAACTCATTACCATGTTTCGCCACTGTTACGGAAGCAAAATTTAATTAAATTAATGATTAACCAATAATTAAGTTCTGAAAATCTTAAAATAATATATTGTTATGAACAGGCTAATGTAAAAAAATTCAAACTCTTAACATATTAAGAAATAAAGTGAATATGAAACAAGTCAAATAAAATAAAAGCGTTTAATAATGAAAATACTGTGGGTGTTAGACATTCCTGCCACAACCACTGCAAGAAAAGTGAAGGGCCTTGAAACTTTATAAAAGGTTCAAATTCTGAAACATTTGAGAATATTCTAAATTATTTTCGAACGCTGTTAACTTTCTAAATGATTCTCCAACATTTAAAAGCATTCCAGATCATTTTTGAATATTTTTAAAATTATTGCAATTTGGGACAATTATACGACATTATATAAATTTTTGAAAATTATAGATCATTCTACACGTTTCAAAAATCCTCTGTCATTCTGGTATATTCTAGAAGTTCTTTGAAAATTCTTTAATCTTTACGAACACTTACATTTTGAGAAATTGTAGAACTTTCTAGCAGTCTCTAGAACATATTGGGATCTTCTAGATCATTCTGTACCATTATAGAATATTTTTTTTAGCTTGAACTTCTAAACCAATCTGAAATTTTCGAAATTTTGTAAAACATTCCTGCAATAGAGATCTCAAAGTTCTTTGGCTACATGAAAGGAGGCGCGATATATCATTTGTTTCAGTTTGAACTTAAAAGTTCATAAGATCGAAGTTCGAGGTTTAAAATTCAGTTTCTGGATAGTGAGTGGATTCAGATTATAGCGTTTAGTGAACTTTTGGACAATATTATCATTGAGCAATGTTTAAACTTTAACATAGTGGTTTGTTGATGAGTAAAAGGTAGTTTATTAGTAAAATATTCGACATAAGCAACGTCGTGGATGGAAGTTAGTGTAATATAAATAGTTTTATCTTAACCTAAAAATACTCTCGTTACTTTTTTTTTCTCTTGGAATATATTTTTATACATTATTATATATAACTTCGAGGATGGTAGAGATAATTCCGAAAAGACAGTCAAACTAGTTGTATGTATTCGAATTTTGCTTGTATCTGACTATCCTTGCATCATTCATAATTTAAACTTTATTGCAATATTTCCATTATAATTTATTCCTTAATTACAGTATGACTTGAGAAAGATTCAGAGCTGTGAAAAAAATAAAAACACTATTGATTCAAAAAGTAGATGCGCCAATTTATCTTTCAGTATATCTAAAATGAAATTAACCTCTGAAAATAAATGGATGTTACACATAATGCATTCATTCTGTTAGCATGTACTTTTGAAATAAAATGGGGTCTTTAATTTAGTCACTGCACGCTTTTTCTATTTTCTAATTAGCAGAGTTTTCAGCGGTGTCGTGCAAATGCAACGAATAAGGAGAAAAGTTTATCATACTTCAGGTGCCCATGAAACATTCTGCTCTAAAAATGAATTGCATAACCGTCAATAATGAGAGAAATTGTCTGAAAAACCTCGATACAAACAACTGAATATAATAACACAAAATGGAACAAATGCTGGAAAATTAAGGCATTACTTCCCATCTTTTCACGTTAGTGCATAACATTAGAGGGCAATTTATGGTATTATAATAACCTGATTGCGAACGTAAAGAAATCGAGGACTACTTATTGAAAATGTCACTTGTAAGAGCTTTTCGAAGTATACATGTGCCAGATTGTATTATAAAATTACTCAAATCAGAACAAGTGGGGGTATTCTCCGCCGACTTTCTAGTTAACTGCCATAATAAGGCGCGTTTTGTGTTTAGCTTCGTCATGCAGTGAAAGAGAATCGAATATTCATTTTGGACCTTTTCCGAGTATGCATTTTGTATCTTTCCTTTTGCACATGAACGGTCGGACAGACTTACGAATTTCGCCCCAAATTTGGTATTGATTTGCAATTTCGGTGTAACGGCCATATACGAAATTTTATCCGTCTAGCTCTTTCATTTTTTGATTTATCGTGTTTATGGACATATGAATGTTTTTTCAGAGTCGAAGAGGTCTGAAATGTGGATGTTGATCAAAATCTGGAGGTCGATTTTTTTTATACCATTACTTCGTTAATTGAGTTCCTTTTTGCTGTTAAAGTGAATCATTATGTCATGCTGCTATCTCGAATTAATGCAATGCACATGCATTGCCGTTCCATTTTCGCAATCAGTCAGTCTATCAAACGTTTCTGTAATTAGTAAAATATGATGTTAAAAAAGTAATATAAAAGATGATGGCGTTGCGCCAGCCTCCATCACAATGTGTCTAGAATAGGGATGTAACGATTAGCCGAATACTAAGTTTTTAAAAATGCACTTTTGATTGTAAATGAAATATTTTTCAAATTTTCAAAGAAAAAAATTAATATTAAATAAAAGTGATTTTTTGTTATTTGTATATTTAAAAAAATGTTAATGCTTTTATGTATATTTGTAACAATTTAAATACCTTAATTCCAATAATAAGAAATGAGAAACCCTGTTCATTTTGGGATTGCTTCAAAGAAATAAAAGTCATCATTGCAGAACAAGACAATGAAAAACACAGAAGAAATTTAAATGAATAAAATAAAATTACTAGAAGTAAATTCCTATTTTGGTAAAGAACTTCTAATTGGTAGTTTGGAGTGTCTACTTAATTGGTGGAAAAAAATGCAGACAAATTTCCAAGGTTTGCAAATTTAGCAAGAAAATGTCTTTCAGCGCCTGCAAGCATTACAGTGTCCATTTATTTTCTGAATTTGGTAATATATGGGCAAAAGCATCCTTGCACTTTCAGATTTTCACATTTTTTAGAATTTCTCCGGAAAGGATTAACTGACTGCCCTTAAACTTAGACCATGTGAACAATAGACTGTAACTCACATTTTACATTGAAGATTCGGTCGTGAGGGCAATTAGGGGACCGTCTACAAACTGAAGAAAACAATCTGTTTTAGCCCACCCCGCTTCACAGAATACTGATAACAAGATAAAACTTTCAAAAATGGTTATGTTTAATGTACGTAATATTGCAGGAATTTTCGTAAACTCAGCACAAATATTTGGGAAGATATAAAGGTTTTCTTAAAAAATCCCAAATTTTCCCGCCTGTTTTTTGCTTATAACATGTACAGTTTTTTGTAATATTATACGAAACTTACAGAAAAAATGACAATATATTACACAAGCATTGTGTAAAAATTTGGGGAAAAAATTTCAACAGAACAGGAAATATGAGCATTTTTAGTAAATTTTTTACTGCACTTACGCGAAACATAGCATAATTTTTCTTTTACAACTTTAAAGCCAGATGTATAGGGCAACTTATATAAAAACTTCAGTTCAATATCAATAGTATTACGAAAGATTTCGGCATTACAACGAGCACATTTTTAGCTCCTATCGAAGATATGCAAAAAGATGAGGGGTTGTACACAAATTGATATTTTTAAAACTTGTATCTTTGAATAGTTATAATATAGAATATATTATATTAATTAATTATATTATATTATAGAAAATTTGGGATTTTTTAAAGAAAACCTTTATATCTTCCCAAATATTTGTGCTGAGTTTACGAAAATTCCTGTAAATATTATGCACATTAAACATAACTATTTCTGCAAGTTTCATCTTGTTATCAGTATTTTGTGTAGCGGGATGGGCCAAAAAAGTTTGTCTTCAGCAGTTTGTAGGCGGTCCCCTAATTGCCCTCAGGACCGACTCTTCAATATGAAATGGGATTTACAGACTATTCTTCACATAGTGGAAGTTTAAGGGCAGTCAGTAAACCTTTCCGGAGAAATTCTAAAAAATGTGAAAATCTGAAAATGTCCGGATACTGTTGTCCATATAGTGTATATGGACAGAGATGATATTTTAGTGCACCATAGCACTTCATTCAATAAAAGCACTTATTCAGCCAGAGCATAAACTTCTTTCACCACCCTTCTCGCGGACTACACATTGCATCTTGTACACAACATTCTCGACGGCCGAACGTAACATGTCACCAGGAATGCTCAACACAGCCCGCGATATGTTGCCCTTTAAGGTTTGTCAGTGCCGGGACCCCACCATTCTGCTAACATTCCTTCCTTGGTGTTTTCCCCTTATATTTATAGACTGAATTATTGGCGCTGCTGTCGTTTATGTAACCTTGCATTTACATTTTCAAATTTTGCCTGCATTTCGTGCAAATTTTCAGCTGTGTAGACTACAACAGCGCCAAATTTCCCCCATCCGCGACTTTCTGAACAATTTTTTTCAAGGAATCTTTTTTTTCTCCATGTCGTCATTAGTCCCCTTGCCAAATTTGATGGCATTCTAGCTTATAGATCGAGCTACAGGTGGCTCTGAGTAGTATCAGTTTAAAAAAAAGCACACCATATATGTCGGATTCAGTTCAACAGGGTAACATTTTAAAAAATTCCGTCAATATTCGTTATCTTATGAACTCATTGAATTCTACTCTTTTAATCCTTTGAATCAGATTTAATAGTGTTACGAACATGGAATGTCGATTCCCGGCAATAGTAGTCTTATGGCTGGGAAGAGACATTTACAGAGGTTCTTACTAACTATCGAGGGAGGTCACTCAGTGATCCCCGACCTTGGCGACGAAACGAATATACTGAAAAATGCTAGCATTTTCGCGATATCTCTTATAGGAGCCGAGATCCGGATTTCAGCAGAGATTTCCATGTGACGTCACGCCCTGTCGGGAAGATTTTGAATAGCTGGAGTTGCTGAACGTGTTGATCGACTGGAATCGTATTTGGAGTGCGAACTCTCTTGGAATCTTTCTTTGGAGTTGTATCCGCAGTGCGACTTAGTAAGCTGATAGACGCCGAGCGGTATTGAGAGTGCTGTTACCATTATTATTAGTGATTTGCTGTTTGTGCAAGTGCTGTTATTCCTGTTACCTGTGCTTCGTGTTTTCCGGAATATTCGAGAACAAAGCGTCGTTCTCATTATCCTGCTTGTTGGACTGTTTTCACCGTGCACACACCAGGGCGATTTTTGTAGCAATAGTCAGGACAACTATTAAATCCGATTCTGTAGTTTTGTGGGAGGGGGAAAAATGGATATAAATTAAGGATGCTGAATTTCGGTCTATATCTACTGCTTGTATTGGTAAACTTAAAGCTCTGCGTGGCCATTAACATTCCCTTGTCTTGAAAGGTAGACCTTTCTTAAATATGTTATTTAGTGTTCTGATGAATCTCTTCTCTTATAAAAGATTACCTATTGTGAATCAATATTTAGACAACCTATTTCATCTTTCCAAAAATTCGGCCCTGATCATCTATATATATAAAACTCTAAGGTACGTGGTGCAAAAAAGGGGGTAAATTACTCTTTTGCCGATGGCAACGATAGGTTTGTTTATAAAACATAACAGGTAGCCTCTACCATGTTAGGCATAACTTCATAAGAATAGCCTGCTACTATATTCAATTCTAGTGTAAAACTACTTTTTCTTGAAAAAAAAATGTGTTTTAAGATGTACAATATTACTAATATAATAGCCCAGATCTGTCTCTCACTGAGCCGATAACGCTCTGACGTCACCAACAATAAAATTCGCGCCATAGCACTGCGAGGCATTATTTCATTTTTAGAGCACCTAAATTTCAGTAATTTTAGATTTAAAAAAAATGATTGTCGTTCTAATTTCAAATTTAATAGCTCTAAAATAGCGAAATAAAATTTGCTATCGATTGATATAAAATTTATCTCGCTATGATCAATAGTTCCCGAGAAATTTTAAATTATATTAATCATATATTTCAAATTAATTTCCGTTTTTTAATATAAAGTAGCAAATCACGTCAGTGGTATATCATGTGCGTGATATAGTTTGGACGCCACGATGCATCTGATTATTTATTGCAATCGTCAGGATATAATTTGATATTTTTTGGTAACGTTTGACAAGCAGAGAAGTTTTGATCAGAATTAGAAACAACGAAAAATACTTCACACGGAATGTTGTTTACCAAGAGGTTTTTTGAATAAAGAAATATGCAAAATAAAAATATATATCCTGTCATAAAACATATGTTTATTTTATTTGTCTTCAATCAATGTTAACCATTTTTCTCGCATATATATATATATATATTTAAGCACGTCAAATTTGACGGAAAATTTCTCGAATGAAGAGGCAATTTGCACCCGTCATACCATGACGGGTGATTTTCTAATAATGAGATAATGTCCTACAATGTAATGAAACTTTAGATGAAATGATTCAAAAGAGATCAGTTAGAAATAAGGCAGATGGTCTGCCGCTGGTTCCGGTTACGTGCTCTACATTAGTTTCAAACTACTGTTTATTATTATAATTATATCTTCATCAGTTTCAAAACTACTGCTTATTATTGTAATTAACTACATTAGGTTTTCGAACTACTGCTTATTATTATAATTATACTAAGTACGCCACGGCGTTGCTGTGGAATCAGTTCAACAACAAAGAAGAAAAAAAAAAAAAAAACGCCCATTCAATGACAGTTTCGAAAAGTTTGAAATCAAATCAATAAGATACAAATTATTGGTTTTCCAGCCATTTTCTTCTGCGTTTATGACGTTTGATTAAGTACAGAGTAAAAAATAAAACTGATTTTTCGAAAAACTTTTTTAGGATTTAAAAGATTATTCCTATAAACCCGGGTAAAATGTTAATGAATAAAATCTCAATGAAATCTTAAACGATTTCACGATGGAACAATAGCCTCGAAAGATACAGAGACAAACAATTTCTATAGTATTAAAATATATCAAAATGAATCAAAGAAGAAAAGAAAAAGAGATGAAATCTTTCCTTCAGATTTAAACTTGTGAACCATATTATGCAAATAGCTCCTTGAAATCATATTTCATTTTTTCTAGCTAAAGATATCAGCGTAAATTTGATTTGATTTGGAAAAAGGGTTTTTGGGATTTTCAGCTAGAAGGTTATTATCCCTCATTCACTTCAAAGTTCTTTTCTAATCCGTAATCAAAAGATATGAAAATTGCTTCATCAAAAGATGTCTAGAACTATAGACGATTTGCTGCAGTCAAGACAAAATAAAAAATGGCGCCTTATAAGCGGCTTCCAATCTTTTTTTTTTTTATCCCAGCCGTATAACTACTGTCGGAACAGGTATAAAAAACAAACAAATTAAAAAGAATTATCTGTCGACGCGAAGCAAAGGTTTATATACGTGATTTCGACCAAGAACATGTTGGGAAAATACGATCACAAGTCGGCCTTGATAAACAAATTGAAAGAACATAAGAGAATTTTGGGGCGAAAATTTTTAACACTTCAGAAAAATATAATGTAAAATATTCAACTGACTATTCAATTTTAACCATTCTTGTCCTAAATTACGGAGAAACGTTATGTTTATGTACTTAATAAATTCCAAATTCTAATTAAATTAAGAATCGGTAGATGCAAGAAATTATAATTCCAAACAAAGTTTTTTAGGGTTAACCGACTATTTTTTCAAAATTTTTCAAATTCAGTAAATTACGGTGACGTACAAAACAAACTTATATTAGAACGGAAATTAGTAAAGCTCTTTCGATGGTGATGTCTATTTTTTGTCGCATTAGTTATCCGAAGGAAACCATGCTATATTGAGAAAAATTAGGGCGAAAATCATCCAAAGACAACACAAAAACGTTAAATAAAAAATTTTTTCTGATTAAATTTTAAAATTCGGCTACTGAGGTGCATTGAGTCACCATTAAGATCCTAAACCTTGTCGCGTCAAGGCGAGCGCATAGATTCGTCTGACATCCTGCGCAGACACGCTTACAACATCACAAACATTGCCTTTTACCAGTATAGGATTCAGAAGGTATGCAAATAACAACTTTGCCATACTTTCTCCCACTCTCAACCGGTTGTTTTTGATCGCATATGTGAGTTACTGAAATAACTGCATTGTATTTCGGATGAATTAACAGACTTTTTTTTATTAAAAAACACATTTTATTTTACAATAAATTTTCACTATCCTTCATACTCGTTCTACTTCTTAATTTTCTTACTAGCTATCTACTTATTCTTACTATATTCACTATCAACATCGATCGTTACATTTTGAATCTCTCTAACATAATTTTAAATCTATCAAATCTAACATCTTTTTCGTGCGTTGCTAGGCAACGCTCAAGCATAATATTGTTTGCCACACTATATTTTAAAGATAAAACGTTAGAAATAACAAAATATTTTGTAAGCAGATATCACACAACCAACTCAGCAGCTTGAAATTCTCCTCATAAGTCCCAATCTCTGAAGTTGATATGCTTGGAACTTGTCGCCGTAATCCTCTTCACTACGATTTTATTTAAACTTCCTAATTAATGTCACCACCCATTTGGGATATTTTTTATTATTTCAATCTTTTTAAGATGGAAACGGATACGTGAGACATTTAAGCGTGTCCAAGTGATTTTTATTATTTAAAATTAATTACG